>OY747701.1:37905000-38307500 GCA_963556495.2 Valencia hispanica | reverse complement strand
AGTTTAAGATTTTTCTAAGGAAACCCAGCAGATTGCATCGAGTCATTGACATTCCCCCTAGATGAATATGTAGCGACAGTTGACTGCATTGTGTTGTTGACTTCACAGCAATCCCTCATACTGAGGGTGCATGTAGCGACAGCGAATAAGAAAAACTCCTTTAGGAGGAACTGACGTAAGAGTACTTTCTATGTTAAAGAAATTAAAAAGGTAATTAGGCACTCAGAGAATGTTCAGTTGCTGGGAGCATCATCCCAGTAGATGCCCCCCTCCAGCAAGGCAACACAGCCGAGCAGGATGCCAGACCAGGTGTAGCTTCTATGGAGAGAGAAACACTGAGAGAGAATTAACTGTTTAAATAACAGCAGGTAATGTAATTGGAATAGTAGAAGAAGAAAGTAGCAGAGTGAAGAAAGTGGTCAGAAAGTGAAATGGTCAGTCGGTCCAACATTCTAAGCCTACAGCAGCATAACTACAGAGATAGCTCAGGATAACCTAAGCCACTTTAACTATAAGCTTTATCAAAAAAGAAAGTTATAAGTCTTGTCTTAAAAGTAGACAGGGTGTCAAGCCGGCTGTCTGAGAGCAAGGTGCTCTGTTAGGAACATATGGAACAATCAGATCACTGATGTATGATGGAGCTTGATTATTAAGGGCTTTATATGTAAGAAGGAGAATCTTAAATTCTATTCTCGATTTAACAGGGAGCCAATGAAGGGAAGCTAAAACAGGAGAAATGTTATCTTGCTTTTTAATATTCCTAAGAAATCTTGCTGCAGTATTTTAGATCAACTGATGGCTTTTAATTTCTTTCTGTGGACTTCATGATAGTAAAGAATTACAGTAGTGCAGCCTTGAAGTAACAAATGCATGGACTAGTTTTTCAGCATTACTCCTGGACGGGATGTTTCTAATTTTAGCAATATTCCAGAGGTGAAAGAAGGAAATCCTAGAAATCTGTTTAATCAAACATAACACAGAGGTTCTTTACATTATTAATGGAGGCCAATTTAATGCCATCCAGATGAAGTGATTGGTTATGTAGCATCTTTTTTAGAGATTTTGGTCCATGGATGACAACTTCTGTCTTGTCAGAATTTAAAATTAGAAAGTTTAAAGTCATCCACGTTTTTATGTCTTCCAGACATGCCTGTAGTCTACCTAAATAATCGAATTCCTCAGGATTAATTGAGAAATATGGTTGCTTATCATTGGCTGTGGAAATATTATTTCTGGATCTAAAGTCAAGGGCTTAATAAGAATAATACATTTAAAAAACAACTCTGTTATGTCTTAACATGTATACTGGGTAGAGTAAATGTCAGGGAGACCACCTGCCTCTTTGAACTCTGGCCCAATAAGCACTGGCTCATGTGTACATGTCTGTGACCCAGTCTTGCTGGAGGAGAAAGGAAGACTTCATGGGAGGATCTTAAGTAGAGATGAATGTTATCAGTATAAAATGGATGTTTTAGACTGTGCTTGGCAGGTCAGTTTATACAACGCTCTGTGTGTCCTGATGCTCTTTGTAAATTGACAAGACGAATTAACAGGTTATTTACTATTACCATTTAATAAGGATATATTCATATCTGAAATGGGGGCAGTAATCAAAGGGAATTTATTTTTTTAAGGTTTTGTGGCTGTAGTGGCTTTTATTTGACAGTGGGTATCTTAGAAAGGGGGTAGAGAAGTGGGTGATGACATGCGGCAAAGGTCCACGAGGACAGGACTCGAACTCGTTACGACCGTGTTGAGGGCTGAGGCTTCTGCACATGGCGTGCCTGCACTAACCACTATCAACGCAATGCCCCAGGGAACACTTCTTAAATAATTTGTTTGTGATAGGGTTGAACATGGTAGTTGAAGGTTTAGGTGAAGCTAATATTTTTGAGAATTCCGAAAGCTCAACTAAATGAAAAGAGTCCTAACACTAATGAGGTTCTACAGTTACCTCTGTTGCTTCATCACTTACTGAGGAAGAAGTAATGATATTTGGGAGGATGCCAATGATTTTTCTTTTTCTTTAACATGTCCTAACTGGCAGTGTGGCACTCAGAATTGATGTCTGAGTACCAGGTAGAAGCCCAACAGACTCTTATGCTTCCACAAGTTTGTCTTCAACCAAGTCAGGAGATGCTGCTACCCCCTTTGCATCCCCCTCCCACTTGTCTGTCTCTAAAAGTCAGGTGAAGAGGCAGCTGGAGAAACTGAAACGGAACAAGGCTGCAGGTCCAGATGGTGTCAGCCCCAGAGTCCTGAAGGCCTGTGCAGAGCACCTCTGTAGGATTCTGCAGCACCTCTTCAACCTTAGCCTGACCCAGGAGAAGGTTCCAGTGTTGTGGAAGACATCATGCCTTGTTCCAGTACCAAAGTAAACTCACCCATTTGTCATCAATGACTATAGACCTGTTGCCCTGACATCCCACATCATGAAGGTCCTAGAGAGACTCCTGTTGGCACCCCTGAGTAAGCAAACTAGAACATATCAGGACCCACTGCAGTTTGCTTATCGCTGTCGAGTTGTAATTGAAGATGCCATCATCCACCTGCTTTAACCAACCCACTGTCATCTGGTCAAAGCAGGCAGCACTGTGAGGATTGTGTTCTTTGATTTCTCTAGTGCATTTTACATAATTCAGCCTGATTTGCTTAGTCAGAAACTCCTGAAAACACAGGTGGAGCCCTCAACAATAGCCTGGATCAACGACTACCTGACAGACCACAGTTCGTGAGATTGAAGAATTGTGTGTTAGACCAGGTGGTCAGCAGCACAGGAGCACCACAGGGTACTGTGCTCTCCCCATTCCTTTTCACTCTGTACACCTCAGACTTCCAGTACAAATCAGAGACCTGTCATCTGCAGAAATACTCAGATGACTCTGCAATTGTTGGGTGTATCAGAGATGGACAAGAAGCTAAATACAGAGAGCTGGTGGACTACTTTGTGACATGGTGTGGAAACAATCATCTTACCTTGAATGTGAACAAAACAAAGGAGATGATTGTAGATTTCAGAAGAAACAGGGCTAGGTCAAATATTGTTTCCATTATGGGAGAATAAGTGGAGGTGGTTGAGGAAGATAAATACCTCGGAGTTCACCTGGACAACAGACTGGACTGGAGGCGCAACAGTGAAGCCGTCTACAAGAAGGGACAGAGCAGACTCTACTTCTTGAGGAAGCTTAGGTCCTTCAAGGTTTGCAGCAAGATGCTGCAAATCTTCTACAAGTCTGTTGTGGAGAGTGTAATCTCTTCAGGCATCATTTGTTGGGGTAGCAGCATCAGAGCCAGGGATTTAAAAAGGCTAAACAACCTGATAAAGAAGGCTGGTTCTGTTCTGGGGACGACTGTGGAATATCTGCAGATGATGATGCAAAGAAGGATTCTTCATAAATAAATTTAAAAATAAGGACAATCCTGAGCTTCTTCTTCACGAGACTATGCTGCAACAACAGAGTGTCTTCAGTCGGAGGCTTCTTCAGTTTCACTGCAACAGAGACCGCTACAGGAAATATTGATCACAAATCAAGCCATTAACTAAAAAAGTATTTGAAGAGAGAGATCATGCGTTCAATAAACCACGTTTAATTGTTTTCTTTTTCTTTTCAGTCATAGTCATACTTACCTGTATAAGATTTGCATAATTTGCTCCCGTTAGGTTATCCTTTAATCCGTTAGATTTTGGCTGTGGGCAAGACACCATCTCAATGGGGTAATGGGTGGTTAACGGTACAGAAGCTGCAGATAGGTGGGTTAAACTACAACCCTGCTTCCTGGTCTGAACCCTGGGTTGTCAGTGTTTTGGAGGACTAATAAATGTGGCCAGATTCCTAGAAAGAAGAGCTGCTCCATCCAAAGTGGGATGGAAGCCGTCTCTCCGGATCAGACCAGGTTTTCCCCAAATGTTTGACAATTATCAATGTAGCTCACATCATTTTCAGGACACCACCTAGACAACCAGCGGTTGAATGATAGCATGCGGCTAAACATGTCCTTACTGTTCAGATCAGGAAGGGGAACAGAAAAAAATACTGAATCCGACATTGTTTTGGTAAACTTACATACCGAAGCAACACTAATTTTAGTGACTTCCGATTGGTGTAAACAGGAGTCATTACCGCCAGTGTGAATGACAGTCTTACTGTATTTATGCTTATCCTTAGTCAGCAGTTTAAGGTAGGATTGGATGTCTCCCATTCTGGCCCCTGGCAAGCATTTGACTGTGGTCGCTGGTGTCTCTAATGCCATGTTTCTGACTAAGGAGCTGCCAATTACCAGGGCTTCTCAGCGGGTGTGTTGCTGAGCAGGGAAAATCCGTTAGAAACGCGGACAGGTTGGTGTTGACCCGTGGGCTGGTGTTCTGGGACAATGCTTCCTACGTATCATCACCCAGTCGGCCTGAGGTCCCGGCTGCGTGGGTTCTATTGGAGGACCGCTAAGTGGTAATATTCTTGTTGGCTCCCCACTGGCTAAGGGGCTTTGGCTATCTGCTAGTTTTTCAACAGTGCAGAGCCGGGACTCTAATTCTGACACCCTCGCATCCAAAGCTATAAAAATGCTACACTTGTTACAAGTACCTTTATCACTAAAGGAGGCAGAGGAGTAACTAAACATCTGACGCAGAGAGCAAGGGAGTGAGGAGGAGACTTAGACAGAGACGTAAGGACCAACAGAGAGGCAAAAGTAGCCATAGCTGCAATGAACCTCAGCTATCTAAGCTAGTGAGATCTTACCACACCCAGAAAAACCAAGTGCAACATAAAGGGTTCCCAAAACATTATGTACACTGACCAAAAATATGTTTTTTTAACATGCTTGTGTGTTAGAACAACTCAGAAAGGCCTCAGTACAGAGAAACTAGATCAATCCAAGAAAGCAGCAACAAGAAATTACACAATATGCCTTCACAATCCCAGCAGGCCTCATGAACATGAACAATATTAATCTATCCGTATTGTCAAGGAATGTTTAGTTTGTTTACAACACTCTACACTGATGTTTCCTCATTGAAATGTGCAGATGTTTTAACACAAACCTTGAATAACTAGCAATAAATGTTACATGTATTATGAAAGAACATGATGGTTTGATCATCATTGAAACAATTAGACCAAACTGGTCAGAAATATTTTTTAGAAAATAGTCTACATCATCAGCAGTAGCAGAAAATACCTTGCAATATAGTCTGAATCTTCCCCAAAAATTGCAGAGACATTTTACATCACATCATAGAGCTGCTCAAGCTCCTTTGTTTTTCCATTTAGTTAGTCAAGCATCTGCAATAGTTTCCCTGAGGATATTGGTTACTGCTGTGGTAAGCCAACAGCATTTTGACACCTGACGTCTCGTGATTAATTAATGGAGCGCACTAAGAGAATTACAGCAGTTCATAAATGTTCTATGTTTTTTATTATCCTGGCTGAGGAGGTTTTTGTTTCACACAATGTGGCTTGGCACACAATAAAATAGCCGAGGGAACACTTCTTTCCTCCATAGCAAAAGTGCTTTGTGCAGTATTTTAATTAATAAGGACTATAAGATTACCTAAATTGGGTTGCCAATAGAGATTGCTATCCTTTATTCCTTTAGATTTCTGGAAAAGACACGTTCAATATCTCTGAGTAATTTCAGATTAGTTGTTTGACTATATATGTTGACTTAAAGCCTGATGGATATGTTTTTCCAATACAAGTATGCAGATATGATTGTTTTTCAAAAGGAAAATGTGGTTAATTAGGAGGTATTGTTTTTACTTGTTGATTAACATTTGTTAAGGTAAATATGTCCCATTCTAAATGGGGTTGAAAAGACAACTCCGTTATATAATATTGAAGCATGTCACCATTATCTTTATGGTGATGGTAATCAGACCCCACTAATAGTGTTAAGAGCTGAAAGTGTGTACAATAAGATTTACAGACTGTATAAAGAGTCCCATAACTGGGGGAGAAAAGGCGTTAAACTGCAAATATAAAATATGCCATGAGCGATGGTGGCTCAGGTGGAAGAAGTTTGTCCTGCAATCTGCGGATTGCTGATCATTGTGGCTAAAAATAGCTTACAAAGATGAAACTGAGTCATTCAGGCATTTCTTTTGTATTTAATAAGCATGTTGGCCAGCATGGAGAAACAGAGCAGACACAAAACATTGAAATACTTCCATTCCTACCCAACTCTTCTAATCCCAATAGTATTTAGTATTCAATGTTTATCTTCTAACAGCTTGAGCTCAGTTTCCATGTCCGCTGCTGGAGAGTCAGACAGCAGTGAAAGTCTTTGCGTTTCCTTCCAGAGTGTCTTCTTCCTCCAAGACTGGAGCCTGTCGCCTCTGATAGCATGATAGCAAACCGGGCAGCCCCTCCTGGGCTGCTGGTGGTGGTCAGAGGGCCCAATGGTGTCTGTGTATGACAGCTTCGCTTGTGTCAGTGTGCCCCAGGACAGCTGTAGCTAACTACCAGCTTACCATCATCAGCGTGTTAATGGGTGAATGACTGAATGTAGTGTGAAGCGCTTTGGAGTCCTCTGGACAGGCCATTTAGCAAAGTAAAAGGCACCCAAAATGATTTTCCTGCCAAAAGAAGTAAATAATTCTCAGCAGTTTCTAAATAGAATGACACCCTAACAGGTCATCTTAACATTGAAAAACTGGTAAAACAAACAAACTCGGGTAAAAACAAACCATAATATTTGAGCCAAATATAGCAAACGTTTAATAATAATAACCATTATTTTGTATTTCTCCATAAACAAACTGAACGAGGAAACGTTGCACAGCCTGGAAAAGCTACTTGGACGAGTGCTTTGACAACATTTTTATGGGCAAGCCACACAAAACCACCTCTGCTGTGCCGACAAGCACACCATCACAAAAACGCACCCGTTCTGAGGCCAGCACCTCCACCATCTCTCCAGAGAAAAGCTACAGCGATGTCCTGGACTCAATAGATAAGAAGCTAACCAGCCTAGACGCCCGTCTGGGCCTGGTTGAGGTTCTCCATAAAGAATTTCAAGCTCTAAGGGAATCCCTGGAGTTCAGCCAACAACAGGTTGCATCGCTCGCTGCAGAAAACCAAACGCTTAGGGAGAGTGTAAAGAAACTCACCGAGGGGATGACGTAGCTGTCCGGAGAAAGGAAGAGGATGAAAGAAACTATCTTGGATATACAGGCCAGGGGAATGCGGGACAATCTTGTTTTTTCCGGGATCCCAGAACAGGCTGAGGACGACGCTGAATCCACCGTCCGAGATTTTCTCCAACATCAGTTAAAGCTCCCAAGGGACACGGTAAAAAACATCACTTTTCACCGCGTCCACCGGCTTGGAGGTAAGAAGCCCAACAACAGCCGGCCGCGACCTATTGTTGCTAAATTCGAGCATTACAAGCAAAAAGAGCAGGTCAGAGGCCAGGGCAGAGAGCTGCGGGGAACGAATTACAGCGTTAACGATCAATATCCGAAGGAAATCCTGGATAGAAGGCGCGTTTTGTTCCCAATCAGGAAGAGATATATCAGTGAAGGCACCAGAGCTACAGTAGTGGTAGATAAACTGTATGTTAATGGGCAGCTGTTCAGGGACCCCCAGCTTACTCCTTGGCTTTATTAGTCATGTAACACTGATCAGATAAGAGTTCTTTTATCAGTCATCTATAATCTAATGTTAGCACAGCTCTGTAAAGTTGTTTACATCACTCAGTGTGGGCGGGGCCAGGGCTAAGCACTGGGATACTGGCTCTTTTTTCTTTTCTCATCTTCACATGTCTATCACCAAATGTCTTTGTCACTCATTTTTCCTTCTTTTATCACTCACACACACACACAGAATTTTTTCATAACATAACTATTTCTTTCTCTCTCACCCTCACCCTTCACACCTTCACAACTTTCTTCTATTTCTCTCTTTCTTATATCTCGGCTTTTGGATTTTCAATCAGGCAACCCCAAGCACAAACTAATAATACACCTGTGTTTATCAGTTTCTATGGTGATATGGACTTTACAACTTTTATCTCAAAACTATGACTACTCTAAGGTTTGTCACGTGGAATATTCATGGAGCTGGCACCAGAGAGAAAAGAGTTAAGATTCTTAACCATCTTAAAAGATTGAAGGCAGATGTCGTCTTATTACAAGAAACCCATAAATCTACCTCAGCTGCAGATGATCTTAAATCCCCTGAGTTTCCTAATGTGTTTTCTGCATGCTATAACTCCAGACAAAGGGGAGTAGCAATATTAATAAATAAAAATGTAAATTTTACAGTAATAGATACAGTTACAGATCCAGAGGGTAGATTTATTATAGTAAAACTATCTATACATAACCAAAAGTTATGTATTGTCAGTATATATGGTCCAAATGTTGATGACCCCTCATTCTTTCATTCCTTCTTCTCTGTGCTCCTTGAACACATGGATTGCTCACTTCTTCTTGGGGGCGACCTCAACTTTGGTTTAAATGAAGAAATAGACAGGCTCAGCACAGCAGGGACTCAGCGCAGCTAGAAATCTATAGATATAGTCAAACAGTACATGTGCGATTATGGACTTTGTGATGCATGGCGATCTCTTCACCCCAATGACAAAAAATATACTTTCTTCTCAAATGTCCACCATTCATATTCTCGACTGGATTATTTGTTAGTCAGCAGCTCACTGTTGACTGACATTTCAGACACTGAGATACACCCTATAGCTGTTAGCGATCATGCTCCTGTTTCTCTAAATTTAGTAAATAAAACAGAAACACCTCAAAGCAAAAATTGGAGATTTAATATATCCTTACTTAAGGATAAAGAATTTATTAAATATTTCGAAAAAGAGTGGGCCTCATATTTGGAATATAATGACCTCCCTGGTACGTCGCCATCCATTCTTTGGGAGGCAGGAAAAGCTGTGATTAGAGGTAAAATAATCTCATTCTCATCAAATAAAAAGAAAATGGAAAAAAACGTATTCAGGAATTAGAAGAAATTATTTATTCATTAGAAGCTTCTCTAGATGAGGAGAGACTAGGCAAAATCCGTAAAGCCAATACAGGGAGCCAATACAACAACGTTAAAACTGGTGTATTGTGTTCATCAGCACACTTGCAGCTGAGTTCTGGAGTAGTTGGAGGGGGAGCCATGGCTTTGAGGCTTGAGGGGGGAGCCTGGGCCTTGAGGATTGTGTTGGAGCCTAGGCCTGGATACCGTTGGTGTAGTCTGAGGCTGGTGGTGGAGCCTGGGCCTAGTAGAGGAGCCTGGGCCTAGAGGTTTGTGGTGGAGCTGAGGCTGGTAGTGGAATCTGGGCCTGAAGGCTTGAGGTGGAGCCTGGGCGTGGTGGTGGAGCCTGGGCCTAGAGGTTTGTGGTGGAGCTGAGGCTGGTAGTGGAATCTGGGCCTGAAGGCTTGAGGTGGAGCCTGGGCGTGGTGGTGGAGCCTGAGCCTGGTGGTGAAGCCTGGGCCTGGAGACCATTGGTGGTGCCTGGGCCTGGAAAATTTTGGTGGAGCCTGGGCTTGGTAGAGGAGCCTAAGGCCACGTCCACATGAGGCCGGTGCATTGCCTATCCGATAATTTTTTTACCCCGTTCTATAAAAAAATTCTCTAAACACGGCGTTGTCTCAAGAAATATCTGCGTACACACGAAACCGACTGAAAACGGTGCAGTATATATGCCAGACCAGTATGGGGCGCTGTAATTCTGCCACAGAGATACACTATACACGAAGAAGAAGACTTTGAGCATGCGCATAACCTTGCGCGCTGTATACGAACCAAGAAGAATAAATGTATAACAAAGCAATAGATTTTGCTGTAATAAAGCTAGTAGGCTTTGTAGCTTCTGCAGCACGAACAAAATCATGTAGTCCGCCATTTTTGTTGTTGCAGTTACAGCCGACATGTGATGTGTTGACATAATTGTTTCAAAAAACATACAGATTGGCTGTTAACATGAAACCGCAAGGGTGTCGTTTTCAGATTTATCCACTTTGGGACCAGGTTTCAAAAAATAGTGGTTTCAGTCTCCCAAAACTCCGAATCCGTGTGGACGAAAAGCTAAAACGATGAAAAATTTAAACGTTTACAGCGAAACGCGTCTCCGTGTGGAGACTGCCTGGAAGCTGGTGGTGTAGCCTGAGGCTGGGGCTCTGTTGCTGCTAATGGTCTGGGGTTTCTTTGAACTTTGGGATTTTGGAGTGTCCCAGTCAAAGCCTTAACACCTAATATTACTGTGAAGATCTAATTAATGCAACTATAATATTTAGATGGAAATGTCTGGTCCATAAAGGTGTCCTTAATCAATCCAGATTATTCTGAAAAAGTTGGACCTCATGAGCAAACTATCTGCATCTTAAATCATATTGAAGCAAGTTAGTTTCAGATCAGTGGAGATATTTTGCTTAGCAACCACTGAATATGTGCAAAGCTCTTTCAGTTGCTTCAAACTAACATTTGAAGTACCTTACTGTTTTTAATCTCAGCCAAATGAAACCACCCCTTTCTCTGGAATCTAACAAACTTAAAAACTTGATATATTTGATATACATCTGGTATAATTCACAAACATTGAGATGTTAGTACACATGTCTTCCTATGTGCAACACTTTTGATGGCAAAAAGTGAAAAACTCAGCTTTACTATGCTTTACCTTCAAAACGTTAGCCCATATACAGTTGAGCCTAAAATGTTTATGGACCTGACTGCAGATAATAATGTCTCGCAAGAAATCTGAAAGAGAATCTAATGAAGGAGCTAAAGATTAAGATGCAGGACAGTGGGGCCTGAGGACCAGCATTGAGAAACCAGTGACCTAGTTACTTTTATGTAGAAAAATGTAGAAAAAAATAAAACCAAAGAAAACACATAAAAACCTGTCACTGGAAAGTGAATCTTTTTCTTTTTTTCCTTTTTTACAGGTAGAATTAAAATCTTGACACTTTTAAGTTTACACAATCTCTCAAAGGTTAAGGTTTTTACTGTGAACTTTTGAACTATTTCCCCTTCAAAGATACCCAGTAAAGCATCCATATCTAAAAAAATGTTGATACTGAAAATACATCTCTCTGTAAAAGAAAAGGTGTTCAAAGAAAATTATTTGATCTAATTTAGAGAGGAAAACCAGATCAAAGAGAGCAAAGACTGTTTTTATCTGAAATTAATCTAAGCTAAACATTTAAGACATTTTTTTGTGTGTGTAATGTGCTGTAAGATTTCAAAAAGGGTCTGATTTACTTTGAGAATAAAGCGGCAATATGCTATCAATATTGCATGTATGGTGCTCAGGTAAGATGGCATTGAAAATAGCAGACTTTCATTGTAATGCATTCAGTCACAACTGGTGTCTGACAGGTTTGAGTATTTCTCATTAGATTGCAGAAGGAGAATTGGAGCCTCATGACCTTGGAAGTCAGAGTTGTCTCCTCTGATTGTCGGGTCGCGACCGATGCACTCATGCTCATGAATGCAAAACAACTGTACTTTTCCATAGAAGAAATACCTCTTTCCTAATCTTAAATAGGTGGTTTGGTTCTTTTGAAGTTGGTCTGCATGGAGGACTTATTAGTAGTAACTCTCATACATGCACGGGGCAATGGTTAATTCAGCAGTTAAGATTTCTCATTTAGGGGTAAAGATGACAGGATTTAAGAGCAGGCGGATTTCCACATTTCTTAACAAGTCAACTCAAAATGTCTGATTAATTTGAAATCTTGTTGATCACTCTTAGCTGTGATAAAAATGTTAGAGCTGCTTATATTTAGTTGTTGTCAATGTGAAAGGTTCTGTACTGATAGAGACATAATATTCTCCCAAACAATACCTAAGGATCTGTGCTGCCGGTACTCAAAGTGATGTTTGTGCCATTACCCTTGTTGGTGAAATTACTTAGAGCAGTAGATCTTTTTACCTCTGGCTGTTTGACATACATTTTTTTTTGTAAAGCTACAGAGTACATTTAATATCCACTAAAACCCCACTATCATGGAACAGTAATGGAAAGGATCAGCTCAGTCAAATCATCTCCACCCGTTTGCAGATGTCAGCTCAATGAAAGAGGCATTTGTTGGACAATAGAATTGCAAAAATTCCCTGGGACTGTGGTGTTCACAAATTTGAAGGTCTCTTATTTTCCTCTTAGTCAACAGGTCTGTAAAATTATATTTTTTTATTGAGAGGTGAATAAATTATGCTTTAACATGTTGTTAGAGAGTCTGCAATATATCAGTAAAGATTACTGTAATAACAAGGTGACACATCATATCTGAAATATGTTTTATTGTAAATAAAAGATGATCAAACTGTCAGATATGAATTTGAAAAAGTATTCAAGTGGGTAAAAAAGAGAAAAGAGAATATGCTAACCACGCGTGGCTCTTGGCTGCTCTTCATGCAGTTGATGGCTTCATGGTTTTATAGGAAAGACAGAAAAGTTGAATTTGAATTGACTTATTATGATATAGCTCCTTCCAAAGATTCTGACCCTTAGACTAAGGAGGTGCAGACACATGTTCACTGTAAGAGTCAGGAAAAACCTCTGATGCATGGAAAGACAGGTGAGACAAATGATGTGCTGCCTTCAAATGATCATGGTGAGACAGCTGGCCTCCACTTATCAAGACAGAAAAAATAAAAATGGCTGGGAGAAATAAACGTTACTTCTGTCTGTGTGCCATCAACAAGCTGACATACATCATGAATTGTTTCCCTAAAATGGAGTATCAGAGAGGGAACAGGAGTATTAGACCAGCATACATACAGTCTATATATAAGTCTGCTTTATTTTCTGCCTTACTCCAACTGCATTTACTCCTCTTCCATTTCATCCTGGTAATAACTGTCACTGAATAACAGTTTGGGCTCTTACTTGTTAAGTCTGAAGCCCTAACATCACTTTTACAAATAAGTAGGGCTTTGAAAGAAAAAAATAGTGAGAGTTAAATAAAGAAGAGCGCAGACAGGTTGGAGAAATTGCAAGGCGAAACTGTGAGTAAGGTTGTCTGGGTGGGTGTGCCCGAGAAGCTGGAAAATCATTTAAATTGGGAAACAAATGAAGGAATGTTCACCAGTGATTCTTATCTGAGTCACAATTCTCTGTCACAAAAGAAGCAAAGCAGCAGCCTTGCAATTTCACAGTGATTGGACAAGGGAAGACGAAGAAGAAGGGAGGGTGACTGAAAGAGAGAGAATACAAAGAAGATGGACCAGTAGAAGACATGAATAGAGGGTAAAGAGATCAGAGTTGGAAGAAAAAAGCAGACTGAGGATTGCATGGTAATACAGGGTTCATTTTTATAAGTACTTCAGCTATGCAGAGAGAATGACTGCAGTGTTAGATAAGTGACGTACATCTCCGACATAAACTTTTCAACAATAAGTAGTTGAGTTAAAAAAACATTAGATGTCAATCTCATTGTCTCCCATTTTCTAAAAATTGAAATTAAACTAGCTTCAAAATAACTTTTTTTTGTGTGACACAAAGGAATTTCATTTTCTCTCCCCACTGTTACTACACCACTTATACTGAGGACAAGGTGACCTGAGCTCAGACAGATCCTGAGTCATTCATGAATGTGAGCAATTTAAACAGCTCAGTCAAACTAAGTCCACTTTGTTAGGAAGCCAAAGAGACTAATTTAAAACACATGTGCTCATCAGTAGCAAAATTATTTTAAAAAAATATATTTTTTATAACTCTTTCTCAATAATGGTAAACATTTATATAACCCTGGACCAGCTCTACACCCTCAGCAGGGTCCTGGAGGGTGCGTGGGAGTTCGCCCAACCAGTCTACATGTGTTTTGTGGACTTGGAGAAGGCGTTTTACCGTGTCCCTCGGGGAGCCCTGTGGGGGGTACTCCTGGAGTATGGGGTACCAGGCCCCTTGATACGGGCTGTTAGGTCCCTGCACAACCGGTGCCAGAGTTTGGTTCGCATTGCCGGCAATAAGTCTAACTTGTTTCCAGTGAGAGTTGGACTCCGCCAAGGTTGCCCTTTGTCACCGATCCTGTTCATAACTTTTATGGACAGGATTTCTAGGCGCAGCCAAGGTGTTGAGTGGATACGTTTTGGTGGCCTCAGGATCGGGTCTCTGCATTTTGCAGATGATATGGTCGTGTTGGATTCATCGGAACGTGATCTACACCTTTCAGTGGAGTGGTTCGCAGTCAAGTGTGAAGCGGCTGGGATGAGAATCAGCACCTCCAAATCCGAGACCATGGTCTTGAGCCGGAAAAGGGTGGGGTGCCTTCTCCAGGTTGGGGATGAGGCCCTTCCCCAAGTGGAGGAGTTTAAGTAAATGGGGGTCTTGTTCACGAATGAGGGAAAAATGGAGCGGGAGATCGATAACGGATTGGGAGGGCATCTGCAGTTATGTGGGCGCATTACCGGTCTGTCGTGGTGAAGAGAGAGCTGAGCCGAAAGGCAAAGCTCTCGATTTACCCGTCGATCTACGTTCTTTCCCTCATCTGTGGTCACAAACTCTGGGTGGTGACCGAAAGAACGAGATCGCGGATTCAAGCGGAAATTAGTTTCCTCCGTGTCTGGGCTCTCCCTTAGAGATAGGGTGAGAAGCTCAGTCATCCGAAGGGGGTCAGAGTAGAGCTGCTGCTCCTCCACATTGAGAGGAGTCAGTTGAGGTGGCTCGGGCATCTGGTCAGGATGCCTCCTGGACGCCTCCCTGGTGAGGTGTTTCAGGCACGTCCCACCGGGAGGAGGCCCAGGGGAAGACCCAGGACACGCTTGAGGGACTATGTTTATCGGCTGGCCTGGGAACGCCTTGGATTCCTCCCGAGGAGCTGGAACAAGGGGCTGGGGAGAGGGGAGTCTGGGTCTCTTTGCTTAAGCTGCTGCCCCCGTGACCCGACCCTGGATAAGTGGAAGGAAATGGATGTATGGATATATATATATATATATATATATATGTATACACTACTCACATTAAGTAGGGGATGTCGTGAGAAACAAAGTGGATGTCATACATATGGTGTTTGTTTTACTTCAGATATTTTTTTTATTTTTTTTTATCCCACAGTTTTTTTCCATTATTTCTCCCTCAGTGTTCCTACCTAGTTCCAGTCCTGGGGTTCCGCACTCCCTCTTCCAGCCCCGGGAGGGCCCCGCACTGAAACCCAAGCCTCTTTCATGCTTGGGCAGTGAGCAGGCCCTTCTTTTTACCTGATGGGGCAGGGTTCCCGGCTGGACGTAGCGCATGGAAGGATCACATTATTCCAGCCAGATCCTCCCCATCCCTTCAGGTGCCCCGGCCGGCCAGGAGGAAGTAGTATATAGCCCCAGGACTAGTCCATGTTTTTGTGGGAGTAGCTCACATTAGCTGCTCAAGGGAAACAAGGGAGAACATGCAAGGCCCTTTCGTCAATCCCACCCAGGGTGTGGGTGCCGATGATGCGGGGGAACAAACACACCTTTAAGAACCGACAGTATCCCCGGCGGTAATTGAACCCGGGACCTTCTAGCTGTGAGGTGAGCTGCTCTACCAACTGCGCCACCGTGCACCCCACTTTAGAGATTTTTGGGATAGGGAGGCAATTGGGTTGGGGTGATAGACACATCTCATTTTGTGTTTTCCACGTAATGGTCTCATTGTGTACAGTGTGCCTTACATATTGGGCCCACACCAAAAAATACTAAATACAACCCTTCTCAATGTGGCATTAACTTCAACATTCTGTGGGTTTAAAAAGCTGGTATTGTCAGTGAGTCATTCCAATTTCATCCTTCAAACAGCCATGAACACACGACGTCACTTAATGGATGACCATCGCCACCTGGCCCTAGCGTGCCTTTGGGTCGGTGGCAGGCAGTCAGATGTTGCATGTGAACTTGATGTGTCTCAAAGTGTCATAAACAGACTTGCATCAAGACACATAACTATTGGCAGAGTTCGAGTGGAGCCCCACTAGTGACATACTGCAACGATGACCAGTACCTAAGGACCTATGCACTCAGACATTGTAATGCAACTGCCACACAGCTGCAGGGCCATTTACGAGATGTGAGTGGTAATAGGGTTTCCAGACAAACATTCGCAACCGATTCCACCACTTTGACTTGAAAGCCAGACAACCGTTGCAGTTGACTCTACTGACACCAAGACACCGCCGTAAACGTTTGCAGTGGGCACAAGACCATGTGATCTGGACAATGCAGCAGTGGTCTACTGTCCTGTTCACTGATGACTGTCAGGTAACCTTGCACAGAAATGATGGTCGGCAGCATTGCTGGAGAAGGCGAGGTGAGCGATAGGCCGAGGTCAACATGGTCCCCAGGGTTAGCTTTGGGGGAAGAGGAGTAACAGTCTGGGCAGGCATCACCAGTCAGCGCAAAACTGATTTGGTTATTGTGGAAGGCTCAGTGACTGCACGTTCTTACCTCTGTAACATCATAGGACCCATCATCATCCCCCAATTCCGCCAGCACACCCCCAACTTTAAGTTCATGGAAGACACACTGTCCTCTTCCTTCTACCCGGTATCCCTGTCTGCTCCAGAAAATGTAATCTCCAGCATGAGGCCCTCTGGTTCTTCTTGCGATGTGCTGCCCACACAGCTTTTTAAGGATGTTCTTCAAGCGAATGGTCCTTCTGTTTTGACCATAATTAAAACCAGTTTAGGGTCTGGTTGCATCCGGCACTCATTTAAGCATGCAACAGTACTTTCACTCTTCAGGAAACCTGGCCTGAATCCATCTGATTCAATGAACCATTGGCCTACATCCCAGTTATCATTTTTATCTAAGGTCCTAGAGAAGGTTGTGTATAACAAGCTGATAGAATTTTGGTTGCTTTGAACCCTTTTCAATCTGTTTTTAGGGTAGGACACAGTATGGAGTCTGCCCTCTAAAAAATGTATACGTGTTTTTAGACTCAGGAGAGACTGTGTTGCTTCTCTTATTGGACTTCTCTGCCGCTTTTGACACACTTGATCATGTTATCTTGCAAATTAGACTTGAACAATGGGTAGGGATCTCTGGGCTCGCCCTGGAGTGGGCGAGGTCCTGCCTGACAGGGAAAAGCTTTTGTAAAGATTGGTGAGTCCTCATAGGCTTCTTCTTATTTATACTAGGGGATGCTGCAAGGATCCCTCCTCTGCACCCTATTCTCCATCTACCTGCTGCCCTTGGGTGGGATATTTCGGAAGTATAAGCTGAGGTTCCATTGATATGCTGACAATTGTCAAATATATTGCTTTCTGAAACAGGGTTCTACTGGTGTTGTTAATACCCTCCTAGCATGTCTGCAGGATGTAAATATCAGGTTGGCTAAGAGTTTCCTGAATCCTTAGGAAGATATACAGTAATGGAGGCCACCTGCTCGTATCCCAATGCTAAAGCAATGAACAAACAAATTGCTGACTTTGAGCTGCTGGCTCCATTTAGAAAGACCTTGACATCAATTTAGGGTTTAAACCCGACTTGGGACTTAAGCTAGAGAACCATATAAATGGAGTGGTGCAATCGTGTTTCTTCCTTCTCTGTCGTCTGGCTAAAATTAAGCACTTTTTTATCACGTGCCTGCCAAGAAACCGTTGTAGATGTTTTTATTATTTCATGCTTGGACTACTGCAATTCCAGATGTAGTGGTACTAACCCAGCCTGCACTGGGCTGCTGACTGGGCTTCAAGTGGTAAAGAATTTGGCAGCCATATTCCTAACGTGCACCAAACGCCGTGAACACATATCAACTGTTCTGCCCTCCCTGTGGCTTCCTGTCCCCTACAGGATTCAGTTTAAACTCCTTACTTTTGTTTTTAAAGGGACTCTAAGGAAGTTTAACAGCAAAAAAATGTATAAAAATCCAATAATTTCTTCCTCATACATGATCCAGCAATGTCTTGGTCAGTAAAAAGAGCCCTGGCCTTTTCACCGTGGTTCACTCTAAATGCCTGTAAAATCACTTTATTAGTTATTAATAATTACTGTTCGGGTCGAGCAAGCAGCGATCCCGCAGCGCCTCCGAGAGGCAGCCTAGCGTGTGAATACGTCATGCGCGTTCACGCTGGGGCGTAGCATTTACTGTTAGCTAGAGTCGGAGAGCAGAGCTAGCGTTGCAAGCATGGATTCTGTAGAGGGTAAGAAGAGAGCTGCTTCAAGCACCGGTAACACTCCAGCACAGACCCCAACCAAGATAACCAAGAAAACCAGAGTGTATTCCAGTGCGGCAAAGAGGGTGAAACTGGAATCGGATCGACGTAGGCAAAAAACAAGAGTAAATATCGGCGCCGCGTTTGAGAAGTGGAAAATACTGAAAGAATCACTTGGCATGACAAGAGACCCGCAGCTGGCGTTATTTTTACTTGAAAGGTAAGAATTCTTTACTAAATACGTGTGGGGAAAAGCGTAGTAAATTGATTTCAAAGCAAGGGTTTCGGTATATTGCCATTAATATGAACACTTTTTATTCGGCTTGTCTGGCGTGCTCACAGCTGATTACATTGATTAGCTAAGTTGTTGGGAATTTTGAGAAAGAACTAAATTGTCTATCTAAACTTAGTAAAACTGTGTTGCTAATCAAATAAAGTGTGTATATTATTGATTGTCATTTGTAAAAATGTGTATATTATGATTGGAGCAGTAAAAGTGGCTGTGTTGTTTTAGTTTTGAGAAGCACACAGCATCGGAAGCACCAGTCACATCAACACCCCATCGGCCATCTCAAGCAGTTTTTGGAGGGACCCATCCCCCCAGTTCAGTCACTGCAGGGGAGTCCGATAGGTAATTTTACTTGTAAACAATATGAAACTCCTGTTCCAGGTTATTGTCTCCACATAACATAAAATAAATCCTCTTTCTTATCTACAGGGATGACTTCCAGGTTGCAGGAGTTCAACCTCTAAAAGAAGACAAAGAAATATAATTATTGGAAGCAAGGTAAACTGCATGGCTTTTATATTATGATGAAAGTTACCCTATGTTTTGTTACTGATGTAGGCTCTAATTTTTTTTATTTTTTTAGCATCAAATCAATTGAGCTAGAGGATGATGCTTTTGATGAGAAACAAGCCAATAGTTTTGAAAGCAGTTTGTAAGTAACCAATTACTCTTTTTGAAATTCTCTATGCATATTTATGTGTACATATTGTCATATTTTGGTGTTATTTTGTTTTTCCAGAATTAAGCTTGATTTGGAAGGAGCTTTAGACCCATACGATTCAGATTATGTACCTCCAATCTCATTACGGTACGTTTTGTATTTGGCAGTTTTTTATTATCATTGTAAAATCTCCTCTCTCACTTTGCACTCTCTGATTGTATAAAATGCATTTTTCTTTTACAATAGTGGTGCATCACAGGATGTGGTTGATCAACTTCCTTGTATTGGCCTGGATGAAGCTGTATTTGACATCGCTGAATGTGTTGAGGAAGAATTCGAAAATGATCCTGAAGAACTGTCTGACTCATCCATTCCCATTTTCCCAAAACATGACAGCGTGCTTGTGGAAAGTGATCTTATAAACCAGCAAGCGTGCATTGCGTACTGCAAAAGTTTGCTCCAGATGGCCAATTTCCTCCAACTGCCTCTCAGTAAATGCCACTACAGTGACCGCAACACAGGCGCTGATTGTGATGCCCGTCCACCTTTTCATGTAAAGTCACGTCCACGAGGTACAGCTCTGATTTTGGAATGGGTGAGTTAACAATGTAATTCTTGCCACACGTTACCACAGGAAGAGCTAAACTTTTATGAATGTAAAATCTGTGTAAAGCACTCTTTTAATATTTTTTTTCGTAATTTTTTTTTTATATATAGTTTTGCCAACGTGGACATAAACTGTGGAGTTGGAAAAGCCAGCCAATTCTGAAACATGGGATGCAAGGAGGAGATTTCATGCTGTCAACCAACATTCTGCTGTCAGGGAATAACTTCTCCAAGATTGCTCTGCTGTTCAGATTCATGAACATGGGCATGGTGGCATCTCCAACCTTCTTTTCAATCCAGGGTACCTACTGTATAAAATCAATACGGGAGTATTGGGAGGAGAAGAGGAATGCCATAATCCAAACATTACAGTCAAAATACCATGTGGTTGCTCTTGGTAAGTAAGGATAGATAATATGTAAGTATAGCTAGAAAGTATCTAAGCCTCATATTCGTTGTATGCCTAAATGTCTCTATTTCTTTTATAGCTGACGGAAGGATGGACTCGCCTGGTAATGAAAAAGCTCTTCAAAAGCTAGTGGAAATAATTTAGCTCTTTTGAGATATGTCGTTTTAATAATTTTTCTATTTTCTGTATGTTCTTCCAAAAGGTCACTCTGCAATGTGCTGTACGTACACAACAATGGACCTAGACACCATGGACATCATCAGTGTTGTCAATGTGGACAAAAGATGTGTTGGCCGTAAAAGTAGTGCCATGGAGAAGGCTGCCTTTATAGAGACCTTTGACAATCTCACAAAGGAGTTAAACATCAAAGAGATTGTTACTGATGCTCATGTGCAAATTGCTGCCCTCATGCGTAAGAATTTTACAATACTTGTGAGTTTTGAACTGTTATGTAGAATTATAGATTGTTACAATACCACTTTGCTTTTCTTTTTCTGAACAGATCCAGAAAGGGGCCGGTATAGAGATCATAGTATTACCCATTCGCTTGACGTCTGGCACGCTTCAAAAAATCTAACAAAGAAACTTCATGCTGTATGTCAAATTGTATTACAATTGAACTAACCCAGGCTTGTTCAGACTTTATTTTAATTACTTATTTTTGTCCTCCAAAAGGCTGGAATGGTTTCTGGACTAAAGCCTATACTTGGATGGATCAAGGACATAATTAACCATTTTTGGTATGCTTGTCAGCACACAAGCACCAGAGATGAGTTTATGGTTTGTAAGTTCATGTATACACTTCTCTGCTAATCTGTTTTTTTATATTTGCTGACATGGTTTTTTTATGTTGTGTATCTTTAGAATGTGTGGAGTGGTGTACTTCACCACGTGAGTGGAGAGCATGAATGGGCCTTTGGCAGGTGCTTTCATGGTTCTTTGGGGGAGAGACCAGGCAAAGAGCTGATTCCTTCTGGGTCTGCTGCACATGTAGCGTTGTCACAGATTGTCCTGAACGAGCGGTGGCTGAAGAATATTGAGAAGTTACTCACCTTTCGGTAAGATGTTAGTGACATGATGTAATGTAATCTAACTGTCTTAATAATTCCACAGATAAACGGAGAACGCAGTGACACTTTTTTTCTGAACAATAAAGATTACAATACGTAGATCTGAATTATTTTAGACACAGAGTACCAATACAGATACATCTAACACATACACAAGGGAACTAACTTGAACACATTTGGTAGTTTCTGCTCTGTTTGACGATGTAATTGTCACCTCAATAACAGCATCTGTATCGTTGCATCCCTTCCACAAACTGTATGTGTGTATGTGTGTATATGTATGTGTATGTGTATATGTATATATTTGCAGTTTATTGCAGTAAGGTAGAATGTATTTGTTCTAAAAAAAATATACTTTTGTTTTTTATTTGCAGAACCACTTCTACGCTGGAGTCTTTCCAAAACCACATATTGATGTACGCAGGGAAACGATTTGCATTTTCGTTTGGCGTCTATGAAGCTAGAACATTACTCGCTGCATTGGACTACAACCACCACAACCATCGCCCAGTGCAAGTGAACAGCAAAGGCAAAGTAAAGTAAGTCATACTTTGTTGCTTTGACATGATTTTCAAACTGTGGTACAAGTACCGCCAGTGGTACTTGGAGGAATATTCTAAATATTATTGGAATATAAAATTTATTAAAAAATGTATAATTCACACACTGTGTAGCTGTGGCAGGCAACAATCATCAATAAATACTCATAATTAGGAGTAAATAATCTTCCTTTATTAACTGTCTATAGTAAAAAGGGTAAGCCTTCTCTACTGTATGTTAGGTTGGTCCTGATGGTTGGTACTTGGATAAATCAACATGTTCTCTGGTGGTACCCACTGTACAAAGTTTGAGAGATACTGCTAAGGTTTAGCTTCAATAAATATTTTATTTCCCCTTATTGGATTAGATGGCTTGTAGTGCCAGGGTAAAACATAAAAATACTATACATCATACAGAACGGTTTGTGTACAATGTGACAAGGACAGGAAAAATTATAGTTGCTTATGGCACTTATGTGTTACTTTCCTTTGCTGTGGACAAAGCATGATTTATCATTACTTGTTGTGACCTATTGGTGAAAAAAGAATTCAACTACTTTACCAGGAATTTGCTAACTTTATCATCTGTCTACTTTTTGTTTTCTTAGACACAAACGAGTGTACAGCAAAAACTCGCAGCGTTACACTGTTCACACTGTGAAGGAGAACAAGGACTACGGCTACATCCCAGAGCTGCAGACAAGAATACTGCAGAAGCGCCTCAGCTCAGCAGGGGGACTACCAAAAAGGAGAAGAATTCAGGCAGACGACCCCAGGGCCCTGGGTCCTCTCTCCGGGATTATCCCTCCTCCTACAGCTGAGTTGGTGCAAACACAGCAACGCAGAGGACAGGTAATGATAACCATATGCCCTCTCCATTTTGGTTGAATAAAATTAAATTATTCTAATTTTCCTGTGTTTTTTTTCGCCACCAGGACTGGATATGTGATCCATAAACAGAGGCTGACGAGATTCAAAGCTGAACACACCAAATTTTATTTTTCTAAATCTAATAACTTGTATGAAAAAAGTTTGACTAAAATAACAATAAAAGTAAAAAGTATATCTGAGGTGGTCATGATTTTTAGTTTGTGTGGAATGGGGCTTCTTTGAAACCCACGTAAACCCCAAAAGGGTCGGGATATTTGTCTCTGATCCTCCAAACACAACATGACGGAATCACGTGCCGGTTGCCTCCGCCAAGACGTCCGTGTTGCCAAATGGTGTACTGTCTGTAGGCAGAGTAACGATACTCCCTGTGATCGGTTCCAGGGTCTTGGCTGTCACGCAGAGCCAAGACGTCATTCCACGTCTGCCGAGCCAAACGCAAGATTCCCTCATCCAAGCAGAACAATGCGCACGTCTGCTCAGACACCCTTCGGGATCCTGTCCACAGCACTTATTTTAAAGGTCTGTAGGCATCAGTCGGCAGTTGGAGCAAGTGCACCAAGCTGGCTGACCCTGGTGTGCTGGAGGATGCCCTGGTGCGGCCTGTCTATACTCCATAATGTCCAGTAAAACTCCTGGCTGACGTGTTACTACCATCTGAAGGACTTCATCTTTCTCCTCAGGATTTAGTTGTTGCAGCTGTGCCTGAAAATTGAATCCAAAACTTATTTTTATAATACTTATGATTATGACATATTGCAGTTTTCTTCGCAAGGACATACCTGTAACTCTGCTGTTCTGTCAGCAGACAGCTGAGCAACCCGTTCCCTGTCCTCCTCACTGATAGGTCCTGCTCTTCTTCCTCTAGCCTGGCTTCTCCTCCGGCCCGTGGCTGAACCTTCATTTCTGCTTCTCCCTCTTGCTGCTCCTCTCCTTGCTCCTCTCCTTGCTCCTTTCCCTGCTCCTCTCCCTGCTCCTCTAGCTGCTCTCCCTCTACCCCATTCAGAGTCACTGCTCTCCTCAGAGACTTCAGAAGAAACATTTGGACTGGATTCCTCAAAGGAGAAGTATCAAGGTTTACATGTAAATGTAATGGAATGCATGTTTTATAAAAACGTCACTGAAAAGAAGCCATCAAATGTTTTGGTGATGGTGCTGTATTTACAATGACATAAACAATGTTGCTACTACTTATTTTACCTAGATGAAAAATATGAACCGATTTGGGTAAAGTACACAAAGTTGTACTCAAGTAATAGTGGCAGGAGCTCAAAATATTTTTACTTGAGTAAAGGTATCCATCCAACATGCTATTCAAATAAGGCTGAAAAACGTTTTGGTAAACAGGCTGCTTGAGTACTGAGTAACATCTGATTTTAAAATTGTCATAAGACAGACCCAAACATGGATTTCTTGGCAAATTCAGTTATTTCATAGAGTGAAAAACAAATTACATCAATAAAATCACAAAATAATTAGGAGTAGAGGAAATCCATTTCTAAGTCATTAATTTGAATATAAAACATACTGTAGTTATAAGTAGTGGGGGGAAAAAAACAATTGAACAGGACTTGTCGTTTAAAACTATTTTATAACTTTTCCAATAAGCTACTACAATAATAATTGCATCGGTCCGAGGAAATGTAAGGGTAGATATTTTTATCCTACTAACTGGCTTATTCTTGTAAAGTACCAACTAGTAAAATGATTATTGCCTACCAGTGGGATTAAGTAGTTTATGCATTCAAAATGTACGAGTGTTTTTATTTATTTTAATTATCCGTCTAATGTGAGTCATTCATTTAGCCTTATTATTTGGCTTCTTCACTCGATTCACTTTGCAGTAACTTTGCCCACGTATCACATCCTACAAATACACTAAAACTGATTTGGTCTAAATATCTTACATCACATTCATGATTTACCTCAGTCGAAGTCATCCCTGCAAAGCTATATACTGTCGAGTACCGTATTGACTCACCAGTTGTGAGGTATCGCTTGCGAGTGCACGTACAACATGCGCGCCTCATGCACGAGCTTAAAAATATGGCTGCAGTAACACGTTTGTCCTGATGGGGCAATCGCGAGCAAAAAAATTCCAACTTCCTTAGAGTCCCTTTAACTGCCTGCAGGGCACTGCTCCGTCATATTTGACCAACCTTCTGATTCGTTACACTCCTTTCCGTTAGCTGCATTCACAACACCTCGACATGCTGGTGGTTTTGCAGATCTGGTGTGACTCTAAGGGGGGTTGAGCATTTTCATAATTGGCCCCTAAGCCCTGGAACGAGCTCCCTCTCATTGTCAGACTTGCATCGATGTTGTCAGCAATAATGAAATGGCTGAAAACTCATCATAATACCATTGCGTTTGTGAGCACAAAATGATTTTAGGGTGTTTTACTACATTTATCTTCTTTTAGCAACATTTACAAGTTTCTTATGAATGTCTTTCATTTGTTATCTGCATTGTTGGATATGCTATAGTATGTTCAGCGCCTTGGGCGCCTTTCGGTCACTGAAGGCGCTACACAAATAAAGGATGATGATGATGATTTGTAAACAGCTGATTGAACTGAATTGTAATTTTATAAAATGTAAAAAAGTATTAATGTATTTTTGTAAGAATCAGCTTTATTTGCCAAGGTTGTGCACGCACACAAACAAGGAATTTTACCTTGTTTCTAATTTCCCTCAAAGAAGACGTTTAAAAATCTAAAAAATAAAAGTTATTATTTTTTTTCTTCTTTGTAAAAAGTATAAATTCTTTGTAAATAAATGGTATGTCTGCCAGTAGCTCAGGGTGGAGTGGTTGTCTACACCATCATTCTGGACTTTCCTTATAAGTTGTAATAAACGGTAAAAAAGTGCAACTATAAATACCTGTATTTGTATATGGGTTAACCAGATACACATTATATACTGCTTTGAATAACCTAAGCAAGGTTAGCTGGGGGCTCTGTTGGCCATATACCCTAAAACTTTGGTTGTAAAGACAAGTGCTTGCATGATTTCTAGGAGATGTTTGAAACACCAACATAACTATTCTAGGAACTACACTTGTCATTATTGTTCTTCCACTCCACACAAAATAATTTATTGAACAGTGCTGACAGTGTGTCTCATTTGGTGTGCATAAGGAGCCACAGGTGCAGAAAAGTGGCATTAAAATTGCTTTTCAGAATGTCAAGTGGGTGTGCTGTGCATGGACCAGAAATCCAGAGTTTAAAACCCAATGCTGACAGATGTCTGCACCACTGAAACAACCAACTTTCGCACTGAGTTATGGTAAGCTGCAGGGTTGCTGGTGAGTAGCTGATCTTCGTGTCGTCCCAGAAGAAGCATGTTGTCCTCCCACAGAAATAAAACAGATGTGAACACTGAACTTGCTTCCTTGTTTAGATGATTCATTTTCCACCTGATGCACACCCAACCTTCCAGTTAACATTTGCTCTGAGCAGGAGACCAAATAGCTTTTGACAAATAACGAGCCTACAGAAAAATACTATTATTACACTCGCACAACTATAAAGTATTTTTATCATTTATATCAACTAATTAGATCATTAGCAGGGGACTGGAGAACTTGGCTGCATACTGAGGAGATGGTTTAGCCATTTGATTCAGGTGTGTTGAACCAGGGACACATCTAAAAGTTTCAGGACACAAGCCCTCGAGGACTGGAGTGGCAGACCCCTGCGTCTAAATCATAGTCTGTATACCAGTCACATGCAGAGGGGGCTGATGGGGCTTGAGCACCTGACCCTTTCCTTCATGATACCCCAAGTGCCCTTTATGGGGGAAAAAAACACACACACACACACACATATATATGTATATATATATATATATATATATATATATATATATATATATATATATATGAGGAACCCTTAAGTCCTCAGTCAGATTTAGGGGTTTATTTAGTTAGACACAGCAGCAAATTAAATTATTCCATAATGTACTTTATAACACTTGTGTAATCAGCTACCAGCTCTCCTATGTTTTCTTTTTATTGTTTATGGTCTTTGATCAACAAAGCACCGCAGCAGCGTCTCAACAGCAACATTGCACCACATCAGATAAAAAACAGGCCACTTCTGTTTTGCATGGTCCCCATCTGATGACGTTGATATATTATGTTGCGAATCCCAATCTGATTCTTGATGAATATCGGTTGTGGTTAATCAGGATGGTATACTATTAGTTGTTGTAAGCTGTTTTAAAATCTTGCTCTATGTGCCCTTTTTTTAACTTTGAGCACCTGCCCCTCTGAAGGTTTCTGCATGGCCCTGCTGTATATATAAGATGGACGAAGCCTCCGTGACATTACCCGAAGGTTTCTGGAGAGCTGAATTGAAGCCCAATAGGCGGTTTCCACCACCGCCATCTTGGCCATATCATGCGTCTCGTCACTCCCAAAAATACAAAAATGGGCAAAGAGGTGGAGCTGAGAGTGGGGATGTGGGGGTGGCAGCGGATGATACAAGCTAACTGAGCTAACCCGGAGCTTACCGAAGCTAATGGAGGTTGGTGGGCGTTTTTAGCCAGAAAACCTTGGTTGAACGTCTCTGCTACCCCTCTGCCTCCTAGGCGGATTAAATAATTATGTCAAATAAAATCATGAAGCCTTGTTGGTCAATAACTTTCCCTAAAACTATGTGAATTTTAAATAAAACAAATTTTAAAAATCAGTTTGCAAAGTAAAAAAGAAATGTGATCATTTCAACCCATTTTTGACCAAGCAACGTAATCTTAAATGCACAGAAGAAATATAATTTTACTTACCATTGAAAATAGAGAAGAGACTTCTTAGACAGTCTGTGCAATAATAACCACAGCACGCCATCTTTGTCCAGTAAGTGCATGATTAACATCCAAAAACGAATAAACATTGCTAACACAACTGATGGACAAGTTCAGAGAAAAGAAATGGCCTAGATTTTTAACATGTGGCCGAGGCTCCGGTCTTCCCTGGAGCAAGGGGGGGCAAGCCACTAGCCACCAGCACTACCTGTCAATCAAAAGAACACGTCCCTTGTAATTTCAAGCTTAAATTACATCTAAATGGATGAGTTATAAATAAATAAAATCACCCCTCTCAGATATGTCATGACGGTAAACTTGAACTTGAACTGCAATTTTTCTGTATTAGCTTCACAATTGGCCGGAGGAATTTGTCCCTTGGTCTAAATGCAAGAACATGCTATAAGAACACTGTTGACAATTCCTTTAGTGTACAAAGCTACTGGTATGGAGTCATAACTGATTGGTTATTGTTAGAGAGAGCTCATGTCAAGGGATAAAGTACAGCCATTGTACTATATCATGGTAATATAAATGGGTGCCTTTCACATACAGGTTGGTTACATTCTCAAGATTTGCCGCTAGATGTCTCTAAATCTCACACATAACTACACAAAGCCAAACTGCCACCAATAATGATGTATTGTTGCAAGGATGGTATACCAAGGAAAATATCAAACTATTGATACCTTTTAAAGCTATGTTGTCTCAAAATCCTGAATAATTAATCTTCGTCTGCCCAGCTCATAACTCTCACTCCTCTTTCCATTCTTCAGTTGACTCTAAAAACCTTTCCTTCATTATTACTTCCTGCCTCCCTCCTATGGGTGCCCTTTTTATGTCAAGTAAAAAAAAGAAGAATTATAATCTGTACTGAAAGAAAAGAACTTTACAGTATAACATGCCCCTGTCTCATGCTGCCTGGTTTTCCTTTTTTCCTGTGTGATCAGATGCCTCATTCTTCTCTCTTTGAGGTGAAAAACTACAACAATCGATAGCAACACTAGATTGCAAATCATCACACCCACCATACATGTTGCTTATTCAAAAATATTAGTATGTACATGTGAGTATGAGTATGTGCTGGCCTGTGTGTATGAAGGGAGATAACAGTGGTATTTTAATATCAGTGGGTGTCAGTACACACCCACAAAATATTTCTGCTCCTAGTTTATCTCATTGTTTAAACAGACTGGCTTTAATTAGGAAGACCTGTCTATCTCTGTGTGTGTGTGTGTGTGTGCGTGTGTGGGTGTGTGTGTATGCGTGTGTGTGGGGGTGCGTGTGTGTGTGCGTGTCAAATGTGTATCTGTGCTCCCATAGCGCCCCCATGTGGTGGATTGTAGTGAAACATTTATTCTGTAGTTTGGTTTTGTGACACACAAACACGCAGTCACACACTCCAATGACACGGTGTTATATTTGGAAACACAATTTCATGCTATCAGTACTGGCTAGCTATTCCATTTAGATAGCACTCATCTACAGTATATAAGTGTGTGTGTGTGTGTGTGTGTGCGTGCGTGCGTGCGTGCGTGCGTGCGTGCGTGCGTGTGTGTGTGTGTGTACGTGGTGCAGTGTAGTAGAAAAAGAGTGTGTAAAAGTGTGTTTACGTTAGTGTGTTTGTATGTATGCATGTTCTCGTAAACCGGATGTTTATTTCATGGTCATTACCCACCTTTATTGAATTTAAAAGTTTGTTGCTATGGCAACATGTGGATTGGCCACAATTATGTTGATTAAAGATGTGAAAATAATTAAAAAGTCAGGGAAAAGATCTCACAGCAGATGATCAGCAGAACATCAAAATAATTCAGATTTGGGTGTCTCTTTTAATCCCACCAGCTCTAGCAAGCAAACACAGTTTTTTTTTGTTTCTCTGTTGCGCCTCTTAACTATTTCACTGCCACACAACGACAATGTATTATCTGCATTCAGCTCTCACACAAGCTCTGCCTGCATTCCTTTAACACATATCTTATGACATGCTTATGTTTTTCTCGTCAAAATAACATCAATGGCAAAAAAGATGAATTCACACAAACACCACCTCAGTTTCCCATTTACTACAGCTCTCTCCTTTCTCTCAGCTCATTTTCAAGTTGTTAACAAGCATGCCAAGGCATGTCTTATACTGCCAAAGCAGACACATCAGCAACTCTGCAGAAGTAACGCAAAGCACCATAAACCTCGGTCTCGCTATCGTCTCTTTCGATCCCAACATTACTCACCCAACTTGTCTCTTGTTCTCAATCTCTCTCTCTGACAAAATGAGTAAACAGGCTGAGCAAAGTGTAATCTCTGTCTTTTATTAGCAACAGCAAACACAGAAACAATCACTTTACCCTCTACCTACTCCTGTTCTCATCTCTGTTTGCTCTTCTCATCAGCTTTAATGAACCACAAATCTCATCAACCATCTCTTTCATCAGCTTTGTCATCAGCACCTCCTGCACAAGTCCTTTAAACCTAACTACTTATGTTGTCTCTGCCTACATTTATATGAAGACCATGGGGGCGGTACATAATTCACGTTAACTATAGAGTAGAATGTTTGTCGATTTTCAAGAAATATCCTGGGCAATGCAGAATTAACATTGATTTGATTAGGACAGTTTTTAGTTTTTACTCAACAGTCTCACTCTAAAGCTCAGCATGCTTTGTCATTGGCAGCTGATATTTGGCATGTTCAGCATCTCACTATGGTGGTGTTAACCAGGACATTGGTATGTGTTTGCTCACACCTCTCAAGAGGAGGAAGGAAAGCTAACTGCTTCCTACATTCCAGTTTACTTCTGTTTGAACAACAGCACAGCACATACTCTGACTTTGTTGGAGACAGTGGCTCAGAACCTTTTAATGCTCTTGTTGTTTTATGCATTGACATTAGATGAGAAAGATGTAAATGTATTTAATGTGTTATTAAAACAATTGTCCCACAAAGCATGGGACAGGTGGGGAGCCGGCCCCCAGCGGGACTCTTACTGGCACCTTGGCACCCACTCCCCTTTCCCTAACATATGCAACACCAATCTTCAGTAGGGTCTTGGTTGTGGGATGATAGGCCTTGCTGGCATGGGTGGAGTACTATGCAGTGACCCCAACTCCCCCTCCACCAAGCTTGGCTTCATCCCGGACCTCAATTTTCATCCACTACAGACACATAGATAGGGCTTTGGGGCAGGGGAGACTCTTCTATCAGCAGGCAGTGGACACACCCCAGCCACAACCCAAATTTAATGCATCTTAGACATATACACCAGCATCCATAGCAAAATTTTACACTACCACAGACACATATTCAAACACCGTGGGTTAGGAGGGCTCGGTGGGGTCCTTTACTGCTCCCACACCACTGCCAACGCTGGTTCGGTGTTGGCCGGGCGTGTGGGAATGGCCCGAGGGTCCTTTTACAAGTAAATCATGCTGAGCTGGGAGAAAAAGCATTCAAACATCAGCTACATTAAAAGGAACTTGTTTCACTGAGTGAGTTTGAACAAAAGTTAAAAATTTTAAGTATAGTGAAACATGTAGATGTGACTGTTTTGACTGATTGTCTATTTGATTACAATGTTGACCATGTCGTTAGAGTGATCCTTGATGTTTTATAATGTGTGACATTCTTTTTTTAGGTATCTGCTGATGCTGTCTCTCAAATTGATAGCAATATTTTTTTATTCAGCGCAGGCTCAGGAAGTCATCAGAATTAATGTATCATGTATGTGACTGATATATTAGTAGCTCTATTGAAATTTTGAAGAAAGGACCAGCTGTGTTCCCCTTGGTGGTTTCTGTTTGAAAATCAACCAGTGTTTAAAATCTGTATGTAATCCATCTCCTTTTTCATATTTCTTCTATTATCAATTACAATGACACAGGCATGCCATTTGTCAATTTCCCATCCATTCAGAAGAATCTTGATGGCTTGCTAATATGTCTTATACTATGAGATCAAATGCACTGCTTTGCATGCTTGAATGTGATCAATAAAAAAAATCTAAGCAGTCTGCTGTGAGGTTAAGACTAACATCACTCAAATCTCTGAGCTTGAAATGTCTGTTGTAATACCAATGGAAGCTACATCAGATAACATACCCTGCAGGAGATGGATTTTTTCCTCATCTCAGGTAGTACTGTGTTGGTGAATGTGGTGTTGAAAGGGAAAGATGAACCGTGGTTTCGATGAATACCTTTTGTTCTCAATAATGGATGGGTTTTTCATGAAGAGTGATGCATTCACCTGTTCTCCAATTCTTCCTATGCAATGCAGTATTAGGGTCATTTGGTGGAAAACAATAGTGAAGTTTTTTTTATGGCAGATTGTTTTTAGAATTAAATAAAATACTGAGAATAAAGTAGAAATTAGTTTTCAAGAATAAAGTTCAGAACGCTTAAGAAAATGTTTTATTGTTGATGAAAAATTTGAAATTATATTTCCTTAAAAATAAAGTGGAAATAATTTAAGAATCCTAAAGTGTCCTAAAACCACTCCTGTTATTTGATATCAGACTGTGGTAGTAGCTTTGATAAGCTTAAGACATCCTCTGGGTGTCCAGCAATGTAAAGTTAAGCACAGCCCTGTCAGGTTTAGATTTCTAATTATTTTTATTTGACTAAGTTTATTTCTGATAGGAAATTATAAGTTTATATTTATATGATTAAAAAATTTCATGTTGCAAAGTACTACCTTCTCAATAAATCAGGAGGAAAATCTTTATCTGCATTACCCATAGACTGTATATACCCAGTTTAACAACAGTTAATCCCCTTTAGCTACATCTAAATCACTTGCAATCAAAAGAAACAGTTTGATAAAATTAAAATATTACTTTTAACCCTAATCCATCAGGTTGTGTGAAACGGTTTGGTCTTACCTGTACATTATTGCACAATGGTTTTACACCCCCGTCATATTTCATACTTGGTTATAAAAGAATCACCTGCCAACTGGTAGTTATTTGAAGTAGTCTTGCTCATTAGTTATTCAGGGTCTGTGTAGGTATTTCAAAGGTCTTCCGTTGACTGTTTTAGGAAAAAGAGAAAACTGGACAAGCAGTCTCGGGCCTACCTATCTATAGCAGATGAAAACCTCAAGCGTCATGTCTTTAACAAGTAGGATAGAATCTAGGGAAGAGCTGACCCTGGCATTGAAACTGATTGATTTGTGAAATACTACATGCCCAAATTTCTGTGGAAAACTTGTCATATATGGCATTTTAAAATTTTGAAAAAAATTGTGCATGTGACAGTTTTTCTTTTTAAAAATGTTGCATCATATAAACAATTTCTTTATTAGCATTGTGTATTTAATTGGGTAGATCCATGTCAGTTTTTCCTCTTTGTATTAGTGGCATGATGGATGGATACTGAACATCACTGAACAGAAGAAGGAAAAAGCACATATCCAGTGGAAAACATTTTACTCTTGAACTTCCAGCTTTATTTCATTTCAATGACTTTCAGTTTTCAAATCAGATTTTTCCAGATATGAACAATTTCTTTATATCACATTGTTCATGTATACATTTTAGTTTTTATAAAATTTCCCTTTCAAACTGACAAAATGTATTTCATGCTGTCACAGTCAAAAGACTTGTTTTACTTATTAGGGTTTTCTGGACACTTAATTAAATGGCAAATGCTTTAGCTCCATTTCATACCAGATAGAGAAGATCAATGAAAGCTTCTATGTGTGGTCTATATTTGCAGCGGTGCGTGACTCCGCTCCCTACTCATTTGTGGCTTTCACGCATTTTACTTCCTCCGAGAAGGAGTGGGACTCTTCATCCCTCTTCCCGGTGCTGCCTTCGGAGCAGCAGGACTTGCAGCAGAGGGGGCAGGGCTAGGTGTAGAGGGGGCAGGCTGGGTCTTGGGCTGAGGGATCTCGATGGGAAGTTTAGGAGGGATGATCGTTTTAGGAGTCAGAGCTGGTTTCGCCTCAGGGATTTTCTCACCATGGCGGTACACACTGACCTGAAGAAAAAAAAGCAGAAAGAACAACCATAGTGCTGCTAAATTGTGAAACATTCAAATTCATGCATTTTTCTAACAGAAACCAGAGTTTCAGGTGCATACAGCTTTCAAGCTTTCAAGATTTAACAAAAGCAATCATTTTGAGCCTTTAGAGTTTGTCCAAAAAACAAAATGCTCTACAGCTTTGATCAAATATATATTTATATATCTCACATTCAGGCAATAAAATGACCACAGACCGTCAGAAAAATGTCATGGCTTTGAGTAAATCCAGTAATTTGGGGTGTTCAGTAGAGGTACTCACCACTATATCCACAGATTCCCCTCCATATTTGTTCTGGACAATCATCGTATATCTGCCAGAATCCTCGATGGAAACACCTTTGATCGTCAGACTAGCAAACTTACCCTGGTCTATAGAGACCACATACTGCAAAAAAAAATAAAAATGTTTTTTTTAAAGTGAGAATGGTAGCACATGACGTTAAGCATTATTTAACACTCAGAATAGCACATATTTCAAGTAAGATTTAAACAGTATCTATTTTGAACTAATAGAGTGATGAGCTTCAAATGGTCTTTTCTTTAAGTCAAATCTGGGCATTTCTACTACACATGTTCTCACATGTTTCTTTTAATTGTGGTCCAAAAGAAACATCCATCTACACGGTTCAGTTAAAGGATAAATATCATATTGCAGAGCCAAAAAACCCTCATAATACTGAAAGTATGAAACATAAATAAATCATAATCAGGGTTTCATCTGATTTTCAAAACAGACCAGTAATTTTAAAACACTCTTTTCTGATGGCAAAAAAGCATTTGTTCACAGGTCTCTCTCAAAAATGGGAAGTGAATTTCATATTGATGGTGTTTTGGACTGTTTTCTTAGTTTTAAAAATACCTTTTTAAATGGAAATTGCGGAAAGGATCACCTTGGAAAGAAACGAGGGTAAAAGCAGATAAGAGTTTGAGTGGCACAATAGACCGTACTAGAGAAATAATGTTTTGACAGCTCAACACTCACAAATAAAAAATATACTAACACTCCGGATCACAACCTAAATCTAATGACTTGTTCTCGGTCCCACTGTGGACATTCCCTGAAAATATAATCAAAATCTGTCAATAACTTTTTGAGTTATGTTGCTAACTAGCTCGACTGCAGTTGTGTCAGAAGCACAGATTCATGCTTGAATTTTCTTCTAAGATCAGTCAGACTAGAGGAAGACTTTTAAACCTTCTAAGAATAAGCTGAAGAGCAGCAGTTCATTGTTTTTTAACCCGACAATTCTTTTTTACAGCTGAAAACTGAGGGCGTATTAACATCAGCCAGTTTTAGTTCATTTAAAACAAGCTCAAATTTGTTTCCTCCCTTGATATGGACCTTTTGTGCCCGTGTAAATACAATCCAACAAACTGGTTTCATACCAAACAAGCGAACCATGAAGAGGTGGTCGGTTTAAAACGAATCCTGGTGCAGAACAAATCAGGTGTGAAAGCGAATTAACTTTGTCCCACCCAGAAAACCCCAAAAAACAACCTTTTTAGTCTTGATTGGCACCCGTCTTTGTGGCGCATTATGAAAAGTAATTATTTATTTTTGTATTTTTTTATGTGTGTGCTGCCTTATCATATAACCCCTTGCTTTCCACCAGACGCATGAGCAACGCGTAACCTAATAAATGCGTTTTACTTTCGAGTTCAGCAGCGTGTTCCTTCCCACTGGGAGCTTTTTCGATGTGCATCACTCGCGAAAGCATTCCACCCAGCTCGTCCCGGGAGATCACAAAATCACATGAGAATTGCAATTGCATCACTTGAAGGGTAGTATACATGGAAGAATAATAATTCTATGTTAATAAGTTGCAAAAACTCACCAACCACTCCCAAAACTGCAGATATTTCTGTCCATACCTTCTCCTTTTTCATGTTTCCCTTGTAGAAAGGATCACTGGTATCATTTAAATTGGGTGATTATCCAATTCAAGGATTAACTTCTTGTTGTCCATTATAAAAACCAACAAAATAGTCCCACAGACTGACTGACTCCAACCCTGGTGTCAACTAGTGATGTTTTGTTTTGTTTTTTCATAGCTAAGGAATTGGAACTCTACACGTGTCTTTTATTTTGAAATTTGCCAGATGCTTTACACTGCTTCCGTGTCTGATTTCCTGTCTGGTCCGATATAAACTGCTGAGTTTGACGAGTTTTAAAAGCGTAAAAAAATAGACCTACCATGTAAATTTAAGAGAGGGCCGCGACACAACACTTCATGCCCGGTGGAAACCGACCGATGGACTATACTGTAATGGCGGCTATCAGCTGCGTATTACGCTTCGCAGACATTACATGCCGCTTACACGTCAAATGGAAAATAGGGGTAAATATCCCCACTGTGACATCAATACAGTCTATTTTTATTCTGTATAATTGGATATTTTTGGTCGTTGAATATCAGTAATTTACCTGGTCATCAGGTTCAACTTCTGCACCATTCTTCAGCCATGATACCTGAGGTTTGGGGTCTCCACAAACTGTACATGTTAAACTGAGGGTCTATGTAAGGAAACAGTGATTTATTACATTGAAAACTCTATCCAGTGCAAAATAGAACATGTATCTAAACGCATATAGACACCCACCTTCTTTTCCATAATGGTGACAACGTCAGGCAGACCTCCCACAACCTTACCACGGTCTGAAATAAATTATTAACATTGTCGCAATTTGTCTTTAAATGCAAAAGTGAATTTTAAAAACTGCAAAAAAAACTTTAAACTCACTTTTTTCAGCATATGCCTCAGCCCTGAAAAACAAATATAGTTTTACTATATTTGTTATATACTAAAATTTAAACCTTCTCCGAAAAACTTCTTCACATTAAAAATTTAACAAATAACACAAAATATAACATCCAAATATCTGCATCCCCATTTCTGACTCTGTTTTTGAGAGTAGGCACAATCTTTTCTATTTCTGATTAACCCGCAGTGGTCAGGTGGTTTGTCAGAAGGAACTCTGGGTGTCCTGCCAAATCCTATTACACTGTTTTGAGGATTTCTAAACCTTTCACTTGGAATAAAATAGATATGTTTAGTATGGGGCTGTCAGAGCAGCACGGCGGGACGAGAGGTCAGCTACCGGACCAGATGGCAAGAGGAACTCTGTTCACCTCTTGGCATGTTGATACTCAATCAAAAGGGCAGCAGGGTGTCACTTGTTTCAATGTGTTTCTAAATTCTTGTGCTTAAATATCTCTCTTTGAATGTTAATTAGGCAGGGGACGTGGACGGTCTCTACTCTGCATGCAGCGGAGTGGTTGGGGTTTTACTATTTTCCTCACTTTTTCTTTTTCAAGTGGATGTCCAAAAAAATAGTGTGCTGTTTGCTTTGGCCAAAATACACAAAGGTCTGCATAGGATCCCAGGTCTGTGACTGCTTCTATTTATACCCTTGATTCATATTTTGATTGTACAATATTAAATTTAAGTAATTCACAGTGTAAACTTTTTAAAATGACAAATGTATTATTATATATACATACATATTATATATATATATATATATTATTATTATTATTATTATTATTATTATTATTATTATTATTATTATTATTATTATTATTATTATTATTATTATTATTATTAGTTCCCAGAATCAGAACCAGACATGGAGAAGCTGCGTTCAGCTTCTATGCTCCACATGTCTGGAACAAACTCCCAGAAAGCCTCAGATCAGCTGAAACACTCAGTTTATTTAAATCCAGGTTAAAGACCCACCTGTTCTCAGCTGCTTTTGGTTAGATTTTTATTCTAAGTTTTAAATCTGCATGGCTTCTTTTAAGATATTTTTTTCTCATTTTAAATCATGGTTTTTATTCCTGTACTTTGAATTGTCTTGTAACATTAATTTTACTATACAAATAAACTTGCCTTGCCTTGCCTATTATTATTTTTTTATAGGAGTTAAAACGCGCTGGGAATGGGGGAGGGTGGGGCTAGAACGTAATATTCAGTTGGTTGTTTCACCGCTAAATGGGAGAAGTTCTTACACAATGTAGCTTTAAGGCATATTTGTAAAGAACAGGGTGTCTAATTACTTGTTTGGTTTTTGCAGATGAAGTGGTTCTCATGGTACCTTTAAACCACTCCATACTCTAAAGCAATTCACAGCCAAGTATGAAGCACCCAGGGTGATAGGCAATGCCTTCAAGTCTCAGGTAATGATTTTTAACCAGAAAAGGGTGGATTGCTGCCCCATGTCAGGGTTAGTCATGCCTCAAGAGGATGGGATCAAGTATTTTGGTGTCTTTTTCTTCAGTTATTATAGGATAAAGCAGGAGATAGCTAGAAATCACTAATTTGGGTGCTGTTCCTGTCTCTGATTGAGAGGAAAGGTCTGAGTCAAAAAGTGATGCTCTTGAATTAGTGGTTTGTCTCATTCAATCATGACTGAAGAACGAGATTACAGAAGAAACTCAAAGGGTGGTTGGACATAGACTTAGAGATTGTTCGGAGCTCCATGATCTACAGGAAACTTCAAGTAGAGCAACTACAGTTCACACATGACCAGACGATGGTCGCCCAGATGGGAAATAGATGCAATGAGGGTATCTAAAAACCAGTGTAAAAAAGTATTAAATTTTTAGATTCCTGTATAATACTATAAATCACATATATAGTCATTGTTGTTCTACCTGTACAAGGCATTTTAAAAAGCCTCTACTTAAAAAGAAAGCTCTATGTGTGAATAGATCATTTTTATTATCTGGTTTTATTTACCATTGTCTCATAGTCCAAATCCCAAAACAAACCCAGAAACAAAAGTGCAAATCTCTGGAAGGTATTATTTCTATTACTCCAAGTAGGTAAATCATCAAAAGTTTCAGTGAAAATAACAGGAGAACTTTCTGGATTTCAGTTATTTGAACAAAAATCAAAGGCAATTTCTGTGTTTTATGTGCTTGAATGTAAATCATCCAGGGAATTCATTAGTTCAAGCAACTGAATGTGAAACCTACACTTAAATTTAAAGGAAACTGTTACTAAATATACTCAATAAAGGCAAAAGTAAAACACAGCCATGAGTGTGTCGTCTTACTTGAGCTTCTGGAACTCTGCGTACGCCTTCTCATACACTGCAAAAAAGCAAGACCTGACTGTCAATGCCATTGTTCACAACATTGATGCCTCCTGAGTACTATTTTAGAGCAATATGATGCAAAATATCCATCTTCATAAAATCAAGACACTCAGCAGTTTAAACTGCAGCAGTGAGGACAAGAGGAGAGGAATAACACAACATGGGAGTAATACATTTGTCCAGTATCTGTTCGTCAAAACTATATATATATATATATATATATATATATATATATATATATATATATATATATATATATATATATATATATATATATATATATAAGTAACTGTTGAGGTGGATTGTGAAAATCTTGAAAGACACCGATGTCTGACAGAGAAGTTCTTCAAGTAACTTCACAAAGAACAACCTTTTTTTCATTTTTTGCAGTGAGTTCAGAGCCTTAAAGGGGAGAGTTTGTTTCATGCTCATAGATTCATGTATCTGATTGGAGTAGCACTTAACAGTTTAAGGATATACAAACTGATGCCTTGAAATACATACAAATAAAGTTGTGTAATTGTTATTGTTCTGGTTACTGAACTGGTAAAAATTTAGGTAAGAGAGGATAGTCACTGACCGTCGCCGCTGAGATCCAGGGTTCGTTTATGCGAGTTTTCAGAGTTGGTTATTACAATGGAGTAGGCTCCTTTATCCTTCTCTGTGGGCTCAATTACCTGTGAATCAGGTGAATCTGCTCAACAGTGTGATCAACAAGCTCATCTGCATAGTGTTAACAACCTCATAGCCTCAAAATATTTACTAAGTACTCTTCTAAAGATAATTGACAAAAAAGAGAAAGATGCAGCTTTCTGAATCTAATTTTATTAACTTTAACATGTACAGTGCCTCGCTAAAGTAGTTAAACTTCTGTCAATGTTTTTCACATTTTAAAATTACACTCACAAATTTCAGTGTGCTTTTTATAAACCTTATGTAATAGACTAACGCAAAGTAGTGAATAAATGTGAAGTGCCAGGAAAAGGATATATGATTTTACATTTTTTTAAACAACAAAAATCTAAAAGGTGTGGCATGCATTTGTATTGTGCCTCTCTTCACCACCAAATCAGTACTCATTACATTTCACTGAAAGTACAGCTGCAGTTCTCTTGGAGTATGTCCTTATCAGTTGTACACATCTAAAACTAAAACTATGGAGGTTTTGCTAAATCTTCTCTATGAAACAGCTCAAACTCAATCAGAATGGATAGAGAACATCTGTAACCAACAATACTTAAGTCAGGTTTGAAAAGCACCTGTTTACATCACCTACCAATTCATCCACATCTCACTCAGACAAAATGCTCTACATGCCTGGACAAAAGATATCTGAGGAAATATGAATAGGATTACCTGGAGTTTAAGATTGTGGAGATGGCAGTGAACGTCCGGAGAACACCCCCCACACACACACTCACACGCACACACACCTCCCCTCACCATCCTTGAAAACACTGCGTCTATGGTGGATCACTTCCATTTCCTAGGTACTACCCTTTCTCGGGACTTGAGCTGGTCCTCACACATTGAAACTGTTCGGGAGAAGGCCCAGGAATAATTATTCCAGTTTTGGATGTTTGATTAAGCAGTCCTCTGTAAATCTCAAAGTCTACAATATTGTTTTATAACCTAATTCAACTTTTTCTCTGACCTATCAGCTGTGTACCCTTGGTCTTCATGATGCTCTTCTTTCACTAATCTTCTCTAACACATGTTTTAGATCTTCACAGAACTATCAAGATTAGTTTTAGATTTAGCTACACACAGATTGACTATTTACTAATTAGAGATTTTTTAAGGCAATTGGTTGATTTTATTTCGAGGTATTAGGGTAGAGGTGAAGGATACGTATGCATGTCACACTTTTTACCTTTTTTGTGTAACAAACATTAAAATAATCTATTATTTTTTTCCACTTCACACTACTGCTTTGTTTTGGTTTATCAAAACCGAAAAAGTTTAAAAGGGCAAAAAAATCTTTGCAAAGAACTACAAATTGTAAAAATCCTTGATGTGTCCTTGTGACTCTGGTGCTTTGAGGACCTTTTATTGAGCGCCACTTCCTGTGGTGCATCAGCGTCCTAAAATTACCCGCACATGATCTACCTTATAATTACATGGGCTTCAGCACAGGATACAATCATACCTCCATTGTTGCCATAGCGGGTGTTCCTCCAATCACCGTTTTGTCATTGTGGGTAAGTTTTTTCTCACTGAGAAACAAAGTAGAGAGGAATAAGTTAGTGTAGATGTGTGTTTAGCATTTTCTAAATATATCTTCAAACGTAGTGGTAAAGTATGTCTTAATCTTTAAAACTCACAAAAGAATTATGTAAAAAGCTAATCTGCATTACTTTTCATACTTGCATTCTTTTGCATTTTTTTTTCCTGTCCTACTTTATTCTGCCTGCATTTTGTGCAACGTTCTCTCTCTACATTTTATAATCTCTGGGGTAAAACACAGTGCTTTTAACCACAGAGAGCTCTGAAGTTTATGAAAAATAATAGGGGTGTGATATCTGTCACAAATTCTGAGATTTATTTGGCTTTCTATTTTTTGTGATTCTTAACACAGAGAGAAAAGCTGTATAATGACCTTTCTGGTCAGTGTGTTGATGAAACCCTGCCTCCTTTTTCATATATTTAATCTTCTTGCATGACTTGTTGCAGATCTTTGTATTGTTAATAACTTTACAATTTCAAAAATCTAATTCCTTACCTGTGATACCAGCTGACGTTCATCTCAGAGGTGTAATACTTCATGTGGCACTGGAGCTGAATGCCTGTTGCAGTGCACTTAATCACCAGTTCTGCAGCGCTGGCTCCTGAAGGTGATTGTGCACATTTGTAATCAATATCATGTTTTACCAACAGCTGCTGAACAACATGGCCTTTGCGACCCACATCATTCATGCCATCCATTTATCCTTCATATAGCAAATGTTTTTGGTATTCAAGAGTTTCCTCTTCTGCTTTACCTTTGTCCAGCTCAGAGAGTGAAATTGCACTAATGAGGCACGGGGCACATTCATGATAGACCATGCTACACTCAGTGAACCACTGCAGCCATAAGAGGTTTTATTCACCTTTTTTTAAGCCATTACACCCACAATGGCTCTTTCATTCTACACCATGTCTGTGTACAACTTTGCTGGCTGCACTTTACAAGTGGACAAGTGTGTCATCCACCTGGTCACATCACCATGGTTTCCTATTATCACAGTAATGAACCCTCCTCTCCTCTGCAACCGCTGCTGTAACAGTTGTTGCAGAACTGTCAAGTGAATGTTGCTTAAAATAGGAGTACGATGCTCCTCTACAGTGTCACTGTGACAGTGCAGAGGAATTTTAAAGTGATTTCATCACATGATGACATGATGGCCAATGCTTCCTGCTCGGCAACTTCTGCCACATGCTGATGAGTGTGAGCATATGTGTTTTCAGGAGTGTGCAGGATTTTAAAAGCAGAAAAATATCACCCTGGTGATGGATCTACTTAATCTGTTTTCACTGTGGTGTAAATTTAGCATGATGAGTGATCCAACTGATTTTTACTACTTCTTTTTAATGTTTGCTCGTGAGATGAATAATTTGTGTGGTATTCAGGTGTGAGTAAACAGGGTTTAGATACCTACCAGCCAGTTGGCTCAGCTTGTTTATGGCTTCGTCAAAGGCTTAAAGAGAAACAGATGAACGAACATGGAGTCAGGGGAAATGGGATAGCAAAAAGACACATTGCTGCCCTCTTGAGGATCCTTAAAAACTCAACTGAAATTTCCACTGCCTTCGATAACTGTGTATTATACAATAATTACAAGTTACACAGTATTAGAACTAATATATATGCTTCCTTCAGCAGGTGAAGTTGCTGGGTTCTTTTTCTTTTTGAATTGCATCTTAAAACATCCTTGTGGTATAAATAAATAATGAATAACATTTGAAACAGGAGGTTGAAGGATCATTTTAGACACATTGAAGGCTGGATCTGTCTGCAAGATTCACACAGAAGTAGAAACATGAAGAGCAACAGAGCAGCAGCTTAATTGTATTTCAAACAACCTTGAACAGAAAAAGAATGTATAGATTATTTGGATTTTTTTAAGCTTGTTACTCAACAAGATTGTTTCTGTGTTTCTATACATTATTTTTCTGTCTTCTATCTACTCTAAGCTATCTACTGGCATATACTTTCTGTAGAGCTCTTTATTTACATTCAGAAAACAATGCAGCTCCACAAAGTAATTACTGTACAATTTTAGGATAAATGAAGCATGAAGATTTTCATACTTTTTCCAGAGATGTCAATTTGGCTCATATCTTTTCCTCTCTCATCACTGATGGTGGCCTTGTACACTCCTGTCGTTTTCTGTGAGAACTAGAAGAGGAAACAAAGACATGTAGGAAGCGTAGTTTTGTAAAATCTGAACAAACTGTTCAGAATCTATTAGTTTTTACCAGGATAAAAGTCATTTGTATTAAGACATTCATTTTTCTTACTTTTTAACAAAAAAATTTAAACTGAACAAAATATTGTAATTATAGCCTATATACAGTTGCTGCTAAAAGTTTGCAGCTCATTTTTAAAGGTCTGAACACGGTCAACATGTAATCAAACTGTGAATTATTGTAAGACACAACCAGTCATTGTTATAAATCAGATCAGAGGAAATGCAAATTGGCTGCTGGTAGTGGACACCCTTTTTGTCTAAAATCTACGAGTTTTATAAGTTTATTTGTATAGCACTTTTCAGCAACAAGGCAATTCAAAGTGGTATACACGATGAAAACATAAAGCAGGTGGGTAGTAACTACTTACATTTACTTGAGTAACTTAAAAATATTTTACTTCGAAGACTAGATTTACTGAAAAGTACCTCTTACTTTTACTATAGTGATAGTATTGTGAAGTAATGCTACTCTTATTTGAGTACAATTTCAGGCTACACTACCCACCTCTAGTTACTTCACCAAATGAAGAACATGGTTAAATGTTGACCAAAAACTTTCCAGACACAGAAAAACACATAAGGTTTACAGTTAAGTGAGACTTCTTGTTTCTACACAATCCGCTGAGCTTTCTGTACCATTTAACGGTCAATGATTTTTTCAGCGGAAATACTTTGCACTGTTCTAACATATATACATTACCTGTTGTAAGTATTGGTTTCAAAAGTTTAATTATGTGAATAACTTGGAAATATGTTTCTACTGCCTTAATTTGTTATTTTATTATGCCGCTATTTATTTTTACTAAATTGTTTGCTCTTTAAACCAGTGTTTCCTGACCCTGGTCCTCAAGGCACAATGCCCTGCATGTTTTAGATGTTTCCCTGCTTTAACACACCTGCTTCAGATGAACGCAATTCAGTAAAAGCTTGTTAACCATCAGCTAAGATCAGGTGTGCTGAAGGAGGGAACAATCTAAAACATGCAGGCCCGTGTGCCTTGAGTACCAGCGTTGAAAAACCCTGCTTTAAACAGGAATTTGAGCATAACTTTATATTTCTTTCCATCTGATTAAATAGTTTTCAGAAATTAAATCAGATACTATAACTAAAAAGTTACTCAGTATCTAAAAAGCTTTTTTACCCAATACCTTTTTGTTTTGAATATTTTTTGATGTTTGATTTTTAACTTTACCTGTGCAAAAATATATTGTAGTACTGGTACTGTTATTCAAGTAAAGTAAAATCTATATAAAAATAAACAGAAACCTTCCTATGCTCCTGAACCCTGACCTTGGTAGAGGAACAGTTTGTATACATCGAAGGAATGCCATTGCTCATCAAATTACCATACAATTTAATCCATGACTGGTTGTTTCCATCAGGTATTAAAATTGATCTTACAAGTTTGTGAATGATTTAAAAAAGAAAATGTGACCTTAACTTTTTACAAGATTGTGATACAACATTTCACACATGTGAGAGAAAAATATAAATAACCCATTACTTTTAATATTAGATACTTTAGTATCTGTTGATTTCTATATTTTAGTGCTTAAAAACCAATAGACTTATTGCAGACAGACAGTACACCTACAGTAAAATGTATTGTTATATTTTCTAAGTACCTAGGGATTTGGAGTTTACATAATTTTTTCACAAACTTGTCTACTTTCAGTTATTGATTTACAAACAAAAACACGCTGGAATCTATGCTGTCAGTTTGTGCCATATTTTACCATGTCTATTTTTACGGAATCCAGTGCAAGAATTCACAAACTTTCATACACTCATGGACATCTGTTAAGATAATAAGATTTTACTTTCATTTTAAATCTGCAGCAGACTAACAGAAACAGCTTCTTCTCACCTCTTTAATTGGCAGTTTGCAGACTCCAGAGCTCAGGTCAGGCTTCACATCAGGGATGACCTCTGCATCATCCTTATACCAGTGGAACTCGGATTCCTTCTTTAAATTAGCAACCTATAATAAAGTACCATTAATTTTGTGACATATTAATTTAATGGCAAAAAATACAAATATTTTAAAAGGTAAATTCCTTTACACAGCACATGGTTAAATTTGTGAAAAGCACAAGCAACCCAAAAGCCGCATTATTATTGCTTTCATTACAAGCTCCAAAAGACATTTTAGATGTGTCATTTGGCTTAATTGGAACCAATTAATGTCACTTAGATTTATTTCTTGTGCAGCTCATTAAAACATTGAAATGCAACAGGTCAGTGTTGTAAAATGTGCTTTTTGTTTCATATTGTGATTATATCATGCACAAAAGTTTTTTCCCCCACAAACAGTGAAAAACAATCCAGATTCAAATAAATCTACACCATGATCCTCATTTTCAGAGCTGTACTGAGCTTCTTTAAGTTTCCTTTAGCACAGGCTGCTTTTCGGTCCAGTAGCTGCTGTCAAAGAAATCCTTTTCATGTTGGCACACAGAGCCCACTGACTTAAGCCAGCAATGATCAGTGAAGCTAAGTTAAAAGGATTTGGAGAGTTGAAAGACATTTAACTTTTCAAGTGAATGTAAATATTTTTTTTATCTGGGTATATTTACACTTTTTAGTTTAGATGTATAATTGCTCAGTTTGGAACACGCAAAAATAATTTAAACATTAGCTAAACTTTATTTTTTCCTTCAGATCAGAAAACTATCAGTTCAAAGAAATCAATCTTGTAAATGATGCCATGACATTTCAGTAATGACTAGGGTTAGTCGTGGAGACGTCAAGTAGGCTTCAAATGTTTACACATGTATGTTGTATATAAATTATGTTATACAGTACATAGTAAGTGCATAGAACAGTGGTAGTGTGGTTGTCTGAACAACTTGTAGGAAATTTAGCTTTCTAGGTCAAAATTCAGAGTATGAATGTCCAGCCTTCAATTTGTGATTTCAAATAGTTTAGATTTGCCAAGTCAGCCTGTTCATAGTCAAAAGCCCTTCAGTGTGACTGAATTAAAACAACTATGCAAGGAAGAGTGGGCCCAATCTCCTTCACACCGATGGAAACAATAATAGAAGTAGTGGCTACCAAGGGTCGAAAAACCAGTTATTAGCTTCCACTTATAAATTAATCTGCTTTTTGTATTTACTTAATTATCTTTGTGTCATATTAAAATTTGTTTGATGATCAGAAACATTTAACTGTGACAAAAAAAAACTGAAGTGATGAAATGAGTTACGGGGCAAATATTTTTCCCCCAGCGTATTACTTGTTCCCAACAAAGCTTTCGCAATCAATAACAGCATAATATGTGCTTATTTTTATGTCTGTCTTGCTGCTACAAAGCACTGTTGCAACCTGGTTTCCAAAGAATGGCTAATCAGCTAACCACAGGGAAGGTGTCCATTTTGAATGGAAATATTGAGCTTTTCTTTTTACCTTGCAGACCAAAGTTACAGAGCAGTCATCTCCAACCTGAAGCGAAAGAAACTCACTGAAGTGGGGCCCTGTGGTTGACAAAAATGAGATAAAACCTTTACAGTAATCTGCATTTTGCAAAAGAATATCCTTTAGACAGGAGGATGTTTTTGTCTTTTCTTCAGTTTTCATAGCTCAGTCATTTAAAAGGGTGGTCCACTTCTATCCTTTGCACTGGAGTCATGTTCACTTACCTGCCCTCCCAAAAGATGAAAAACGTGGTGTGCTGGCAAAAAGCTATTAAACATAAAAGCTAAAAAAAAAATAGATTATATTTCCTTTTTCTTACCCTCTTTCACTCTAATGTACTCTCTTCTCTGGAAGTCAGCCTCAGCCAGAGCAGCCTTGAAAGCTGTGTGCACAGAAATGTACGTTCAGTGAAATGCATTAAAAGGTCGAAGTACTGCCATTACATGCTGTAGATGTTAATATTTTTGAGAATTACATAGCTGATGGTTTCTTGTATGAGTGTAAAATCTGTAAGTTCAACCCCACCTTTGCATTTTTATAAGCGAAATGCGTCTTACACCCTGCCTACACTATACGGGTGCCACAAAATCATTTAAACAAGTTTGCTCATTTTAGTAATTTAATTCAAAATGTGCGACTGATATATCATAAAGGTTGATGACATCGAGATGGATTTGTTTTGTTCATTTTGATGACTATGCTTTAAAGTTAATGAAACCAAGATGCAGAAATGTTGGCCTACTGCAAAGTATGTTCATGTAATTAATTAAACATGCATTCCACAACTGGTTGGGCATTCCTTTTACATTAATTGCTCCTTTAAATACAGTGTGGAACGGGATTTATCAGTCTGCATTAAGGAAACCCTTTAGCCTTCAATTCGTTTAAGTGAAGAACTGTGTCTTTAATTAAGGTACTGGTACTTTTTTACAGGGTGGACAGGTGCCATGCCTTACTGAAAAATAAAATCAACTTCTCTATAAAGCTTGTCAGCAAAGGGGACAATGAAGTACTCTAAAATGTCCTGGTTGACAGCTGTGCTGACTTTGGACTTGATAAAGCACAGTGGAGCAAAACCAGCAAATGACATGGCTCTCTAAATCAGATTGTAGACACTTCCCCTGGATCTCAAGCAGCTTGGATTCTGTGCCCTTCAGTTTTTCTTCTAGACTTAGCTCCTGGTGCTCCTGATGTAATCTCTGGTTCAAGAGTGGTTTAACACATGGAATATAGAGATGGACTATTGAAATTTATTTCACTTGAGAGGATAACCCCTTGAGATGCAACATCTCGTTTTCAAGAGGGTCCTCAAAAATCTCAAGAAAGCAAATCACAAAAAGAGATACAGCAGTACAGACATAGAACCAAAACATAGAAGACAAAACAAACAAATAAATCCTTAACATACATCTTCTAACGCATACACTCTCACACCCCTAACACACTACAGTACCTCCAGTCAAACCACCACACACACACACACACACACACAGATCCCTCAACTTTGAACAATCAATTACAGTTTTAAAAGCAATTTCAAGTGGTTTGTAAATATTGCAGAAGGACATTTTTATACGTTTGATAGTAGGTTATAGAGCGAATAGAGAGAGGTTGATTATTCCAATCAAAAGGTACTTTGTAATTAAATGAAAATTTTCCTATTTCTTTATGTATTTGAGGTACGACAAAAATGTCTTAAATTATAAGAAGAGCTAAATGGTATTAGATACTGTCTCAAATAATCAGGATAGCTAAGATTAATGCATTTAAATATAAATAATAACCAATGAAATTGGCATCTGGAGGATGGAGTAACCCAAGAGAGTTGCTGATACCGCAGACAATGGTTAGTGATATGATAGTTGTATCTCATGTAGCGAATATATTTGAATCTGCCTAAAATCTTTGAACAAGCTTTCCTTCACAATCATCCCAATGTTGCGGTTATCACTAGTTGCTAGAAAACTAGCAACTAGTTTTCCAATCATTTTTTCCTTCCATTCAACTTTTCATTAATATGCTGTGTGCAAAACTCAGAAGAGCCAGTTTTTTTTTTTTTTCAAAGTGGCTTATATTCCTTGTGGTGGGTGTCATGAACTACTTGCTGCACAACTGTAAAGTCAGTTGTACTCCCTATCATTGTGTAGGCCATATCATGGTCGTACCACAACATTTTGAATGAGAAATCCCTTTGCTTATTATTCTCATGTAATATTACAATTTCCCAGTTATCTAAATCCACAGAGATGTTTAGAATATATCCTTTCTTTTCTTTAAAACTGAGTTGCTCACCAAATTACTGAAATTAATAAACTGCTGATTATAAAATGTATTGAGATTCAGCTGTATAGAGAAAGATATAGCAGAAAACAAATGTCTAAACAGACTGTATTCATGTGACTGAGAAGTTACTATTGTACGCACCACCTGTTTTCTATTTTTAATATTGCTTTTTTAACCACTGAAGTAAAATTTCTCATTGTCTTTTCCTATGCATTCTTCTAGTGGCAGATTCTATCCCTTTCCATTAGAAAAAGTGTGGTGATCATGAGATCGGCCTCACTTACCATCTCCAATCAGAACCAGTGAACTCTGTGCTTTGCCCCCACCATCTGTAATCTGGCAGGTAAATGTCCCCTCATTCTCCTCTGTGAAATGGTCCATGATGAACTCGATGATACCTGTAGAGACGTCGTGTCCCATCTTATTAGGCTGCAGAAAAACACAGCTGCATTGTAAGAGAGGTCACACATATTTGATGACAGACTATGTGAATATATATTTTGCTTTCATTATTCCTTTCATGTTGCAACAAATCAACACCTGAGACAGTATGGGGCTGGTAGACAGTGAGGTTGTTCACCTTGAAGCCAGACAGTAAATTTTCCATCTTTTCTATGCTTTTCATTTTGTAAATGCAGAGTGTCTCTTACATCAGCTCCTGATAGTTCCTTGTTATTTGCGAAGAATTTGTAGGTGACTTTGGAGGAAATCTCCTCAGCCTGCAGCCAAAATCTCATTCTGCCTCTCTCTAAAATCTTATAGGTCAACTCAGACTTCAGTGGGATGACTAGGGGAGAGGATAGGGGAGAAAGGAAAGAAGAGTAAAAGAGAGGACAGAGTCGGGTAGGTGATGCAAAAGCAGGTAAGAGTTTTTTTGTGGATCAAATGAAATGAGAAATGTGCCCCTAAAATAATAAAGAAATGAGAAGGGTTCAAAGCAATCGAAAGAAAGCAAATATAAAAACATGCCAGGGAAAAACAGAAATGGAGCAACTGGATGAAGCAGACTAAGATGCTGCAGAGCCAGAGAGAAGATATATTAAAAGTGACAAAAAGAGACTATTGGAAATACGTACTTGGGTGTCTGATGTCATAACTGAGCGCCAGCATCTTTTCTAACTCTGAAAAGAAAGGCAGTTTGTTAATTTTATGCTGCCATACAAAACAAACAAGCAATCAATTTCAATTAACAGGGAACAGCTGAAACGTTAAACATTAGGTAGGCTGACTCATTGCTGCATATAGTCTGTGAGCGTTAAATGTGGAGCTGTTATTACTCAGGTTGTACTCGAAGCTAGGAGATAAAAACTCTATTCAGCCTTATGGTAAAATATCTGTGGGCCGAATGGGAGAGAATCCGTGGAAGGTGCACTGAATAACACATTATAGCCGAGTAGGACATTGGTGCAATAGAGGGGAAAATACAGCAAAACTTTTGACAGAAAGTCTTTTGCAGCGAAGACGTGGTGATAAAATGCACACACTGCCTAAGGCTTGGAGAAATAAGGTGAGCAATGTGCTCAGATGGTATTCATCTGAGGAGTAATGAAATTTTTCATTGCCTACATGCCAGTGAAATCATCTCTAAGTACAATGTCATTGCTTTCATCTCAGCTACATCCTACACGGCGCCTCAGTTCTTCGATATGCCCTTCCTTTTGATTCCCCCCGTTTGGTCTGTGCTTTTTGATTCATCTGTCTGAACAGAAACACACACCTTTTCCAATTTTATGAATCTTATATTTTCATGCAATATTTTGATAAAATATAAAATAACTTAAGTAGTTTGAATGGATCAGGACTTTTTTTAAATCATAATAAATATAAAACCAGTAGAGTAACTGTAGAAAAAACACTAGATGTTGAGACTGAAAAAGAAAATTTCCAATAAATTTTGCACATTCTCTTCCCGATAAAAAAAAAAAAAAAAAGCATTTTAAATTTTGCCTTGTGTTAACGCACCCGAGCCTTGCTGGTACAGTAATGATTAAATCAGTACCTTCAGCTGAGATTGAGTAACTGGATGAAACTCCATCTGTGCTGGTAACAGAAACAGAGTATGTTCCAGCGTCTTCCTTATCTGGGTTCTTAAAAATCAGTTTAGATCTGTGATACAGGGGGAAAAAAAGAGACAAAGACACCCACACTGGTAAACAAAGTTGTTTAACATATTAAGTAAAATATAAACTGTGGAAGGGTAGTTGTGTATGTGATCTTACTGGCTGCCTTCAGTTTTAATCACCACTCCTTTGGAGAAATCTGTGATTTCTTTATAGTCTTTTTTCCAGATGAACCGAGAGCTCTCGTTCATTTGGCAGGACTCAAAGGACAGAACAATGTCACCAGATTTCTCATCCACTGTGCAGGAGACTTCGTGGAAACCTTTAACAGTAGAAATTAGACATTTGCTTCATTAAAATGCCAATGGAAGCTAGTCAGAATCTGTGTTTTAGTGAGATTTTGATTTTCTGAAAGTAATTTCTGCAAAAATCAAGGTTTCTTTTTCTGCTCCGGAGTGAAAATCCACCCTTTATTGCATTCCTGTATGTTTACTGTCAGTGTGCAACTATTGGTAAAAAAAAAATATATATATATATATACACATACACACACACACACACACACTGACCCTTTCCAAAAAATTAGAATAGCAAAGAAAAGTTTAGTTCCATAATTCCATTCAAAATGTTAAACTTAAACCATAGATTATAGATTCAGGGCCCACAACAAGTTTTTTGTTGTTTATTTGTACATACTTTGGGCTTCCAGCTCATAAAACCCATGAAAACCGGAATTCCAAAACTAATAATACAGTGAAGAAATTACAATTTACTTCTCAATTTTTGCTGAAAAAAAAGAAAGAAATTATGATCACATCAGATCAATCAAAATATGGTACTTTCAAAACGATGTCAATCAAAAGGGAATCCTTAATCACTGCCTCAATGTGCAGTGGCATTGAAGCAATCAGCCTGTGGCATTGCCTGGGATTTAGGGAAGCCCAGATTTCCTTGATCCTTGCTGTAAGCTCTTCTTTGTTTTTGGGTCTGGTGCCCCTCATTTTCCTCTTGATAATACCCCATAGATTCTCAATGGGGTTAAGGTCCAGCAAGTTGGCTGGCCAGTCAAGCACTGTGATGGCATGGGCATCAAACCAGGTTTTGGTGCTTTTGGGGGTATGGACAGGGGCCAGGTCCTGCTGGAAGATGAAATCTGCATCTCAGATCCTCTGCAGAAGGAATCATAAAGTCCTCTAAAACATTCTGGTAGACTGATCCAGTGACCTTGGATTTAAGAAAGCTGAATTTACAAACACCAGCACCGGACATTGCACCCCAAATCATGACTAACTCTGGATATTTCACACTGGACCTCAAGCAGCTTGGGTTCTGTTCCTCACCCGTCTTCCTACAAACCCTTGGACCTTGATTCCCGAATGAAAGGCACTTTACTTTCATCGGAGAAGAGGACCTCGGACCACTGGCCTACAGTCCAGCCCTTCTTCTCCTTGGCCCAGTTGAGACGCTTCCTACATTGGCTCAGGCTCAGAAGTGGTTTGACCCGAGGAACCAGAAAGTTGTAGCCCATCTCCCAGATGCGTCTGAATGTGGTGGTTTTTTAAGCTGTGACTCCCGCCTCATTCCAATCTTTCTGGATTTCAGACTCATGAATCTTCTCTGTTTGATAAGCCCACAGTCAGCTTTTCTGCTGGTGCATCTTCTCCTGCCACATTTTGGCCTTCCATTAGACTTTCCATTAATATGCTTGGACAAAGCACTCTGAACAGCCAGCCTCCTTAGCTAAGAACTTTTGTGGCTTACCCATCCTAAGGAGGGTATCAATGATGGTCAAGCTGTCAGTTGTCAAGTCTGCAGTCTTCCCTGTATTGAACCTAACTGAGACAATTGAACCAAAGTGAAGCAATTTAATGACACCTGGGAAAACCTGTGCAGGTGCTTTAAGTTTAGTAGATGAGTAGTGTGTGACACTCAGTTTAAAACATTCGTGCCCTGTAAAATTTGGTCTGATTTCTTCACAGTAGCCTATTCACATTTTTTGAATTCCTGTTTTCGTGGGTTTTATGAGCTGGAAGCCCAAATTCTATACAAATAAACAACTAAATACTTGACATTGTTAAAGTTGTTGACCCTGAATTTATAATCTATGGAAATTAAATGTGTTTAAAGGAATTATGGAAATAAATAAACTTTTCCATGATATTCAAATGTTTTGGGAAGGGTCTGTATGTATATATATATATATATCATGATCGTTTTCTCTCACTAGGTTACCTTCCACCGCCTTAGCAATCACAGGATCTGAGGGCATTGAGGCCATACCCACTCCTGCAGCGTTGACTGCGCAGACTCTGAACACATAGCACTCCCCAACTTCCAAACCCGTTACCTAGAAAACACGCAGACATACAAAAAAACATTAGTATGGAATGAAAAACAAAGTAACAAACTGGTATGCATCTTGAAATATCTCATTTCAAACATATATTATTGGAATCCAAAAAATAAGTAAATTACATATACAGTAATTTGCAAACAGCTAGAAATCTATTTTAAAGAAGTAGTACGCAAAGACAACTCATTTAAAACTAAGCAGGGAAGTCTCATTATCAGTTTTCAAAAAAGATGTTCATTTTCAATTTGCTGGTGTAAATGTATTTTAGATTAGGAGGAACAGATGCACTTCTTCCTATTTTCACAATGCACAAAAGTTTTTTTCTTGGTCTTGCTTATTAACCCTGCTGTATTTTTTTAGTAATTAGTACCATCCAGATGGTGGCTGTTGTGATTTAGGAAAATACTCTGTAATTTCTTTAGTCTGGAAAACACATAATTATTACATAACATAAAAATTACATAATTAAACATAATTATCATAATTTCTTTTGATTTATCAATCCATGGGATAGTTTTGCACTTTATTTCAGTTCAATACTATCCTCTTGAAATATTTACATAATAAATTAATGGTAATTTAAAGTTGATAATGAGGACATATCAATAAACTAACTTGAGAATCATGTAAATATCTTTTTTTTCTATTTTTCATCTTTAAATGTTTGCAATTTTCTTAGATTGTTCACATATTCCTACAGACTCAGATCTATCTCAGAAAAGTTTTTCTGCATTTGCTAAACTAGTAGCTCACTCAGTGTTTCTTTTTTCAGATTCTTGAACCGTTCTCTAAATCTTGTGACGCTGAATGTCATAGATGCTTCATTTTACCTTAGTAATATTATGAAATATTTTTAAATATGGTGGTATAGTTATTTTAGTATTATATAATCTCCTGATTCTTTTACTGTACTTGTATCAAAAGCTTAACATTTATGCTTTTTTACTTGTTGATTATTACTTAACATGATCAGTAAACTGATAATATTATGCTTTCCAGCTATATTTTACAAATTCAGATATTAAATTGTAGCAGTAAAATAAATCATAGTACCTATTTATGAACTTGCCTCCATTTCATATAGGTAAATCACTCACTTGTGTTTACATTTTAGCAACTAGCATCCCATTTCAGAATGACATTACCAGTTTTAGGTCTGGTAGTAATACAACATCCACTAGATGTCAGTATTATCTGGTTTTTAGCAACTGCACTGCTATACAGAGGCTTTGGTTTGTTAGGATGTTATTGGAAATCTATTTAAGGCAGCCCAAAACAGATTTAAAAAAATGTATTAAAAGATCTTCTTACCTTTAGGAAGCGGTGACTGACTGCTTTCTCATTGGCTGTTTTCCAATCACAGGTTCCCTTCTTTGCATACTCAACATGATAGCCTGTGATTGGTTCAGAACCAGCATAGATAGGCTTTTGCCACTCAACCACCAATGAATGATCTCTCACTTCACTGAATGTCTGGTCGTAAGCGGGGCCTAAATGACACATGCACACACACATTACCAAGGAAAAGAATAAACTTCCCATTCAGCCTTTGCATGTTTAAAGTTTGAAGACATTCATTTGTTTCTTCAAGACCATGTCAGATAGAAGATGAGATTCACTGACCGGGCTCAGGCATAGTCCAGGCATCACACTTGAAGTCATCTGAATGTTTGGACGCCGGTCCAAGACCAGCCAGGTTGGCTGCATAGACATGGAACTGATAGACTGCTCCTTTAGTCAAGCCCTCCACCTGTCAAGTAAAATATTTTAGTATTTAACAACATCCAAGGGACATTTATTTTGAACTCAACCAAGCATGGATGGTTTTTTTATTACATGAGTCAGTTTTGCAGTTACTCACTAAATACCTAATACGAGATAGCTGTAGTTGCAGCAAAATGTGTAAAGTAAAGTCCCATGTATGGGCTTTTTGCAGCTTTTTAAATGATTATGTGTGGCCAAGAAAAGAGAAGAAAATTGGCCCAGAAGATTTATAGAAAATTGTTTCTTTAGTAACATAAATGTATGTGACCCTTTTTATATTTGAGATCTACAGATACCTTTTTCACAAACATCTGACCATTTCATATATTTTACTAAAACAGAATGTATTGAAAGATTCTTCAGGATGGTTTTTTTTTTTTTTTATCATAAAATATTTTTTGCACTCTTATTTCAAAACTAACATTTAGATTTTGTAGCCCAAAAGAACTTTCAGTTTAATTCAGTTTATTTATATAGCACCAATTCACAACACGTCAGCTCAAGGGACTTTACAGGAAAAGCTTGAGTTTGGACACCATTGCTGTTAAAGCTAGAAAGTTGCCAAAAGTCAGACATTATTTTTATTTTTACATTGTCGAAAGCAGCAAAACAGTGACATTAAGTTAACTTTGCTGATTGGGCAACGTTGACTATCTAACAAATATCAAGAGATTTTACACTACCTTATAAAGTCTCTCTGAGACTGGTGGAATATGAACCTCCCTCCACATGCTGGCTCCACTGCGTCTCTTATCCACATAATACTCCTTGATCTCTGCACCTCCAGACTGGAGAGGTCTCTTCCAGTTCAAAACCATCGAATGGCCATCACAGTTAAGCAGTGCAATGTCATAAGGCGCGGACGGGGTTGCTAAAAGACAATTCCAAAATTGGTTATGATTTTACCTGGTCCAAATTACACTCTTAATCATGGGGGAAATCCTTATAATTTCATCTGTAATGCTGACTATGAATATAGCTTTACTGACTAAGTGCAGCTCTGACAGTCAGGGGTGCAGATTCCTGGGATTCATCACTGAGACCCAGCTCATTGATCGCCTGGACACGAAACACATATGTTTCTCCAGTTTTCAGGCCACTAACCACAAATCTGAAAAAGTGAAAGTAAAAAAGAAATAAAAAATCACTAAAAGACTTTCATACTTTTCAGGATCTGTCCCAGCTATAAAAGTCCAAGCAGTAGAGCACACCTACAACAGGCACCCAGTGGACACAAGACTTATAGACTCACAGCTTTTGGTGCATTTACAGTCACTAGTCACTGCAACACAGCATCCTAATATGCTTGCAGTTGGTTTAAAACATACTTTGTGTTCTTATGAGGTTTGTGATTGGCTGATGTCCAGTCTTTAGAACCCTTCACACACTGGTCAATATAATAGCCAATCAGATTGTTGGGCTCTTTTGGAGGAGCCCATTGGATGAGGACGGACGTATCTGTTTCCCTTGTTGCAATCACCTGACCAGGAGCCGATGGAACACCTTAAAAACATCAACAACAAAAGTAAAAGCCAGAAAAAATGAAGTATTTCCTATGTATAAGTAAATGGAAAACGCTGAGAAAAACCTTTAAGTTCCAGAGTCTCGATAAGACTGGTTGGCTTAGATGGCTCGCTAGTTCCATACATGTTGGCAGACAACACTCTGAACTTGTATTGTTTGCCCTCAGCCAGGTCAAAAACAGCATAACGTGGAGATCGAATAGGAACCTTAGTATTAACACGCTGCCATGCTTCGGTGTTGGCCATGGCCTGTGAAGACCCAAAAAGTAAATGTTTCCAAAAGATAAAATGGGAATTTTGTACTAAAAGCAACTAAAAGGAATGTGGATATTTTTAAATAATGGTTGTAACCTGTCCTCTTTGTTGTTTTAACATTGTAAAGGCTATCGTCCCATTCATTGAATATCAAATGTGGAAGTTAAAAGTATTATAAAACAATAAACACATGTGGAAAATATTATTTTTGAACAGAGTTGTACTAGCATAATTGTTCAAAGTAGAACACTTCATGTTACCTTTTCAATGTAGTACCACATTGGAGCCTTGCCGAAATATGCCGGGGCTTTCCAGCTCAAAACTACATATGTCCTGTCCGTTTCTGAAGCATAAACTCCAGATGGAGCACCTGGAGGCTTTCCCTCAGCTTCAAGGAAGCACAATCAAATATTTATAAATATTAGCCCAAATATATAAAAAAGGGAAGGATATGTACAATTTGAATGAACTTTCACCTTCTTCTTCATCATGGTAAGACACAACATCCAGTTTTCCACCAAGCTTCTTAGCTGAAAGGCACATAGATACAAACATGCATGTCAGTTTGAGGGTAACATAAATGTTTTCTGATGGACTTTCAAAAATATTGTGCAAGTTAACAACATAACTTTTAAGCAATTACAGAAAAACAAGATATATGTTTAAGCGGGTTATGACAGGAATAAAAATATTGAGGTAATTCCAATTAAGTAAGGATTTAGATTCCAAGTTTGATTTCACCTTGTCTGTTTTTACTGATTATTCTTTTATAGGGCATTCATTGAAAATGTCTACAATTTCCCCCCAAAGTGTTATTGTGGTATATAACAAAACTTTTCTTCAGTTGTTAAATTTTCCCCCAAAACATTTGTTTCATTGTGAAAGACAGAATGTGATCAAATAAAGTCACCTCCCCTGTTTTGGTAAAAAAGAAGTTAAAAATAAAAATCCCACGACAGTATATTGGAGTTAAGTTAAATAAAACATTAATTTAAAATATCACAGAACATTAAAATACACTTTAGAATAATCTAGCACATTTTAGAACATTATAAATTATGTGTTGGCTATATGTATAATTATAAATATTAAATCTGTATAGAATAATATTCAATTAAAATTCAAAAATATTTTATTTGTCTTTGATGGAAATTAAGTGTTGTTGTAGCTCATACAAAGTAATTCTTTAAGGAGTTGTTGTAAATCATGTTGGCTGTGGGCAGGAAGGATTTCCTGTAGCGATCTGTGTTGCAGCGAAACCAAAGAAGCCTCCGACCAAAGACTCTGTTGTTGTAGGATAGTCTCATGAAGAGGGTGCTAAGGGTTGTCCATAATTTTATGAAGAATCCTTCTTTGCATCATCATCTCCAGTGGTTCCACACTAGTGCCAAGAACAGAATCAGCCTTCTTTATCAGGTTGTTTAGCCTTTTTAAGTCATTGGCTCTGATGCTGCTACTCCAACAGATGATGGCTGTAGAGATTACACTCTCCACAACAGACTTGTGGAGGATTTGCAGCAACTTGCTCCGAGATATTTCTACTCCTCAATCACCTCCACTTCTTCTCCCATGATGGAAATAGTGTTTGACTTAACCTTATTTCTTCTGAAATCTACAATCATCTCCTTTGTTTTGTAATATTATGGTTTCCACACCATGCCACAAAGCGGTCCACCAGCTCTCTGTATTCAGCTTCTTGTCCAGCTCACCCAACAATTGCCATCTGAGCATTTTTGCAGATGACAGGTCTCTGAGTTGCACTGGAAGTCTTGGGTGTACAGAATGAAAAGGAATGGTGACACTGTGGTACTCCTGTGCTGCTGACTACATTGTTTGACACACAATCTTTAAGTCTCACAAACTGTGGTCTGTTTGTCAGGTAGTCATTAATCAATAATAATTATTTAATATATTCAATTAATTATTGACAATATTACAATTATGCAGTATAGAATATTTTATAACAGAATTTTGTAAAATATTTTAGAAAGTTATATTATGAACAATAAATATAATTTTAGATCAAAATTAAAACATTTTAGATTTTAACATAATCTTCCTCCTCTTTGTCATTGTCACTGATAGCAAAGTTGGCTGGCACAACAGCTTAGTAGAAATCTGCAAAATATAGGAAATATTATTACTGATGTTATTGCTGTTATCATTATTATAAACAACAATATATGGTTATATACAAGGAAATTCAATTAAAAAATAATTTATTGATCCAGGAAGGAAATTATGTTAGGTAAAACAATAAACAAACTTAAGTAAAGCAACAAAACCATGCACTTAGGCACAAAATCACAGTTTTGAGACCCTCAAAAACCATTCATTTTCAGTATTTATACCGTCATAATTTTTATAAGTGGGTTATATTTCTTACCGAATCATTGTAAAATGTCTTAAAACATTTAGGCACAATTGTGATGCATTATCTAAACTTATGTTTGTTTGGTAAAAAAAACCAAAAAACTGAAAATTTACAGGTATGGCATATTTCTAAAAATGTACATAATTGTTTTTACTTGTTTGTTTCCGATTTCCATGTAATAATTTCACCAATTTAAGAATGTTTCATATAGGTGATACATAAATCTTTATTTAGCACAACTAGTCGACCATGTAATGTGATAGTTTCAAAACATTATCGTTAAGTTATCGTTAACGTTAAAACATGAAAGAAGACGTGGCAGCAGGACCGCACTCTTCCGACTGTAGAGACAGTTTGGAGCGTCACAGACCAACGGTGATTGGTCAAATTGAAAAATGGCACGAGCTATGACAAATTTGATTTCCACTGATTGGCTGAGTGAAATCACATGATTGTAAGAGCCCGTGAAAAGGCGCTCTGACGTCATCAAGGACGCGTGCGGAAGTGACTAAATATAGTCACTTAGGAGAAGGGTTAAAAGTTTTACCTTCAATATTTACATATTTTCACAAAAGTGGCAAAAGATTTGGTGACAAAAGTTAGTAAGGATTAAGCATAGAGAACAGCTTTTTATCCTAGTTTTATCACATATATCTACATCAAAAACTATAAATCACATTTGTAGAGTTTTAAAAGCCACACGGTAACTGGATGACATTTTCTCCACACAAACACCCACCATGAAGTCTTTCAAACTCAGTGGGGTCCAGTGCAGCGATAGGATCAGACATGCGGGAGGGTTTGCTGATTCCGCGGGAGTTGACGGCCCGGACTCTGAAGTAGTATGAGTGCCCCTCAAAGAGTCCGGACACTGGGTATTTACAAATCTTGATGGGGTGATCGTTGCACTGAGTCCAGTTTTCTGTTCCGACCTCACATCTGAGAATTTGAATAATAAACAAATTGGAGGAGTTTTAAAGAGGTAGATTGGCTTTAATGAAGCACTTCAGCTTTTAGTGGTTGCTCTTTTTTAGACTTAGACCAATTTTATTTTATCATATAGATGCAACGTCAAAATCAAAAACGGTTAAATGAAAAGCTGTAAAGCAACCACAAAAACACGGCATCATTCAACCAAATTTGATTATTCACATGAATCATTTTCTCTGTGAAAAGGTTATATGCCTATATTATGTAAACCAAAACTCTTACTTGTCCACAAAGTATCCAATGATTGGACCCTCTGTAGTAGTATTTGGAGGCTTCCAGGAAACAATGACATAATCTCTGTTGGCATCGTGGATTTTTATGTCCATTGGGGCCCCAGGCGCACTGGGAACAGGAGGAGGACCATCTAAACAGACAAATGAGTTAAGGTGTGTGCTAAAATGTCATAACAATATTCTGTTTATTAGTCAAAAAATGGAACAGTATTACAGATCATATGTGTACCATTTGTATTTTTACTACTGATCAGTGGAAATTGAATAAAACATCTTTTGAATCACTAGTTACGTTTTTAAAATGGCTTGATTACTTATTTAATGATATTGGCTCCTGTCCTTTCTGATCAATCATCCTACCTGCCACTGAGACAAAGGCGCTATGCTCCGCGATGCCTCCCTTAGTGACCATCCGAAGTGTATAAAGGCCTTCATCATCTTTAAAAAGGTTTGGAAGAGTCAAGGTAGTGTATCCTCTGCCTGTTTCAATCTTCACCCATTTGGAGTCAAACAGACGCGTGTCTAAAGGAAACAAATTCACAAGTTAATCTACGGCCCTCATAACCATTTGTCTGAAATATTAAATCTTAATACGGGGATTTTGCACATGAAAATGCAATCTATTATCGCTTTAACTTATATACACACATGATATATTAATCTTTTCATGAACTAGAGGTAGGTACTTCTGGTTTAAATAATACGCAATTAAAATTGTCTTTGTGAAATGTTCTCACTTTCCACTACTGCCCTAATGGAAAGATCTCATGGGTTGGACATGTTCTTCACATGGGATTACATGTTATCCCATGTGGTACCTGATAAACCACATGTGTAACACTCATGGACTTCACATGTATGGTTTTACATGGGTTTTATATCTCAATATTTTTCAGCTGAAATCCGATTATCTAGATATTCTAGATATATCTAGATATTTTTCTTCCTAAAAAGTATTGACAAAAAAGCAATTCAGAATCTAAGCTACATGTCTCAAATGTCACACAGGCACTTTTATTGACATACAGCTGTAAATGTACATTAGAAACAGTGTCAAAAATAAAGTATTGGCATATGTTAATAATCATATTTTCTTGAATAAAATCATGTTTTATTCTGTCGAACCACAATAGTTATAGCTTTGCTAATGAAAGTATTGTTTTGGACAAGGGTGGGCTCGTGTTGAAATTCAGCTTGGGAGCTTGGTTCTGCGAGGCCAAAAAGACTAAATTAATAAAGAGCATAGTGGGGGGGGTTTGTACTTTGTACAAAATAAGTATGGCATGTTTAGTATGCACCGAACGTTGCTTGCCAACTGCCATTAAACATAGGTTTATGGCTTGTGGTGTTATTTTCTGTGTTTTTGTTATAACTTTTAAATGTCCTACGTTATTGAACTCACTATACATTTCGAACGTTCCTTGAATGCACCACAGGTCTGGATGGAGCGCAGTACAGACAAGCTTCTGCCTTTCTGCATGTTGTGAAGCGTTCTGAAAATTCGAAACGGGAGCTTGCAAAAGGATTACAACAGACACACTAATGAGCTACTGGGACTCTGTTAGAACATTCTCAGCGCTTGGAGAAGTGGTGGAACTCTACAGAGCTATTTTTAGAAGTGGTGGTACTGAGTACCATACCAGCCCACTTAAAGAGTAACTAAACCCAAAAACAACTTTTTTTTGCTTATAAACTGTATAAATGGGTCTTTACCAATGCAATCTTTCAGTTTCTGGGGATATTTTTACATTTTTGTGTAAACTTGTTTAATTCTACACTTTTTGGTCTAAAAACGTCTTAGTGCTGCCCTCTTAGGGTTGAACTGTGGCTACGGCATTTGAATTTTGTGATTGGCGGAGAGCGGTACATCTTTTCTACTTTCTACGTCACAGGCATGGTCTCACAGACACGCCCCGTGGGTTTAGGTACAAAACCATCTCTCAGACAAACTCGCCCCGTGGCGAGTTTGGAGCTGGATTGCGTTTTTCAGGTTACCATTATTATTACATTAGCATTTAGTTAGCATAGCTAACATATTTTTTTGAACGTTAGCTTATGTTAGCATTACCATTCAGAAACTGGACCCATCCTGTCTCCCTCTGCCTGTTCAAAACAGATGAACGTCGACAGATCGATCAGTCACAAAACTGCCAACGTCGCTTCGGTCACTGTCCATGTTTCAGTGTCAGATTAAGTGAGGTGTCACTGTCCTCCTGACCACACCCCCACATTCCCCCCTCCGCTCATCCTTCACACTTGGCCATACCCCTCGTTGCCTCCTGGGACTGCCCACTTTGGTAGAATTTTTCAAATGTTGTCTAGGGGCTGGGTTATGATTTTTCATGAGGTTCAGTTCCATTTTAAAGCAGTGCTAACTAGCGGGTCCTCTACAACACTCTCCCTCGTGCCTTCGGCTGTCTCCATGCTGCTGTGACTTCCGGACTGAATGCAGCAGTGGGGCTGCTGTAATATTTATGTTCAGTGAGGATGGCAGGTGTGGCAAGGTGAAGTAATGCGAGAGACAGACAGAGGGGCGGGAGGGCAGAAAACTAACTGGTATATTTATATCAATATACTGTAAACGATACTGGGTCATTCTTGTATCGTATATGAAAGAATTGCGATAGTTTTTAAAAACTCGAGATATCATTCAGCCCTAGTTTCACATGTGGTTTACATGTGAATGTCCATGGGTTTAACGATTTATTACCTTGAAAATGTTCCAAATTCACATAGGAAATGTGTGCAAAACACAGGTGATCACATGTTTTTCACACATCTCACATGTTTTTTAACATGTTTTCACATGTGAATTTCTCATGGTTTTTACATGTGATCAAAGGTTTTGGCCCATGCGAAAACTTGATTTTTACATCAGGGTGTACATTGCATGGAAACTGGAGACATGGAGACATATCAGAACATAATAATACTAAATACAGCACATCATTTCTTAAAAAAGGCAGCATCAAAGATTTACCATCTCTATACCACTGTGCCTCAGGCTGTAAGTTGGCCAGGTTGGGGTTCAGGGTCATGGTGGCGGAAAGAGCGGCTGATTCTCCCTCAGTCGCAAACACTGGGCCAAACTTCTCCTCAAAAGTTATGCTGATTTTAGTGTAATGGATCTTGGGAAGCATAGCAGCTGGGAGAAGGTAAAAACAGGATAATGAATAATATGAGACAAAGACAGAGAAATAGCCTATTTAGGCAGGTTGTTCCTCTGAAATCTTTAGATTGAGAAAGTTTTCAACTTTATAAAATATGGTTTTGCGGTGAAAGCAGTCAGACAGAAACCTAAGCTTAAAAGACCTACCAGTAAAAGGTAGCCATGCGTATGGACTGGATGCATCCTCCTCTTTATATCCTGCAAAATAACATTAAAAAACACAGTGAAAGTTAATTATAACGAGCAACATCTCTGGACAAGATTGAAGACTGACATACTGAGCAAGCAGACAGGTTAAACTCACAGTACACATACACTTTAATACTAAAAAATGCCTCAGCACAAATATGCATACAAAAAGTTCAATATTATTACAGGGGTGCCTGCGTAAAGTTTTCAAATAAATGGCCAGATGGGGGACCACTGAAAACAAAGAGTCATAACAACATTTTGGGAGGTTTATTATTTTGTCCTTAAATCCAAGGGACTGGTGGGAATTGGTGGCGACTGACACCTACAAATAAGAAATATATGAGTGGCATAAATAAATAAATAAATAAATAAATAAATAAATAAATAAATAAATATGTTAATTAAAGCTGTTCTTGCTTTAATTGACATCCAAAAACTTATATCATGCATATAAATGGTCTGGCAATGGCAGAGTGGTTGGAGGGTCTTTGCTGCAAATTTTTAAAGGTGGCCAATTTCCCCTTGGAACCACTACAGACCCCCAACCCATTCCCACCTTGGTGGCACCATTGCACAATTACTGGAATGGTGATCCATAAAATGAATAGCAATGCTAGAATGTGGCTCCATAATGTCCAGGTCAAAATCCTTTGACCCTGGAGAACTTACGCTTGACAATGACGGATGCTTGGCTAGAAGCTTGCCCATGGATGTTACCAGCGACAGCAGTGAACTGGGCAGTATCTTCAGTTGTACATCTATAAAACAAATAGAAAGCAAATAGTTGGCAAATCAACGCACCTCTTAATATGCTCATAGTAAAGTTCTGGGAGTTTCAGCAGGTTCTTCTTTCATAGTGAACTGTGTAAACATGGAGCTTTGACACTGAATATACCTCAAAGGTTTAAGTAATAGAGAACAAAGGGTATCCAGTTCAAAGAAGGTACTACAGTATTTTGTTTACCATCTTCCTTGTGGAAAAAAACAAGGATTTAGTCTGACCAGCAATTGCATATAGAGGATAGATGAGGTAATGTTCGTGGATTTATGACTTTGAACTAATAGTTTAGAGTTGAAACAAATGTGAAGCTATGTTCTATAGGAGCTATATCTTCACTGCGTGAGACCTATGTTTGACTTTCTGTCATTCATTTTTATGTTTTTTTTTCTTTGCTTCTCCTTTCAAACTGAAGTCCATAATTTATGAGTAAGGAAATTTTAAATCTCGGACACTCTCTCCAGTCTTTTATAACAACTGACTCTTTTCATAATTTTGTGTATTACAAAAAAATAGTTTATTGTTTCAGTCTTATTAGAGCCCGTCATTCTTAGGGGGTGATGGGATCCAATCAAAACGCAACGACCTAAAGAATCCTGGAGTATCACGTAGCACTGAGGTCAGCAGTTGAACAGCTGAGCTTCCCTGCTGGAGCGAGCTACGCGCTGCTCCATCTGCAGCACCATACTCAGCTGTTTCCGACCTCTAATCTTACATTTTTTGTGGCTCCTAAATGAGTTTACAGCAGTTTATGGTGCCAGTCAACATGCTCATGGTATGGAAAGCATAGTGCTGTCATCCAGGTGAAGTAAAAATAGAGCTATATCAAGTTATAATGTGATAATTTTATTGTTTTAACAATATAACTTTTTTGTTTGTACAATATACTATCACATTCTTACAATATAAGTTTCACGTTTTAACAATATTATTTTAAGTTATAACAATATACACATTTATCATGTTATAACAAAAAAACTTTCATGTTCTTACAATAAAAATATATTGTAAGAACGTGATGATATATTCTACAAACTTAAAAAAAAGTATTGTTAGAACAATATCTTTTTTTGTAAGAACGTAAAACGTGCTGCGTTCAGAAACCCAAATCAGGTTGATGTGGAGAGACCTCACTTTTGAGAACTGGCGGCTATGACCTGGTAGCAACATGGCAATAAACACGTTTTAGTTTCTTTCTCAGTGTGCTTATTTTAATACTGTCCAAGCTGAACAATAAAAGCAAAATCTCTCCAGTCTGCTTGAATCCAAGCATAAAATACAACTTTTACGACATTTTTTTCAGTTGCTAATCTGCCCCGTCATCAACTTTATGTTTTGAAATGATTATGTTCGAAGAAAAATTAACACTTCATTGTTTGAACAAGATACCTGATATTTTCACGTTATAATGTGATATAGCCTTATTTTGTTTCACCTAGGTGCCAGCTCTATGCTTCCGTATCATGGCCATGTATTTTGAAACACACTGCATTTCCAAAATTATGTCAGAGAAGTTGGATACATGAAGTTAGATACTGCAGGTAAAGAAAAGACAATAGAACTGTGCCAAGAAAAATGCCTGAAGAGCCTCTAAAGAGGGATCATATTAGGTTTCAAAGGTCTCTTTTTTTCCCAGGTCCCCTGTGAAAAAGTAATTGCTCCCTAAACCTATTAACTGGTTTTGCCCCCATTGGCGGCAACAACAGCATTCAAATGCTTACATTACCTAGCAATGAGTTTTTTAGTCAACTGTGAATTTATTTTGTCCTACTACCCTCGAAAGAATTGTTTTAATTCACACACACTGGAGGGTTGGGACTAGGATTAATGACTTGTTTAAGCCACAGCATCTCAAAAAGCCTCTCCAAAATCTTAATTTGTCAGAGTGATTTAGAGATGCAGTTGCTGTTTAGCTTTAGTTCATTGTCCTGTTGCTAAATCCTAGTGTGTTTGAGTCGAATTTCTGGGCCGCAGGCTGAAAGCTCTACCACTGAACTACAGCCGCCCTCTCTTGCATTTAATGACAGTTAAATCCTGCTCTGTCTGTCTGTCATACTTTCTACTAACACTAAATTGTACTGTCCATACACACTAAACAAAAAAATGGTGAAGTACTGTCTTTTCTTAATTTATTTAGCAAAATAATTATTGAGACCCTGTAACATATGCCAAATATCACAATGTTTTACAGAGTTTCCTTTTATATGCACTGATACAAACCTTTGTGGAAATATCTTATTTAACAAAGAGGGGACTTTGGGGACCCTCTCATAAATGCCATTTTTTGAGATTTTATATGGTAATGTTTAGATATGTTTCAGTGTTTATGCACTTAGATACAGATTAAAATAATCACAGCTGCGCAGGTTTGTTGATTATTAATCGATTTACAGTTTAAATGCAGCAGAAGCCTGATGAAGCAGCTGCTGTTTTAATATATTTGGCTACCGGCATAGTTAATTTAATATCCATGTTCCCTATACATCTTTCCACCATCTAAGATTAGTTCTGTGTTAGTCTGATTTCACTTTTTTTTTCTGTTGCATTCTGGACTCCGCTGTCGTGGGGGGAGGGGGGAAACTTGTAGTGGCACTCCGACCGGAGAAAGACTCACTGGGAATCAGGAGTCATAATTAGCATAAACAATTCAACTTTCAGAGCCTACAATGGCACACATAAAGCCTAAGCAGATTTCAAGGTTCCAGTAAATTAAGAAACCATAGTCAAAATGAGCTTATACAATTATTTGAGACTTGTTCTTGTTAAAAACTGTGGATTGTAAGCAATTTTCAATTGGTTATTGTCAAGTAATTGAAAATTAATGTTAATTTAGAAGGATAAAATAACTGATAAATAACACAGATAAAATCAGCATAACCGTAGATTATAAAAAGAAATGTTGAATAGCAAAATCTGTTTATTTATTTCGGGAATAACTTAGATATTATATTTAGTTAAACCTATTAACGCAAGCATCTTTTCAGGACAAAAAAACGGATGGCCAAACTTACTTGACAAAGACAGCTATTTTGTTTAGCTTACAGTACCTTGGTATCACCAGAGCGTGGCTTCCACCTTTGGCTTCAACCAGGTACCTTCCTGAGGACAAGTCCAAGATCACTCCATCTTTATACCTAAAGTGGAGAAAAAAATATATCTTAGCTACATTGAGGCCTGTGTAAGCTTATTAGTTCATACTTTTAGGTACATTTTTAGAACGTCACAAGTAATTCAACTCAGTTCAGTTTATTTCTATTGTTCCAATTCACAACACATGTCATCTCAAGGCACTTTACAAGAAAAGTCATTTAAATTCAATTGTACATACATTCCAATTAATCATTCAGTTAATTTTTCCTATCAGTTTAAAAGTTTTCCATTTAAGGAAACCTGACTGCATTGAGTCATTGACTTGCAGCATTCACTCCTCCTGAATGAACATGTAGTGACAGTAGACAGTTTCCCGCATCGTGTCATAGACTTCACAGAAAACCCTCATACAGAGCAAACATGAAGCAATAGTGGAGAGGAAAAACTCTTAACAGGAAGAAACCTCCAGCAGAACCTGGCTCAGTACTATCACATTTTCTTCTGATCAATATGTAAATGGTTATAGTGAGTTGATAGTGATCAAAACAAACATCTATACTTCTCACCATTTCACAACTGGCATGGGGAAGCCTTCAACAGTACAGAAGAGTTTGATGGGAGTATTTTCAAACACAGTGTGGGATCTGAGTCTGACGAGGAACTGTGGTCCCCTGATCATAGGCTCCTCGCGCACATATTTTTCCCCCAACTTTGTTTTTACCTGAACATAGAAAATAGAATGCAAATGAATACACAGGCAAGGAATACAGACCTCTGTGTCCTGCTCTTGTCATTAATTTCTGAATCTGTATCCAAATTATGATGCACTGGCATTTATAAAGTGACAATGTGTTAACATGAGGTTAAGCGGTTTGTTAGTTTTCTGTCTGTGCTAATAGGGAAATGAAATTGATTCAATAAATCATACCACTTCCTGGATGCGAGCTTGTGTTTTGTGCTCATATCTTTCTTCGGTGGCCTTGGAACTGAAGACAAACAATATGTCAGTTTTACTTACATACATTTAAACTTCAACTGATTTCATGTCGGTGTGCATGAAGGCTTGTCCAAAGCAGGATATATTTAAACACTTTTAAAGCAAGTCTACAAGCTTTAAAATAGTAATGTGCGAAATAGAAGCTATTTAACTCTGACCTACAAGTCTCAGAAGACTTGCATCAGCAAATCAGTGACTGTTTATGTGACTGATTTATATTCTTTCTTTCTTTCTTTCTTTCTTTCTTTCTTTCTTTCTTTCTTTCTTTCTTTCTTTCTTTCTTTCTTTCTTTCTTTCTTTCTTTCTTTCTTTCTTTCTTTCTTTCTTTCTTTCTTTCTTTCTAATTACCTCCACTAGGAGATAATGTTTTTGTGCGCCTCTGTTTGTCTGTCTGCTATCAACGTAACTCAAAAGGTTATGGATAGATTTTGATGAAAATTTCAGGAAATGCCCACAATTGGACCAGGAACAACTTATTAACTTTTGGGGTTAATCTGACATGAAGCGCATATCCATCCACCGACCTATACTCCACTCCTCTCCTGTGTCAGAGCGCTCACAAGCAAGGCCAGGTAATTTAATTTGTATAGCACACTTTCAACAACAAGGTAATCGAAGGTGCTTTAACACAGACAAAGCATATCAAGTAAAAACAACAATAAAGCAAGAAGCACACACAAAACATATGATACATAAAAATTTTACTCAAAGGCAGCTCTAAGCAGATGAGTTTTAAGTTGTGATTTAAAAGAACTCAGTGTTTCAGCAGCTTTGCAGTTGTCTGGAAGTTTGTTTCAGATTAGAGGAGCATAGAAACTGAAAGCTGCAACCATGTTTGGTTCTAATTCTAGGGATGTTGAGTAGACTGGAATTAGAGGACCTGAGTGGTCTGGGGGGTTGGTATAGTAACAGTAGATCTTCAACATACTTTGGTGCTAAGCCATTCAATCATTTATAAACTAGTAAAGATATTTTGAAGTCTATTCTCTGAGCTACAGGGAGCCGGTAAAAGGATGCATGCGCAAATCTCCCCTCTGCTGGAAGAGCACAACAACAACACGAACAGAGCCATGTCTTATTCACAGAAATGTTATTGGAAAAATTCTAAAAGTTTGAATTAGATAACATAATGGGGATGGGGGGGGGTGAGTGGCTCTTTCGTAGTTGTAAAATGGTTCCAACATCTATCTACCTCTGGATGTAAAATGCATACTACAACAAGTACAAAGTTATCTGTTGATCTGTTCCTTCCAAAGGGAACTATTTTATTCAAACAACATCAGGAGCATTTGCACAGGCTATTATTCTATTATTTTTATTCTTAATCTATACAAGATCCCACCGCTACCAGATAAGAATGTAAGCAAAGAGGTAGAATTGAAAATTATCTAAATTTCCCTCACATATTTTTACCCTTTTTGGCCTCTATAGCATAGAAATTAACTCACAATAAGAATGAGTTTGTTAAAGATAGAAGTTACTTAAAAATTATAAAACTATGTTTTAAAGTAAGTTAAAAGAATTATAGAATATTAAAACCTTTTAGTCTGCTGATAAAATGTTTCTGACATTGAGATTGAACACATAGTTGCAAAAAAAATCTATGATGAATTGTATATATTTTGTTGTATTAGTTGTTGAAACTAAAATCAGCTTTCCAGTTGTTGACCTGAAGTTCACCATGTTTTTTTTTTACCACGTTTTTACATCTGGTAAGATAGCAGTAAATGTAACTGAATAAGAATGTTTAGTTAAAGTCATAAAACTACTGTTTTAGTTATAATAATATTCACATTAAAAAGTAACAACAAGGAGGTTTAGTTTTGCCAGGGTTTGTCTGTCTGTTAGTAAGTTAGCAACGTATCTCAAAAAGTTATGGATGGATTTTGATGAAATTTTCAGGAAATGTCCACAGTGGGACCTACAACAAGTGATTAGATTTTGGGGGTGATCCTGATCACCGTCTGAGGAGGTGGGGGTGGGATTACGGTTAGGACCCGAGCTGCCATGGTGGAGGTTTGCACTCGCTGAGTGCTTTTCTAGTTGTTAACATGTGTCAGCTCTACCTGCTGTATTCTTTTACCACATATTGGCTCTCTTTGTGGTGGTATTGGTGGTCGTATATTCGTTTCAGCCGTGCTGACATGGTGGCGCTGTAGACACTGACCTGTTGGATGAGTGATGGAAAAAATAGAGACAAGTGAACAAACCAAAGCCCAACAGACTGGGGTAAGCATAACAAGACCACCTCACAGATATAGGAACTATGCACTTTAAAGGATATTTGGTAAGATTCTAAAATTTCAGACTGAAAAATGTGTAAAAAGATTTTGTAACAAAAGTTAGCAATGGAGTACTACTTTAAAATTTGCAAATAGCAAAAAGATGCTTAGAAATATTTACATTCGTGTCATCATAGTTTTTCAAATGGAAATATCCCCATTCTAGTGCTTTAGAGAAAGCTCAACATTTGTCCAAGTTCATTTGGCTAACTGCTTTTTAGCATTTTTAAATACCAAGTCATGTTAAGCCCTCAAACATTACAGATAAAGCACCTTTTTTAAATATGTTGAAGCAAATATGCTCATCCACTCAAGGGGCTGTGGTTGATTGTGTATTTGATTTGTTGTTGGAAATCAGAACTTTCAAACAAAAAGAAAACATAATGGAAACCAGAATACTTATAACAAGCTGGACAACAAAATCCAATATGGCTGCCACACATATAAAGGCACTTACTGATCTCTGAAAATATAAATGAATACATTCCAGGAGTCTTCTGACTTGGAGCTAGAACACCGTAAATTGGCTTGTCATTTCTCTAAAATACCATTTTTGAATTTGGATTTAAATCTTTGAAATGGACCCACAATTCTGAAGAGGGAAACCAATCAGGGATCAAACTACTGACTTTCCACCTGTACAACAATTCTATCATCTGGTTACACAGATGAATAAACAATTGCATCCAGGTTTTGACTATACAACTATTTTGATCTGGTTTTTCTATTTTTTTACATGTATAACAAAAACTGCAAAAGAATTGCCAAGTGTATGATGACATTTTACTTAGTTTCTGAAAAACATGCCAGCAACAGCTGAATGGCAATCCCATGGCTTTAAACACAGCCACAGTCATGACACTGTGTTGGCAAAGCTTATCATTTATGTACATATCAGATTATTTATTATCCCTCTACAAATAGAAAAGCCTTTAAATAATTTTAACACATGGACTTTATACCAACACATCTTAACACACACTCACAAACACTATAAGCTTCTTGAGGAACTGGTAGAAGTGGCACTATGATTTAGACACATGCAGTAAAAGACACATATGTAAAGAGATACCATTAACAGTAGGCATGATCTTGAACCACTGTTACACAATAGGATGCACCAAATGTTGTCTAATAAAGCATGTAGCTTTCATTTTAGCTCTTCCAATTATAGCAAATTTTCTCTACTGTTTGGAATCATAATAGTTATTTACTAAAAAAGAAAGTTAGTAAGATAGCGATATCTGAGATAATAGCATTATTCCATCTATGCTCAACTGAGTTTTCAAATATAATTTCAGTGAGAAAAAGATAGGACTATTATCATATGTTATAAATAACATAAAATTGATGGATGCAATGTGATAAAATGCAATACTGTTTTCACTGACCAGTAAAATAAGATTATGTCAACATTTGCTTTCCAACCTACCGTATATGTTCCTGTTTTTTTAGTTAATGAATATTTATTTTAGGACAACCATCAAAACAAAAGCATCACTTTGTTTCACTTCATGGATGTTTGGTTCACATCCTCTTACAATCCACAGAGACATGAGAGAAATTCAGAAAAAATCTGAAACTGCTCTTTAACGTCAGTCTGATGCCAAATGAAATGTGCCGCACCGCTATAGTGAACCCATACCTTTGAAATGTACTTTGTGGCTTCAGTGTCAACTCTCCTATCACCAAGCCCAAGTTCAACTTACTTTCAATGCCCCAAATCTGCCAGTCAAGCATACATTATGTTACCATATCACTTCCAAATTATTTGTCTTTGACTTTAAACGCAGGATGTTTGCGACTACAAAAGCAAAATAATTTCTGTCAAAATGCACTCATACACAAGCTTAACTTTTTTTTCTTCTGAACTCCGGACAAATAAGTTTAGAAGCAAGGCTGGTAAAATATTTGTTGACTTTGGGAGACTAAGCAAATGACCAAAAGAAATTCATTCACAGCAGTACATTTGAACCAGCCTTTCCAACAGTAATTTAGAGCAGCATCACCAAAATCTAGAAAAGTCTGACTACTTCCTTCCAAGCAAAAATTCTAAGCCCAAAGGTAAAACAAGCTTTAAATTCAGTTCAAATTGGGAAAATTACTTTTTTCTTGCAGGATATATTATTGCTCCATAAATTCTGCACCTCTGTAACTCTGTCATTCTATACTGTAACAGCCACAAAAAAATCCATCTGTAACTGTAAACCTCCAGTACTCTCAGCCATAACCATACAAAGAAACATGATGCAATTAAGATACAAAATCTTAATATGACCTAAGGAGCAATTATCAATAAATTTCTTTTACAATTATTGTAATTTGTGACATTTAAAGGAGACACACAACTTGTCAGGGTACATAAACAGGTGTTGTTGGCTATTATAGCTGTCCAGTTTGTTTTTACCTTGACTAATTTGGGTTACAACAGTAAATACATAGACGTTCTGTCCATCTCAACTGTCCAAACATACCATCTGTCCAATAAATGAAAGACAAAGTGTTTAAATAGGTCCTCCGTTGCTCATTGATTCCACTTGTAAAAGCCATATTCTTTCATTCATCACTTTCGAGTATCATTAGCAGCAGTAAAGGATCCTGAAACATCTCTTGGCTGTGCTTTCTTTAGTCCTATCTCACTGATACCACCTGCTACTAATGGGTTTGAAATTAAGACGGGTTACAAAGCTAACAATACAGAAGAGGTAGGAACAGGAAACATAGTTTAAAAATGTTTTTCTTACCACTAGAGATTTTCTTTTCAGCGACTTCGGTTATCAGCCTGAATCCACAGGGAGTCAGCCTAAACCAAGTTCTGTACAGGGCCAAGAGAGCCACCACTCGACTCCAGCTGCCCCCCACCAGTCTCTCCCCGAGGCCTTATAAGGAGAGAGAACTGCCTATATATAACTAGTATCCTTCGAGACATAGCCACTAAAACCAGTAAGCTATTTGATTAGCAGAAATTATTCAGTATACTGTCTGCAAGAATGTCATTCAACATGTAAAGACATTAAAGTGGTTCACCAAGGATAGTTAGATCAAATGAAGCATAACATTTCACCAAAGTTATTTTATGGGAGAGGAATATCAATCATTTTCTTTTTATTTAAATTTAAGTTTACATATGTTTAACTTAGAGTTTGAGTCTAGCTGCACGCTGCATCAAGCTCTTGGAATTTTCTCCAACTGCATTAAAGAGCATCTTGAGAAGATGCGTCGCATGCTGAACTTTGGTCACGGCCTATTTATAAAACTAGCTACAATTACAACCCGACTATTCCTGACACCGTGGAGGAGCTGTTAGACAGATTGCACGTCTGAGACAAAATCATGTGAGGGGACAACATGCGATAACATTCGGCAGCTTAAGAAGGAGTGTGTGATTTCAAAATGACGTAGACAAATGGAAGTGTGCGGAAGAGGAAACAAATACAACTAATGACAGGTCAGAATTGTACAATATAATTAAGCAGTTTTACATTTTCCACTAAATAACTTACATTTTAGGATTTTTTTTATGACATTTTCAGGAAAAGTCAACGGTGGGAGCTGCAACAAGTGATTTGTTAGATCTCAGCGCTGCTTTTTACACAGTCGATCATAATATTCTCTTAGAAAGGCTTGAACATGTTGCAGGGATCAAAGGAACAGCAATATGCTAGTTTAAATCATATTTGTCTAACAGATTCCAGTTTGTTCATGTAAATGATAAATGTTCTTCACACCCAAGGGTTACCTGTGGAGTTCCACAGGGTTCTGTGCTTGGACCAATTCTTTTCACCATATATATGCTTCCAATTGGTAGAATCATTAGACAGCATAAAATAAATTTCCACAGCTATGCTAGTGATACACAACTATATTTATCCATAAATCCTGATAAATCCAATGGGAGGCAGATCTTTAAGTTATCAGGCTCCTCTCCTGTGGAACCAGCTTTCTTTTCTGCTGCTCTTCACTGCATTATTTGCTGTTTTTCAACTGTTCAACTTTGTTTTCTCCCCTTTTCTCTCCATAGAAGATACACCTGGTCTGGTATCCTGGTTAGCTACAATGCCCTGTTGGAAGTGGGGGGGTCGACTGGGATGAACATCCCCCGTGTCCTGTGATCAACTTTTTACTTTCTTTAATATAGAACGTACTCTTACATCAGTTCTTTTGTTCTTTCTGTTTCTGCTCTATCTTCTCAAACCCCCAGACGGTCATGGCAGATGGACGCTCGTACTGAGCCAGGTTCTGCTGGAGGTTTCTTTCTGTTTAAGGGGAGTTTTTCTTCTCCACTGTTGCTAAATGCTTGCTCAGTAGAAGGATTGCTGTGGTTGGAGTCTGTATCAACAGGGTGCAATCTCCTGGCGTTTCCTTAAATAGGAAATTAAATAAAACTTTAAACTAATTGGAATATTTGTATGATTGTATTGAAATGACTTTTCTTGTAAAGGGCCTTGAGATGATATCTGTTGTGAATCGGCGCTATATAAATTAACTGAATTTAATTTAATCCGATTTTGGGGGTGATCCGGATAACTGTCTGAGGGGGTGGGGTTACAGTTAGGACTGAACTGCCAACTGAAATTGGCTTTTTTTAAATTGAATAATCAAATGGTGTTACCCATGATATTTAATCTTTATTATTTAAAATAAAGGGTAGAAAAAAAAACTTCACTATTAAACTGTTTAGTTACATAATAAAAAAGTTGGACTTCATTGAAAGTTTATTGCTTTGCAAGTTTATGCACACTAAAATCATACATTATTAATAGACATTTATTATTTTACTGTACCCAATTTCACCCAAAAACATCTTCATATATAAAAAAAATAAATATATATATATATATATATATATATATATATATATATATATATATATATATATATATATATATATTATTTTTTTTTATTTTTTATTTTTTTTTTAATAGTTTTAATAGTTTGTAAGTATGCTTGTTTAGGTTGATATCTCTGTTAGAAAAATAGATAAAGAGCCCTCTGTTGGTTTCAGCAGTGTGTTAATAGGAAGTTATCTGAGTTTAGAGCACACAGTGTGTCCCTTTCTGCAGAATCGTTTTCACTACTCTTTTTAATAGATCTTAATTTTCCGTGGGAAACAGATTATTTTCCAATTATAGGAAGTTTCTGCACACTCTACATAAGTAATAATAACTGTAATTCACTTGCTCAGTCAACCAGTTTGGTTTATTCAAAACCAATAGCATAGACAAATATTGTGACAAATATTATAGTTATATTTGTCACAGTATATATTATAACCATTAATTGGTAAATGTGTTATTTAAACAAATATTCTTTAAAATGACATTTTAAAAAAAGTCAGTGAATCTATCCAAACCGGTATTGAAAACGTCGTTGGAGGGCGCTGTTCGACGCAGCAACCGGGACAAACAAGCAGTCCCAGCAGCGACTGGGGCGTAATGACGCATGACGTGTCTGCGAAGCTTACGATTGGCTGAGCTTACAAAGCCGGTAGTTCAATGCCATTGGACTATGATTGGGACATAAACAACACTGTCCGTTGGCCAAGCACTATGCAACACTCAACCTAATTAAACGGAGATATATCGACAAGGAAGTCTCCATATTTACAAGGTGAGGTTTGGCAAACCTATTTTTTACATTCAATTAAGCGCTTGAAATATCGTCATTTTGTTCCGTAGTAATAAGTAGGATAGCCTACTTTATGATGATAAAGAGCCCCCTTTTCACTGCGTCGTGTTGTTTTTGACCCAGGTAAAGAGTTAGTTTGGATTAGATATGCACTTACTTGAGATTGCTTTACACTTATACAAAGACCCCTCAGACACTTTCGTAAACATCCATTAATTGTTTATTCAGTCATAAAGGGTTGAAAAATATACAGTATAAGGGGTTACAATCGGTTTGTTTTTTTATTTTCGTTTATAATCATTTTTATTTAACTTTTTGTCTAAAAACAGGGAAGATAATACTGATGGTCAAAGTCATTAGGTAATTTCAGTCATAGACAGCCTGATGTTGAAGCCAGACATTCTCTTTGGGTCATATTTTTAAATAACTTTAATATTTATGACCTAACATTTTAATGATTTTATCTTTATGAGATTTTAGATTGCAAAATCTCAACACAATAATATCATTACATATTTCTATGATTTATTTAGTTTTATCTTAGGAAGAAACAGTTTAACCATAAAAATGGGAACTGTGTTAAAATTCCACTTCCATAAACAAAATGGGTTAGGTTCCTGTTTATTAGTCTAGACCAGCTATCCACTGACCTTTCATTGTTATGTGTGTATGTAAGGTGAAAGAGAGGGATTGTCTGAGAGTATCTCATGTAGTCTTTATAACCACAAGTTTTATGGGTGAAAACCCCCCACCTCTCCTTGAGTCACTGTTGGGGATGTGCCTGTAAGTCTTGGCTATAAGGTTAGCTTTTAATGTAGAACCCAATCAAAGTAATTTCTAATGAGCAAATAATTGTTCTTCTGTGTTGGTGTGGTTCTAATGTTTCAGACGTCAGATGTTTGGATTTTGATGACTCTGTCCCCTATTTTTCAAGGTCAGCTATGAGACTCCACTTCCCTCTTCTGGTCTGCCTGGCAGCTGCTTTGTCCTGTGCTGTCATTACTTCACCACTGTAAGAAAAAATGGATAAGAAATTATTAATTTTGCACGTTTTATTCCTTTCTGTCCACTTTTGCAGTAGCTGTTACTCAATAAATGTGTGGTGTTATCATTTTAACTGAATAATGGTGAGAAGCTTAGAAATGTCTGTGCATTTCAGTGATTTATGGACCAAACTGATTCTGACACAGCAGTGGCCCAGCACCTTCTGTTCTGTGAGTTTATGTCTGTCTTTATCTATTGTTTTGTTTTATTAGTAGTCATCATTTTAAATATGAGAAAGTTCAATAATTTCTTTTCTTGTTATTACCTGGTTGGTAAACATAATTAAAATATAATCAGAAGGATAGACAAATGCAAACCATGATACTGCATACCTTTTGCATCATTAAAATACGTACCAATCTTGTTTTCGTCTACAATTCAAGCTTCACTCTCACAAAAAAAGTCAAATATCATAAAAAAACATTTCATTTTTAATTTATTTCTGTTTATTTCATCTGTATGGCAACAATTTACAACAAATGTAATCTGAAGCCACTTTAAAAGACATTATTTATTAATATCCAGAAATATATAATCACAGCAGTTCAGTCCAGTCATATAGGTTGCGACACCACAAATGGGATTGGAGCCGCAGGAAAATATGCTTAGACAGACCAAACTCCAGTGTCAAGAGAGCTTTATTGAGTTATTAACAACACTGTTTAAATTCAAATTAATCACAGTTCTTGTCTGCATGTTGAAAATCTTCAAATATGGTAAAATACGTATTGTTTTACGTTCGCTGAATGCTGACCTATCAATCTGTGATTCAGCTCAGCGAATTTTTGGTTAAAAGAGGAACTCATCCAGTGTCACTGCAAAAGGGGTTGTGATCAGTTGTCAAGGAAGTATCAAGCATTTTCGAGATAAATAACAGCGCCTTGTGATCAGTTAGGGAAACTCTAATTCAGGTGTTTTGCTTTTAACACCATGCAATGCAGAATCACAAAACTACTTGTCAGCAGTGTGGTCCGTTGAGGCAACATCTTTCAGATGCAAGTTATGGCATGAGTCACACGTCTCTTTTTTGGGGCTTGTCGACAGCACTTTTTAGCTTATTGTGCAGCTAGATTTTCTATTCTTTTGGGATTTTGTTTGATGACAAAATCAGACACAATCCTCAGTCTTTTTGAGTCGAAGAGCAAGAATGTTTAGTGTTGTTTAGCAGAGTTGCAGATATTTATGTCGCAGCACAGAATGAAACATATTGATGAATAAATCCCTCAGGAATACATGCAGTCAAATTCAGTTTTTTTTGGCTCGATTCAGTAAAAGTAGATTACATTTGAAATTATTTGTTTTGGCAATAATTTAGCTCTTACCTGAGTACATAGTAAACAGTTACTTGCTTCACCTCCTTTCCGTAAATGCAGAAGTTATTATTAAACTCATTAAAATTATTGCTTCTAGTCATAGTGGTTTAGTTAATTCTGTTATTTATTTACATTATTGAATATTTGTTTATCACATTTCAGATGGAACACTGCCACGCCAACTATAGTTACTGGACGCTACATGGACTGTGGTAAGAATCTGAGTTTTAGTCCTAAATGCCACCCCTCGTGTGTTCTTGACAAGTCCTTACACCTTAGGTAAAAAATATTTTAAACAAACATGCTGTTTAAAAACCTTTGCCACTCTAACGAAGCTCCCCAGTTCAAAACAGGATTTCATATATGCAATAGGGATGTAACAGTACATGTATTTGTACAGAACTGTCACGGTATAAATGTCACAGGGTTATTTTATATTTATTATTTATATTTTAGGTGCCATCAAAAGGCTAGGTGAAGGTTTAGGTGCATCTGAGACTGCTGTTACACACAGAACTGCCTTTTTCCATATGTTAACAGAACAACAAAAAAAGATAAACAACTTTTTAAATAAAGCTTCACTCATACATTTTTATTCAAAACTGTTATCTGTATTCAGTATTTTGTTCAAACTTGTGAACAGAGTTGTAAAACTGTCACACAGGGAGCCAAGAAGCAGCTTCAGAACAGTGACTAAATATTTTGTATTTTCAATAACTGAAAATGCTCACAAAACCACATTGGGCGTTTTAAAACAAATTGTGTTTTGTTTATTGGTTTTTGTGTGGGTTATTTTCTGTTTAAAACAATTGAAGTACAAGAGGTTTGTTTCTTATGTTGTAATGTACCCATAATGAATCGTAACCACAAAACTCAGCATTGTTCATTTAATACTATGTGCAACAGGTGGAAACAAGAAACCTATGTAGAACAAATATCTCGATAAAATAATGGAAGGGAAAAAAGGAAACACCTGGAAAACATCTCTTCAGTTCAAAGTTGTCAAATTTGTTTTAATGTACATTTTTGTCACTTCCTTCTGTGTTTCAGGCCTGATAAAGGACAGAACTGTAATTCTTCATGGCATTTCAACGCTTCTGAAGTAGAGGTATAGCACTACTTCGATAATTTTCTGTAACACTACAAGCTTGCAGGACTAGGAGAACCCAGGATTAAAACATTTCCTTTGAATATTAATGTTAGTTGCTTAATCCTAAAACTATTTCTAAAATGTGAAGAAATTAATATTTTACTTGTCTTGATTTATTGTATAAAATACATATATTTTTTGGTGTGTTTGCTTTCAGGACCTGCTCCCAGACATGAAGAAGAGTTGGCCAGACCTGCTTTACCCTACTTCTACTCACTTCTGGTACGTCTCACCATTTAACTTACATTGTTTTTTTTATTAAATTGTTGTTTTGTTTGTTTGCCTGTGTGTGGTTTTATCTTTTCAAACCATCTATATGCTCTAACATGTGTTATTATTATTATTATTATTATTATTTAGAATATTTTCTGTGCTTATTTGTTGTTGTTTTTATGCAATGTTTTGAACATTTGCATATATTAAAAGTGATACTTTACAACCTATCTAACCTGCTTTGCAATACTCCTGAATTTACTTTACATTACCTATATATTTCAAGAGCTAATTGATGACAAGTAGAATATATATGCTATTCCTAGAAGTCATATAAAATAATAAAAGGGGACATTTTACTAACTTTTAGCGTTTAGATCCCTTTAGTTGTGTAGCTCAAAGTAAAATTCCTTGTAATTTAGTAAACTTAAGCTATTATTAATTTATCAAGGATAATCTAGTCTTGGTTTATTTATTGTACTTTCTAACTGATCATACACTATGATCAGTTATCCAATTCGATAGATTTAGTTACATCATTTATGGAAGAAAACCAAATATTGATAAGAAAAGTGTCTTGTTCTCAAAATGTCCCTAGTCTTGTAAAAACTGAAGGAAAGATATAAATATTGTTGTCTGATAAAGTATAGAATTTCAAAATTAAAACATTATAGGAACCTTGTCATAGTTTTCTAAATTCACATGTAGTTTATCTGCGTGTTTTATTCTTTTGTATTTCCATCAGTCAAATTAGTTTTCTTTTGGTTTTGTGACAGGAAGTACGAGTGGTCTAAACATGGAACATGTGCAGCTAAAGCCGCTTCGCTGGATAGTCAACATAAATACTTCAGCAAGGCACTGGAACTTTATCATAAGGTGGATTTGAACAGGTAGGGGTTAGTTACGCATTCTTTCACATAAACCTGCATGGGCACACCCACCTCATACACAGGCTGTCATATAAAAGCAATGTTTCTTTATCTAGATCTTTGTATTGTGGTGATTTATAGGGTTCTTGTTAACTCTCCACGTTTATTGCCCTGTTTTTCACTTACTTTGTTTCTTTGGATAAAACCCAACATCACTTTAAGTGAAGATCTGTACTTGTCTTACTACAGCATGCTGATGAAGTTTAACATTACCCCCTCTGACAAGTACTACACTGTAAGTTTATCTATGTGCTTTTACCAGATTTATAATTAACAATTTATGAAACTACATTTTGTTTGAAATAATTCTGACAGTCATTTCTTCTTTCCTGACTCTTGCAGTTTGCAGAAATTGAGCAAGGGATGGAAAATTTTTATGGAGTGAAACCTAAGATCCAATGTGTACATCCATCAAAGGTATAAACAACAGTTTTTCTTTAAAAAATAAAACAGACATGTATTTTCCTATTTTTACAGTATATAGTTCCTCTATTAAACAATTAGTAGGTTAACTGTTTGTTTTTCTTTTGTTTGTCAACAGAATGGGGAGCCCCAGATCTTGGGACAGATTGAGATCTGTTTTGATGCCGACTTTACTCTGCAAGACTGTGAGAAACGTTTTGGCATCGACACATTTTCCAGAGAAGAATGGGACCATCCCCTTGGCATTAACAAACCATCTGGTCTCAGTGTGTGTTCCCATGATATACCAGTTTACTACCCACCTCTTCCTTAAATGCAACCATGTTTGAACTGAGAAGCTATGGCACACTACTAATCTTATTTTAAAATTTTCATGCACAAAAATATATTGATTAGTCTTTGTTTGTAAATGCATTGGAGTTCAGCACACACACTAATAAACAACCTACTGCACCCTGTTTAAGATTCACATTGAACAACTATTATTTCCTGTAAGGTTTGCAAAATAATTAGGTCCACACTGTGAGGATGCATGAATTCAAATTAGCTTCAACCAAAATGCTGTTTGCTTATACAACAAAGAAAATGTAAAATGAACACATTGAAATTAAAATGTTCTACATTAAAGTACAGCCAGTTTTTGCACCCTGTTTTAATAGGAATCCCTTTGTCCTGACAATGGTTTTTATGGTGTTAATAGGCTTACTTTTTGATAGACTTTATTTGATAGTCAAAATTCAGGTCTGAATCCGTGGTAGATGGACTGAATTTATACAGTGCTTATATATGTGCTACCAACTGCACAGTAGCACTGTTTCCTTGCAGCAAGAAGGTCTTGGGTTCAAATCCCAGCCTGAGGTCTTTCTGCATGGAGTTTGCACGTTCTCCCTGTGCATGCGTGGGTTTTCTCCGGGTACTTCGGCCTCCTTCCACAGTCCAAAATCATGACTGTTAGGTTAATTGGTCTTTCTAAAATTGCCCTTAGGTATGAGTGTGTGCGTGCGTGGTTGTTTTTCTTGTATGTCTCTGTGTTGTCCTGCGATTGATTGGTGACCTATCCAGGGTGTACCCACCTCTCGCCCTGTGACTGCTGGAGATGGGCACCTGCAACCCTGCATAGGATGGATGCGTGTAGATTTATTTTTTTTCGTTTATGTTAACTGGTTCAATCTTGTTCCAGTGAAATTTGCAAGGTTTTGCTTTTTGGGGATAGGGATGGCCTCTACTTTAAAACTCACAATGCCTTAGTTTGTAACTTTATTGTCATTCATTTGACCTTTCTGATGATTGTAATTAACTGCCTTTTGTGTTTTTGCCAAGTAGATGAAATAAACTCAAATGTCTTTCAGGGCATCCTGTATATTAGGAGTGTCTTAAGTTCCTTTCCTGTAAACACTGATTATTTTCAATTACCTGTTGGCTCAGGCTATTTTTATGTGTAGCAAAGTGATTGCTTGATGTTAATCAACATTTCCTGTCATGTCAAATGTCACTAATGTACAAATGTAAGCGCTTATTTTCAATATCGATTAAAATATATCTTTTTGATTCTCACTGGTGTCATCATCTGTTGAAATGTTTTTAAATGCATAATGTATGTTTGGAATTTTTATAAATACAAGTTGCCAAGAAAACCGTAAGAAATCTGACAAAAGATTATGTGACTGGTTGTTAACAGTTCTCTTTTATGTGGTATGATCCTGCAAAGTTACACTGGTTTGTGTATTTGAGGCAGTCTATCTCACAGTCTGGCTGTGGGGTATAAATATTAATGTTGTGATCTCCTTACAGAGCCTTAATCCTGCTAGGACAAAGACATCAGTGCATAATCCGAATCTCCGCCCACAGCAGACCACAGCACATTGACTGAACACATTTGATTACATTTTCCAATAGTCCTAAAATGCCCTAAAATCTGTGTAACTGATGTGACCAAAGCATGACCCAGATTCAGTCAAACGTGAAAACCATACTGTGTCCTGGATTTTCAGGTGTTTGCACCCCTGTCAGGGTGTTTGAGGTGAATTTGAATCTTAATTTTGAGAGAAAGTTAAACCCTCAAGTCAACTGCAGACAGATAAAATCAGAAGCAGTCCTTATTTACCCCTGGCTCCCATCAATGTGGTCTCATTGCTATGTATCACTGCTGCTTTCTGAGGTTATGTAACACTGCAGCGCTGCAAAAGCTGCTGATGTGACAGATCCAAATACCAACACAAACACACCCATCCTTACCGATCAAAACAGATCACGCTGTTCCCTTTGTGACTGCTGGCCTCATTTGTGTCATCCTTATTGACTGCTGTGCTCAGCATTTTGTTGAATTCTGATGCTACCGTATTTTACATGCTGATATGTTGCTGAAAACTGAGTCCTGTTATAAAAATAGTCTTTCTAAATATGTGTGTGTGGATTCTGCAAAGGAGAAAAGGCAGCCAGGGAGAGGTTGCAGGTTTGCACCATGTGACCTCACCAGCTGTTGCTGTGTGCTGTTGGGAAAGACAGAAGGTGAAAGGGAGGGAGACAAATGGGGAGGGGTCGGGGATATTGCCTGTGGCGCACAATGTGACTGGTGACAATCACTCGTTTCGCAAAGAGGGTGGAAGAGAGGGGGATATAGGAGAGAGTGGAAGATGAACACAAACATGCACAGGTAGATATGTGAGGAGGGAGTTCACGCACACATCTCCTGATTCAGCGGAACGGATTTATTCGTCACCTCTAGAGGCTCTACCCCTGCAGCCTTTTACGCAGCGAGCCTGCTGCAAAGCACACGGGACAATCCTAAACCGAGCTGCAGTCATCAGTCCGCCTCGTGGATTAACAGCTCCGTTACAACTCGCTTTCAGTTGCTTGGTTCTCGCCGGAGTCAGCCGCAGCTGAGGTCCACCAGCAGAGAGCGCAGAGGATGGAGAAACTACGGAGCGACTACTGCATTGAGGATGCGCCAACAGGGAAACTGCGGGACAAATACGGAGCCTAAAAGAAGAGTCTTGTTACCGCGCGTCTGTCTTGGGAAGTCTCCCCTCCGGCAGGGAGATGTTTATCATTATGGGATAGATGCACAGGTCTGATCGTTGCCATGGATACAAGCACGCGTAAATTTACAGTGCGGAGATGGTTTTCCATCTACCTGAAGAACAAGGCAGCGCGGAACAAAAACAGCGCTGGGTTCTGTCAGCTGGAGGTTAGTCATGATCAGCTGGGCGGTTTTACACCTGACTAGTAACAAGAGGGATGCACACGTGAAAGGAGCTGCATCACTATTGCGCTGTATGCGTTTGTTGAGGTGTGGAGCTGGAAAGGCAACGTCCCAAAACATAAACACAGTCAACTGAGCTCACAGCTCACTGGTGTGAAAACTGTTGTAGAATTATTCAGAAAGCATTGCTAGTTTTTGTCCTTCTCTCTGTCTGCCAAGAACCAGAGCCTGAGGCCCACAGGAGATGTGTTTTGGCAGAGAGAGGATGTGTGAAGCCTGGTGTAGGACACACTCTTATTACAGGGAAACGCAAAGCTGAGGCAAGCAGGTTGGTCAATGCATGGATCTAGACAGATTGATTCAGTTCACAGCCACAGCAGTGGAGTTCTATTTATAGCCCAAACACACCAGCAGGGTCACAGTGTGAGGTGTCCAGCTCACCTACCTACATGCCTGAGCTATAAATGCAGTAAAACATTCTCCAGTACCTCCTGTTGTGAATGCTGCTAAATCAGCTTGCGTGATTATTTGTTTGAGTGACTATTTATCACTCTGGAGGACAGTTGTTGCCCTTCACAATGGCAACAAATATTCACAGACCTTAAACGTTCTTAAACGGCTGCATAATGCTGTGAGAATGCACGTCTTTGGCAAGCAAAGGCAGCCACAGATTATGCAAGTTCTCTTATTTATAAAGATGAGAGAGGTCTGTAATTTTCATAATAGGTGCATGTCAGCTGTAAGACACAGAATGTAAAAAAACCATTCCAAGATATCAAGCTGTTTGATTTAAAATAATGTATTTGTATAATGGTGCAGATAATAAGTATTTAGCACCTACAAACAAACAAGAATTCTGGCCCTCATAGACCTGTTACTAAGCTCTTCTATCCTCCACTCATTACCTGTAATAACAGCATGTTTGAACTCGTTATCTGTATAAAAGACACCTGTCCAAACCTTCAAACAGTCAGACTCCAACCTCCACCATGGCCAATACAAGAGAGCTGTCTAAGAACACCAGGGACAAGACTGTACACCTGCACAAGTCTGGGATGAACCAGTCCACAATAGGCAAGCAGCTTGGTGAGAAGAAATCAACCATTGGAGCAATTATTAGAAAATTGAATAAATACAAGATCACTGACAATCTCCCTTGACCTGTGGCTCCATGCAAGATCGCACTGTGTGGGGTACACATGATCTTGAGAACGGTGAGCAGACAGTCCAGAACTACACGGGGGGACTGGTCAATAACCTGCAGAGAGCTGGGACCACCATAACAAAGGTTACTATCAGTAACACACTATGTTGTCATGGATACAAATCCAGCAGTCCCTCTGCTTAAACCAGCACATGTCCAGGCCCGTCTAAAGTTTGCCAGAGACCATCTGGATGATCCAAATGAGGATTGGGAGAACGTCATGTGGTAAGACGAGACCAAAACAGAAATCTTTGGTATGAATGCCACTCGCTGTGTTTGGAGGGGAAAGAGTGCCAAGTTGCATCCCAAGAACACCATACCCACTGTTAAGTGTGGGTGTGGAAAAATTATGCTTTGGGGCTGCTTTTCCGCAAAGGGGACAGGACGACTGATCCCTATTAGGGAAAGGATGAATGGAGCCATGTATCATGAGGTTTTGTACAAAAACCTCCTTCCATCAGTGAGAGCATTGAAGATGAATTGTGGCTGGATCTTCCAACATCACAGTGATCCCAAACACCTCCAGGCAATGAAGGAGTGGCTACGTAAAAACCATGTCAAGGTTCTGGAGTGGCTTTTCCAGTCTCCAGACCTTAATCCAATAGAGAATCTATGGAGGGTGTTGGAAATCTGTGTTGCCCATTGACAGCCCCAAAACATCTCAGCTCTAGAGAAGATCTGCAAGGAACAATGGGTCAAAATACCAGCTACAGTGTGTGCAAACCTGGTGAAGACCTACAGAAACCTTTGACCTCTGTCATTGCCAACCAAGGTTACATTACAAAGTACTGAGGTGAACTTTTGTTATTGACCAAATACTTATTTTCTGCAACATTATACAAATAAATTAGTTAAAAATCATACAATGTTATTTCCTAGAATTTTGTTTTACATTCTGTCTCTCACAGTTGAAGTTTACCTATGATGAAAATTACAAACCTCTCATCTTTTTGAGTGGGACAACTTGCACAATCGGTGGCTGCCAAATACTTTTTTTGCCCCACTGTAGGTTGCAAAAGACTTGAGACTGGAGCAGAGATTTACCTCTCAATAGGACAACAAGCCTAAACATACAGCCAGAGCTGTCACATTATGCTTAGTTGTTGAGTGAAGGAGTTTCTTTTCTTTTTCCAATTAAAGTTTTTTGTTTGTATTGTACGCAATCCCCTTTATTCTGAATACTCCTGAATAACATCCCATAAAGCAGTTTTGCTACAGAAGTCATCCGCTACTATGTGTGGTGGAAAACTAACACCACACAGCGCTATTGAAACACTAATCTCAAAGTGAGACATGGTGGTGGCAGTATCATGTTGCTGAAAGACTTCTCTTCAACAGAGAAACCTAGTCCAAGTTGATTAGAAGAATAAAACTATAAAAAGAGCAATCCTGCAAGTAAAGCAGTTATAAGCCGCCAATCATAATAGAGGTACAATGGAATGGTTTACATCAAACCATTCCACTGATCGGAATGTTTGCATAAATGTATTGAAATGACTTCTTGTTAAGTGCCTTGAGATGACATCTGTTGTGAATCGGCGCTATATAAATAAACTGAATTGAATTGAATCAAACCATGTTCGTGTAATGAAATGGTCTAGTCATCTAGTTAAGAATTTGTGGCAAAGGAGTTGCTGCTCACAGTTTGCTCTCTATCCAAATTAGTAAAATATTGATAAATATTGAGTGGAAATCGAATAATAGGAATAATAAGAATCTTACATCCACCAAAGGTCTTTTTTATATCGACTTATTTGAGCCTCCGCTTGCTTTTTTGTTGTTGGGTTTGGTATTGTAGTTTGGCAAATTTTTGTATTGGCTTAATGTGAAGTGGTGCATTGTTTTCATTGACTCATGCCTTAAAACTAATATGACAAAAATCTTAATGTAACACAGAAGTACAGCTTATCAAAATGTATTAATACTAGTTGAGAAAGAATGACAAGCAGAACGCCAAGCTAAAACTAAAATCCTTCTGTTTCTATGTGCTGACTAATATCCCAATATAGTGATATAGATAATACAAAACAACCCTGCTCAGCAACAAAGTTGCCTTAAATCTGCATTCTGATTTCTTTTCCTACATGTGACCCTTCCTGTGCATTTAAAAGGAACTCAGAATTTACTATGGTAGTCAATATAAAATCCATTCATGTGTATCAGCTGCTACCCCAGTAAATGTTTTCCTTATTAATATTTGGTCTCAGATTTAAAATATTTTAAAGCGAAAGTGAAATTTATTTAGTGTATTACAGTACTCTTTAGGGAGAACTAGGGAATAACGTTAGAGGCATAACTGACAAATGCTGAAGGCATTTTTAGTGTCTATACCTCTGAATCAATTTCATTTCCTGTTGTTTGTGATTATCTGGTTTCAATGAATCAGCTGGCTAAGTGCTGGATGATTGGCTTAAAAGCGGCAGTGCCAAAAAACACTGGGTGATCACACAATCTGTTTGTATGAGTATTCTTTATGGAAACAAATCAGTTTCCCCTGTGAAAACTGTGTAGGGTATACATGTTGTACTGTACATGGCTTTAGCCTGTTTTTTAGAGTATAAATTAAACACTTTATCTTTTAGAAGAAACTATCATGAATTTGACACAGAAGTGTTTTTATTTAAACACTGGACTAGCATTTGCCCTCTGATATTGGTCTGCCAAAAATCATAATGTGAACAGAGTTTCACTTTCAAATACAAAACAAGTTCAGGTGCTGTTTAACCTAATCAAATTTATACAAGATTTGTTACTTCACTTACAAAGTGAACATTAGTTGTATCAGCAAAAGATGAGTAAAATGTTGCCGAGCTTCTGGTAGTCAAGCCTTGGCTCCTGGGGCTCAGCAGGGGTGGAGACCAAAAAACCAACAGAATGCATCCTCAAAGTTGGCCCAGCACAAACAGGGAAAATAGTTGATGTGTGAAATGTAAGCTGGAGATGGGAGAGTTCCAAGGTCAGAAACACTGGTGATCAAAAACAGAAATCCCCAACTACAATTTGCCAAAAAAACATCTTGACAATTCTCAAGTATTTTGGGAAAATATTCTGTGAACTGACGAGAGAGAGTGGAACCTTTTGGTCTGTGTCATGTTAAATTTGACCCCAAACTAACACAGCATTTCATATACTGTGATTCTACAGTAGAACAATGATCTAAGTAGAATAGCAGGGGCACCTCTATAGGACTCAAAAAAGCCCAAAATTAAGTTTTGGAGTGAACAAGCCAAAGTCTGGACTTAAATCTAATTCAGGTACAGTAGTGTGCCCTTAAACACGTCATGAAGGCTCCAAAGCCCTCCAATAGGGCTGAATTAAAATATTTTTGCAATGGAGAGTGGTAGAAAATTTCTCAGTGGAGATATTAGGCAAGGGAAGGCAATTTTATTTGCATAGCACACTTTCAACAACAAGATAATTCAAGGTGCTTTACATGATTAGGGGATAAAGTAAAAACAGCAATAAAGCATAAAACACGCAGAGCAAATAGCGCGTAAAACATCACTCAAAAGGAGCTCTAAACAGATGTTGTTTTAGTCTTGATTTAAAATAACTCAAGTGTTTCAGCAGCTTTGCAATTGTCTGAAAGTTTGTTCAAGATAAGAGAAGCATAGAAACTGAAAGCTGCTTATCCATGTTTGGTTCTAATTCTAGGGATGTTGAGTAGACTGGAATTAGAGGACCTGAGTGGTCTGGGGGGTTGGTATAGTGACCGTAGATCTTCAAGATACTTTGGGGCTAGGCCATTCAATGATTTATAAACTAATAAAAGTATTTTGTAGTCTATTCTCTGAGCTACAGGGAGCCAGTGTAAGGACTTTAGAAATGGGGTGATGTGCTCTACTTTCCTGGTTCTACTGAGGACATGAGCAGCAGCATTCTGGATCAGGTGCAGCTGTCTAATTGACTTTTTAGGCAGACCTGTGAGGATGCTGTTGCAGTAATCAATCCGGCTAAAGATAAATGCATAGATGAGTTTTTCTGGGTCCTGTTGCAATATTAATCCTTTAGTTGTAGAAATGTTCTTCAAGGCAAGGCAAGGCAATTTTATTTGTATAGCACACTTTCAACCACAGGGTAATTCAAGGTGCTTTACATGATTTGGTGATAGAAGGTGATAGAAGGCTGACCTTGTTATTGCCTTTATGTGACCCTGGAGGTTCAGGTCTGAGTCCATTACTACACCTAGATTTCAGGCCTGATCAGTAGTTTCTAGCCGTATTAACTGAAGCTGTGTGCTGACTCTAGAACGTTCCTCTGTAAGTCCAAAAATTATAACTTCTGTTTTGTTTCTGTTCAGCTGGAGAAAGTTAAGACACATCCATATGCCACATATAAATAAACTGAATTGAATCCATCCATTGGTTTGCTTGATGCATTTACTTAGGGTTTGGATGGGTTCAGAGTCACCTGGTGACATCGTAATGTAGAGCTGAGTATCATCTGCATAGTTATGGTAGCTAATCTTATTGTTTGTTATAATCTGGGCTAGTGGGAGCATGTAGATATTAAATAAGAGGTGCCCCAGGAAGGAGCCGTGGTTCACCCCATATGTGATTTCTGTTCATTCTGATGAAAAGGTTCCTGTTCTTTAGGTAACACTTGAACTAGCCAAGTACTGTACCAGAGAGTCTGACCCAGCTCTCCAGTCGTTCCAATAGTACATTATGATCAACAGTGTCAAATGCTGCACAAAAGTACCAACACTGTGGTTCTACCACAGTCTGTATTTATGCGGATGTCATTGAAAACTTTGACGGGGGCAGTCTCGGTGCTGTGGTGAGCACGGAAACCAGACAGAAAAACATCAAAAAGGTTTGTCATTGTTAGGAAGCTATTTACCTGCTGAAACACAGGTTTTTCAATAATCTTACTGATGAATGGAAGATCAGAGATTGGCGTGTAGTTCTGCATTAATGTATTGTCCAAGTTTTTCTTCTTTAGCAGTAGTTTGATGACTGCTGTTTTTAAAGCCTGGGGGAAAACACCTGACAGGAGGGATGAGAAGTGAGATTTCAGAGAAGAACGATTCCCTAGCATCTTTTAAAGTGAACTGATATCTGTTCAGTCTCTCTTTGAAGATCTCACAGTGAACCCGGAGTCGAGTTTTCCTCCATTTTCACTTGGCTCGTCGACACTCCCTTTTTTCACTACGTACTAGTGGATCGCTAGTCCATGGAATCTTCTTTCTACCTGAGACTACTTTCACTTTAGTTGGAGCATAGGAATCAATGATGTCTGAGACTAAAGACTCATTGACAGATTTCAGCTGTTGCTGCTGGCACAACCATTTATTAGGTTTAGGTGGCTATTACTTGTTCACACAGGGGCAGGTCAGTTTAGATAGCTTTTTCTCCTACATAAATCAAATAATCACTTGGAAGCTGCTTTTTGTATTTACTTAGGTTTTCTTTATCCAATATTAAATTTTTTTGATGATCTGAAACAAAAAACAAAAAAAGCAAAAACAGAAGAATTTTACATTAACAATTGAGAGATGTCTCCGATTGACTGAAAATCATTTAAATAAAAAAATTTGCTGGGGGTATGAATAATTTGTGCATTATCTGTATCCATTTAGTTTAGAGTTTATCCTCTGTCTTGTCTGTCTTGTCAAGCTGCTTATGTCAATCAGGTTGGACAAACAACTTTTTTAATGAATAAATAAAGTACAGCACAAGTAATTATCTCTGCATTTTTTCCTCTCAGGATGACAGTGTACTTAAGGAGATTGACATCAGCCATCATGTTAAAGAGGGGTGTGAGAAAGCAGACCCCTCTCAGTTCCAGTTACTAAAGGTACTGGGACAAGGATCCTATGGAAAGGTAAATGTAAAATAGTAAATGGCCTTTACTTGTATAGCGCTTTATCTACTCCAGATGACTCCAAAGTGCTTCACACTACATTCGATCATTCAAGCATTCACACACAAGAATATTTCTTCCTCCAAATGACCCTAATACTCTGTGGTAGTTTGAAAAACTTCTATGAACATTGTTTTTGAAAAGATTACTGTGTGGAGTATCCTGCCAAATAGATTCTTTAAGTTTGTTGTATCCCCATGACCCCTGTTCAGTTTGGCTTTCCTAAATGTTCCTGGCTTATTTGTGGCTGTTTCTAAGCTAGAAAAAAAAGTTGAAAAGCCCAAATTCTTAAAGCTGTCTCTACCAAGTATTTTTTTTCTCATTTGCCCCAACACAACTACAACTGAGATGCATATGCCAAAATTAAAAAAATTAAATAAAGAAAACAAATACACAACAGAGAGAACAGGGGCTGTAATTTCACCTTTGGCTGGAGTGTGAGTGTGTTTGTATGTATGTGTGTTTGTTTGTTTTTTTACCCGCAAGTCATTTGCTAATGATAAGCCTCCCATTTCCAATTATCTGTAGATTAGCTGCCTTGACAATAGCTTCATAGACCACTAAGCTTATTTAAATGAATAGAGAAACACGGACTGACTGGTTACTGTTGATTAGAGGTCTACGTTGGCCAAATATTCAACCCTGGCAGTCATTGGCAAGCGGATGCTATTTACAAAGCTGCGAGCAGACAATTGAGGTTGAGTTTAAGTGTGGCCTGGATTTCCTGCTTACATGGCTCAGTGTACTGCTGTCCTTTAACAGACCTTGTTAAAATCATAGCTGTTGCAGCTACAAAACAGCATTAACATGACTTATTAAAACATGATGGCAAATTACATTCACTGTATAACTGGAACCTACAAATTTCAGGCCAATTTAGATTGTATTTTAATTAACATTCTGCCAGAAGCTTTTATTTTTATGTTTAGCTACTGCTTCACAAAGGGTTATCTTTGTGTTTACAATAATTGCTATATTCAACTCTTTTGAACTGTTAGGAACAATATGACTACCATAAGGTAATTTATAAAAACTAAAAACTATTGCTACTTATTTCTAGGTGTTCCTGGTTAGAAAAATCAGAGGAATGGACAGAGGACAGCTCTACGCCATGAAGGTCCTGAAAAAAGCTACTCTAAAAGGTGATTCAATGAGATGTACATATTTGAAATATAAAATTCAGACAGATAAACTGTTATTACTGTTACTGTTACTGTAATATACTGAGATTTAAATGGGTTTTGTGTTTAAATGCTTATATGACTGTCAGATTTCCAATTTTACAAGCCCTACATTCGAGGGATTTGGGGTAAAACAGGTTAGTTTGTACTCTTTACTCTGAGAAACATTTTTAACATCTGCTGGGATTAATATGAACTAGAGTGAAGCAGGTTCGGATGTCATGTGCTAATCTAAAGTTTTGTACAAGATTTAATCCTCTTTACCCACACCCCTGGAATCCGAAGAATCAAATCTCATCCTGTCAAGGAGACAGATGCTGGAATAAAACTGTTGTCCTAATTTCCACAGGAGCACAACAGTTCAGTGCAGTTTACAGTGGCCAGTTAGGAAGCATTTGTTTCATCCTATGTTCAGCTACATATGCAAAAATTGTCAGACGTGTGATAAGTAATTCAAAACATTTCAAAGTCAGTAAATCAGATTCTTCATCTAACACATGGTATTTAGAACTTTTTGCTGCAGATTGAAGAGTGAAATGAGTTTCTGTTGTTTCTTACTATAGGCTTGCAGCTCTATAAGAATATGGTAGCTCCTTAGTTGTATTTTGTATGACTTCATAATATTCAAAAGCTTTTTACTAGGTTTTTAGTCCAGATAGCCTGCTTTAGCTCTTGGGAGCTTTTATAACAGAGCCATTCTGTAAATTGGATAATGTGGGTCAGCTTTAATTTGATATAAAATGCAAGACCTTCCCAGAATTTTTGTTAATCCCTTTGGAAGAATGTCTTAAAACTTGAGTGTAAGGATTTTAATGTAACATGAAACAAGTTTTCTTTGTCAGCTTGGTCTCCAAATAATTCCATATTTCCTAATCTTTACCAGTAATAGATGGTGAAGTCTTTAAAGTTTTAAGATATAGCAACTTTAGGTTTTGAAATACCTTTTTTTTATCTGGATAAAAAATTTTTTTTTACTACTTCTAAGCTTTTTACAATTTTGAGCAGACTTATTCATAATCAATAATCTAATCCTTTTTCTTTTGAATGATTTACCCTCGGTGGAATCCTGTTTTTTGATTACTGAACGCCTAATTAAATATATAAAGAAGTCTGCGACACGCTAAATCAAATAAAATACATTATAATGTGTTTTAAAAAATGTCACTCCTATTATTTCATGTACTGTTAACATTCTATTTTATGATTTTGGAACAAAACCAAAATCATTGTGGCATTAAAGGTTAATGAATGAGTGCATATTAGGTATAGTATAGTTGCAGTTCATTTAACAATATTATATCCCTTTTTCAGTACGGGATCGAGTGCGATCAAAGATGGAAAGAGACATTCTGGCAGAAGTTAATCACCCATTTATTGTTAAACTCCACTATGGTAAGTTGGAAATGTTTCTTCTGCAGCTTTACTATTTTGTATTTGCTAAAAATACATAAATACTGTACTTAGTGAAAGAAAATATTGTACTACTCAATTTCAATATTTCAATCAAAGTTTGCATTGTGATAAAGACTTAGTAAACACTTTCATTTAGGAGGGGCATCCACTTGCATCTCATAAAGTTTGTAAAAAATCAAAACGCTTGTTCAACTCAATTCAAAAGCGAAACTCATATGATATATAGATTATTTGCACCAGAGTGATATATTTAAAGTGTTTATTTGGCTTAGATATCTATGAAAACTCTAATTTTGGCTGCTGTTAGACTTCAGTGGATGATCTCAGTTGCATTCAATGCTAATCAGTCATTGTGAGGCATGCTACACAAAATACTTGGGAAAAAGTAAACAGTTCAGAAAATGTTTTGACCGATATTCATGCTCATAATGAGGAAAAAGTTGTTTTTTATCCATCACATACTGGCCTTATTACTGTACAAACATGCAGATATCTGTGCACACTATACTTTTTTTTTAAGATTACATCCTCAGAACGAAAGGAATAAAAAAAAAACACAATATGCACGCTCAGTATGTTTTGTGAAACTTGTGCATCTGTGTTTGTTTTTGTTTAGCCTTTCAGACAGAAGGAAAGCTCTATTTGATCCTGGACTTCCTCAGAGGAGGAGACCTTTTTACTCGTCTGTCCAAGGAGGTGGGTTTGCACCAAACAGTCTTTTTTCTTTAAACAAAAATACCAAAAGAATTTGTGATTAGGTATCTTGCTTTTAAAATGATAGATGAGGATTCATTAAGGCAACATAGGTCCGGTTCTTATCTTCTTTGTGGGTGTCTTTGGGTAACACATTGAGTTTTTGGTTAGGGCCAAAATCTATTCAGTTGGAATATTTGGGTTAAATATTCAGCTTTAAATACTTGAACACCAGGCCCTTTTCTTGGAGCATCATAAACAAACAAACACATGAAGTAAAGTGTTACCAAGACAACGTTACGGTGCTTGAGAAATTCACTCTTTTTTAGTAACATGTCTAATTTAATCTTTTTTCTTTTTGTATCGCGAAGAACTGTCACTACATTTGCATCCCTTTACTTGCCTAGGTAATGTTTACAGAGGAGGATGTGAAGTTTTACCTTGCAGAGTTGGCCCTGGCCTTGGACCATCTACATAGCCTGGGGATAATCTACAGAGACCTTAAACCTGAAAAGTACATAACATTTAACATAAAAGCACCTTTTTTATGTACCTTTATTTAACTAAATCCTTTTAAGTTAATGTCTAGTGTTGTTTGTCTCTTTCATCAGTATTCTTCTAGATGAAGACGGACACATAAAGATTACAGGTCAGAGTATCCAGCTGCAAACAACCTATTCTTTATTGAAATTTTTTTCCCATCCATATTTGTCTTACTTTTCTTCTGTGTCTCCATTCAGACTTTGGACTGAGCAAGGAAGCCATTGACCATGATAAACGAGCGTACTCCTTCTGTGGAACCATTGAGTATATGGCTCCAGAGGTCGTAAACAGGAGAGGACATACACAAAGTGCTGACTGGTGGTCCTTTGGGGTCCTGATGGTGAGAATTCTTCATTTAAACAAAAGAGAGTAGTTAAAGCATTTTATTTTGGTTTCATAATCTCAGCTTGAAGAGTTACTTGTTACTTAAAGGTCTCATTCACTCGTCTTTTCAACAGATTTGTTGTGGTCTCTAGTTTGAATAAATCCCTTGTGACTCGTTTTCTATGGAAAAAAGGCTCTCGCTCCTGTTTCAGGCGGTTGCAGTTGGATGGGGGGGTTGGGAAAACGTCAGGATTTATGAGTCTTACTCAAAAATATTCATGATATGCAAACAGCAATGCCACTTTTGGTACAAATAACTTACTTCACTGGTGTTCCAAGAAAACTTCCAACAGTTTCATCCTCAGCTTCTCTTACTTAGGTAATAAAATGCAACGCTGATGTCTATGTCCACAAATAACACAAGTCCGACCCTGTTCTGCCATGTTGTGGAGTTGCTAACAGTTAGCTTCCACCAGCCGAGATGCACTCTTATCTCTCTGGCCCCCACCTTCCTGTGGGCGGTCACAAGCTAAGGTGGGCGTGGCCAGGATACACTTCTACATAGATAACTCTGATTTCTTAGATTCACTCTTTTTCCGCTCAGATTCCTTTTTGGGGCTGCAGCAGGCAACAGGGGTGTCTTACTCAGAGTAAAGGATTGTATTTCAAAAAGAGCGAGTTTTAAATGGTTTCTGAGTGAATGAGACCTTTAAGCTATACGATTATAAACTTTAAAGAACTTACATCTAGTAGTACAGACTTAAGTCAAAAATAATGTAGAATTGCTGTGCCTTCCTCATTTGAGTTTCTTATTGCAGAGAAACTTAATTAATACTTAATTGCAAAATTGTTGCAAAAGTATTTATACTTTTTCACGTTTTGTGACATTATAACCACAAATGCAATGTACTTTATTGGGATTTTATTTAATAGACCAACACAAAGAAGCACATGCTGTACATGTGGAAGAAAAGGAGAACAACATTTTGTTTTCAAAGTTTTTCACAAAAAAAAATTCTGCAAAAACCATCATGCATTTGTATTTGTGACCCCCTTAACTCTGATACCCATAAATAAAATGCAACCTATGTGTAAATTACTTTTAGTATAAATACAGTTGTTCTGAAAAGTTTTATTTAAAAAAACATTGGTGACCAAACAGAATCCTGGAGGCCAGGGAACAGACCAAACAGGTATCCATCCATTCATCCATCCATCCATCCATCCATCCATCCATCCATTCATCCATCCATCCATCCATCCATCCTTTTTAAGTACTCCAAGCAGAACAATGAGGTGTTGTAAAACAGGTCTTGTCATTCATATAAACTTTATTTTGGTTTTAGGTGTTTGCAATCTGTTTAATGGTAGCTCTGAATAGCTTTTGACCATAATTAAGGGTGGAATTGTAGCTCAACAGACAACTTGACAGACTTGCCTTTTGACTGAACTGTTTCTTCACCACAACAGACCGTCATAACATTCCTATGCACCAATCTTCCTGTCAGTCTCCCACTCATCTGCCCTCATAAATCTAAAGAATACCTTGACGCCTCTTCCATTTTGAGATGGAAGTTTGCTTCTAACCTGGAGTTGACAGTATGTTCTTTTCCAGAAGAGAACAATAGCCTCAGACAAAGAGTTGTTGTTTCCCAGCAGTATCAGGCTCTTGTAAAAGTGTCCCCAGAATATATGTGCTTAATGAACCCAACAGGACCCTGCCATATTCAAAAAATATTATGATCTTATTTATCTACTGAATCTTTTTCTTTAAAAGCTGTTCCAGGAAAACTGCAACAAACATTTGTTTAAATTTTTAATCTTAGCAAAGGCACTGGGGTTCATTATTGGTTCGGTTCTGTTGATCTTGATTACATACAATAAAACTTTAGGTTACTGTCGTAACCCTAGTTCTCTGAGTAACATAAGTGAGATGTCTCACTATAGCCGTTTTCAGACAGAAGTTCTGGAATATTTTTGGACAATTCCATCCGGTCTTTAACCAGAGTTGTGTTTTCAAACACACCACTTTTTTCCGGAACATTGCCTTTTGGCTGCTTTTACACAGCAAGAAATGTACCAGATGATCCTGATGAATGTCTGGGGGGCGGGGCGCCTCCCCTTTTCCCCACTGCCCCACACTCCTCCAGCTTTACCGGAACATTACCTGATAATCTGAATGCGAAAAGTCCGCTCTTGTTACTAGGTCTTCATCCGTAAAATTACCGGTTAAGGGTATCCGGACAAAGTCCGGAAGATTGCTTTCAGACTCAAAAGCGAAACAGACGAAGTCCCGAAAATTAGGAACCAAGACGTCCAGCTTATAAAATTGTGCAAAAGCAAGTGGAGATGTCCAGCTCACCACAACACAAATCTCCTGGACAGATAGCCCCCTAAAGAGGGCTCAAGATGCAGACAGGCCCCGAGTGGAATGGGCCCTAAGCCCAACTGGAGCCTGCAGGCCCTGGCAGGAATAAGCCAACCCTATAGCCTCCACAATCCAGTGGGAAAGCCGCTGTTTTGTGATGGGCTTGCCCTTACAGGGTCCTCCCCACGACACAAAGCTGTTTGCCCTTGCGAGGGTCCTTTTGTCCAGTCCACATATGCCCTCACAGCAAGAACTGGACACAGCTTATGTAGCCACTCCTCCTAAGCTGAGGAAAAAGGCGGTGGGGAGAAAGCTGTAAAACAGTGGGAGAAAAAGAGCACACCAATTTAGGTATGAAGGCTGGGTTGGGCTTCAGGGGTACCCTTGCGTCCCCTGATGCAAACTGGATGCAGGATGGGTGCACCGAGAGAGCCTGCATATCATTGACCTGTTTGGCTGATACCAGAGCCAGGAGCAACACCACCTTAAATGACAGAGTTTTAAGCTCAATGTCATCCATCGGTTCAATTGGAGGCCCTGAAAGGCCTTTCAGCACCACAGACAGATCCCAAGAGGGCACAAAAGGCAGAGACACGGTGAGAAGCCTGCGTTCTCCCTTCATAAACCAGCACAACAGGGGGCGTTGACTTGCCAGCCTTCCCCAAAAACCCACGTGGCAGGCAGAAATGGCAGCCAGGTACACCTTAATTGAGGAGAACACCTTATTTTTGTCCAGCAACTCTTGCAAAAAAGACAAGACCACAGGGCAAGGCGCTCCGGATGTGGGTGGAAAATTGTCCCCAGCCCCTGAGACACCAGATCCCTGCGGGGTGGTAATTTCCAAGGTTGGTCCCTCAGGAGCTGAAAAATCTCCGCTAACCAATGCATGGCGGGCCAATGAGGGGCCACCAAAATGAGCATTTGGCATTGAGCCCGTACCCTGAGCAGGGTAGGGGGTATCAGGGCCACTGGGGGGGAAGCATAAAGCAGGCCCCGTGGCCACTCGTGTGCCAGCGCATCCACGCCGAGCGGAGCTTCCTGATTGCGTATTGAGAAGAACAGAGGGCACCGTGCGTTCTCTCTGGAAGCAAATAGAACCCCCCCTGCCCGGCCAAACCGAAACCAGATCTGCTCCACTATAGCTGGATGCAGAGTCCAGTCCCCGTATAAGGGTGTCCCCCTGGACAACAAGTCCATTCCTCGATTCAGGACACCCGGAACGTGGGTGACTCTGATTGAGAGGAAACGCCTGCTGCACCATAGGATCACTCTGCGTGCCAACATGTGTAACCGGCGGGAGCGTAGACCACTGGTGATTTATGTCGGCCACTGTGGTGGTTCTGTCTGTTCTTACCAGGACATGATGGCCAGTGAGGAATGGCAGAAAGCGCCTCATGACTAGAAAGAGAGTGAGGAGCCCCAAATATTTCTGTGTTCCCCAGAGCTCTCCGCTCCACACGCCTCTAACACAGCGACCCTTAAGGAGTCCGCCCCATCCAGACTCTTATCTGTCATGATTACTCTCCTGGAAAGGACCACCCCTAAGGGCACTCCCTGTGTCAGAAAGGATGGGTGATGCCAGTGGCAGAGCTCCATGATGCACTCCACAGTAACCTTCACCCTGCTCGCTCTGTGGTGCACTGGAGACAGTTTCAGGGCAGCCACCCAGCTCTGAAAATCCTTCATGCATAGGCAGCCTAACGGTACCACCAAAATGACGCCATCAGGCCAAGCAGTCGAAGGAGTCCAACCCGTGGAGGCGAAAGCGCACGAGGCAGGATCGGAGCGCATTTACTCACTCACAGAGAGGCGGGCCGTATACGCTTCTGAGTCCAGATCCAATCCCAGAAAATATATTTTCTGTGAGGGTAATAACGTGCTTTTTTCTCGGTTTATTCTGAAACCCAGGCCACACAAAGGTTGAATCACTATTCATGTTTGAGACGCAGCCTCCTGCCTGGACCGTGCCAGCAGGAGCCAGTCGTCCAAATACGTAGCCAGCCAGATGCCCCTCCTTCTCAACGGGGCTATCGCTGCCCCCGTACACCGCACAAACACCCTCGGACTCAGGGAGAGACCGAAGGGAAGTACAGTGTATTCGTCACAGATTCCCAGAAAGGCAAACCTCATATATTACCTGTGTGGGGAGTACACGGGAATATGAAAGTACGCGTCTTTCAGATCGATTGAAGTGAACCAATCGCCTTGACATATCAGACGCAGAAGGTATGCATGTGTAAGCATTCTTAACTTGTACTTTCTAAGGCATCGATTAGAGCCTTTAGATCCAGGATTGGGGGAATTCTGCTCCCTCCCTGTTTGGGGACCAGAAAATACCTGGAGTAGAAGCTGCTCTCAGCCTGATCGGGAGTTACAACGCATATTGCTCGTTTCTCCAAAAGGAAGGAAATCTCTGCCTGGAGGACGCGAGCTGAAGACCCCTGAGCGTGAGAAAGCACCAAGCCAGAAAATCGACGAGGAACTGAGGCGAATTGAAGCCTTAAACCTCTCAAAATCGTTTTTAGGAGTGGGGTGCTGGATCTCTGTGGCCAAAACGGTCGTCCTGCCGGACCTGGTGGGTTTGGCTGGGCTGGCAGAGGTTTTGTTAGCTTTGGGATCCGGTACTGAGGCGGGGCCCGGGCGGCAGTCTGGGAGAAAGACTGGTGCGGGGCTGACTGGGAATGCAGATCGGGTTTTCTGGAGAGGCAGAGTTGAGGAGCCTCGCGCTCTTTCTCTGCCTCACACTGCTGCTGCATGGATGCCAGAGCAGAGCCGGAGAGACCGTCAGGCACAATTGGCATTTCAAAGATTTTCTCCTTCTCGCTGACAGGAAGGTTGGTGAGGTTGAGCCACCATGCTCGTCCCTGCAAAACCATCATTCTTATCACTTTTTCCGTTGCTTGGACCGCACAGTGCTGAATCCGCAAGCAGATGTCCGTCGCCACGGTAATCTCTTCCCACACATCACGGTCCGGCTTCGCAGCCATATCCTCCCACAGCTCAACGGGGGGCATCCGGAGCATGCCAGCCTTCTCCATGCCCTCGAAAACCAGCGAAGAGGCCCCTTGTACAGGGATCTTTCCGCTGAAGGGGCGGTCGGCCCAGGAGGTTTTCACCTCCTCGAGGAGCTCTGGGAAGACCGCCCTTGTGGACTAAGGCAACTTCTTTTTTTTTACGTGTCCTATTTGGCAGTGTGGAGCTCAGACTTGGTGTCTGAGTACCAAGTAGAAGCCCAACACAAGCGGAGCAGTACAGCTTTTGCTATAGTCCTCCACTTATGAATTGTTGGGGTTTTTATTTCCTGATGTTATGGACACGGAGACGGAAAAGTAAGGAGAAGAAAGAAGGAAGATGAAGAAGAGAGGTAGGAAACAAAAAGTCAAGAGAGAGGGTGAGTTGAAAATACAAGAGAGGAAGGGGAACAAAGAAAACACAGGAAGACATTGAAGTCTCCCTCCATACCCACAGGACAGCAGAGAGAGGGGGAAAACCAAAACAAAACACGAAAAAGGAACATCGACAAAACAAACCAAACATTGTGAACTAAGAATTACACAACCACATCACACAAAAATAGATATAAAAATACAACAACAATGTCACAGAAAAACTCATGGTACCGATTAATCAAGCTCTAGTAATGATAACCTCAGCCCAAGAATATATCCTTAAACACCAGAGACCCCACATCTATGTGTGTGTGTTAGCATGCTGGTGCATATAAGGTTTCTCCATAAGAGTGTTCGATAGTTGGTGTGAGCAGGCATCAATCCGTCTCCCAGGAATCGATGCAGACATGAAGGAGATCGAAGCAAAGACGTCCAAAGGACCCCCAGAGCCCCAGGCGGACCCGGGCGGGGCCGACCGCATCCCCCAAGAGCGGAGCAAAGGAGAACCCCAGGGGAACGTCCAGCGGCTACTATGCAGGGGCCCGGGGGGCAGCAGTGACGAGCCCACGGGCCCCGCCGGCAATGGACCGGGAGAGCCGGGGCTCAGGGACACCCCACCCAGCAGGGACCCGACAAGGGACCGGCCAACGAGGGGCCCCCGGCACTGCAGGGGCCACGGCCGACCGCCACCCGCCGCCACCACCCTAGGCCAGCCCCCACCGCCAACATCCCAGCGCCCCACCCCTGCCCTACGTCGGGGCGCCCCACCGATAGCCGCAGGGGACGGACAGCATCCCCAGGCCGGGCTCAGCCAGCATCTGGACACCAAGTTGTACCAGCTCCCGGGTCCTGATCCTGCGCAACGCAGAACGCCGAGACCAGGCACCCAACGAGGGCCAGGGCCGGTCCAACCCGCCAATTAACCGACCACGCACGGTGCGCACAGAACAGGTGATCAAACGAGCAGAGACACCGGATCTGCATCCCGCCGAGCCACCGAGCAGGCACTACCCAACAATCCCAAACCTGGCACCCCTAAAAGAGGTGCCCCAACCAACCAAAGGAAGATATTGGCCCAGCGCATCGGCTGACCGACACACCGGCCCCCCCAGGCCCAGCCAGGCACGCACCAGGTCCGAACCGGATTGACCACCGATGCACCGGCAGGCAGGGGCCCCCGTCACCGGCGGGGAGTGATGGAGGGGAAATAGCCCCCCCCTTAAGTGTAAGGCCTGAGGTGCGCCAGGTGAGGGGGCAGACCAAGATCCAACCTGATAGGTAGACAAAGACATACAGACACAGTCATACGTTCCCTCCCTCTTAAACACATACATTCTCACTGACTCACCAAGACACCCAAAAAAATGACGCTGTACCCTCACTCACACACCCCATACACACTTTATGCTCCCAGGTCCAGGTACCGATCCCCCAGTAGAGCCACCAGCCCCCGGACCCGGGAGATGGACCCCCTACCTTCTAAGGCGGAGACAAGCAGACCGCCAAGGGCCCCACAGTGGCAAAGCAGCCCGACAGCCCAGGACCCCGATCAGACCGCCTGTTCCTCCTCCGGACCCCAACCCCTGATGGCCCATAGCGAACAGGGGTGTGAAAAGACCCCTAGCCTCCATCCTCCCGCTCGAGTATGGTGTTGATGCGTGTTGTTATAATGTTCATTTAAAACAGAGGGGTGGGATGTGGGGAAGGCAGCCACACATCCCCCAACCCCCACCCCGAGCCCTCAGTGTCTATATGTGGTTTAACAGTGGGCACCGGCACCAGAGGTGAAGCTGATTGAACCGCTCCCCCTCTGGATGCCGAAAAGTGTGCCCACCCCAAAGTCCCTACATATGTGTCGCGTGAGAATGTTATAAGTGGGAGTGTCTAAGTTGTATATTAAAATTGGGACCCGGTTGTATATTAAAATTGTATATTAAAATTGGGACCCAGGACGCCACGGTGATGTGCCCATGCCCCAAGACCCTATATGAGTGGTAAAGTGATGGAGCGGGTGGACAGAGGTGTCCAGGGATGGGGAGGGAAGGACTGGGAGACAAAATGTCTTCCCAGGGAGCCAGCTCCCCCACTGACCCCAATAGGCACCGCTGTTCACCGGGATCCACCAGGGGAGGGAGGCCATAGCACGTTCGACCCGGGCCCCACAACTAAGGCAACTTCTTTCCCTCATAACAAGACCTGACGGTCTTAGTTATGACGATCGGCTATGGGATGTTCAACCTGGATGGAGCACATTTTCACATGGACTACATGTCCAGCGCTGCGGCCTGGGAGGCCGCTCCATCCCGGGGAGAGAACGAGGCACTGGACTGCGCAGCCTGAGCAGCGGGCAGCAACACGTCTTCCTCCTGGTCATTCTTTGATATGAGGAGCCCGTCTGTGTCCTCGAGCTCGTCTTCATAGTCCAATTCCAGCAAGTCTTCCTTGGGCTGGGAATCCCAGCTGGACCCGGCATACGGTTCCGGTCCCTGGAGGGTATGGCTGTCGATACACACGGGCGGCCCACCGCCCGCTGGCAGGTAAGGGTTCCTCCCCGACAGGCTAGCTTGGCTTGGTAGCCGTCGACGGAGACTCTTCATAGTGAAGCGCGTACAGTGCTCGCATGGACCAAGCTTTTCAATTGCCAATCGGGCATGTTCCAGCCCGAGGCAGCATGAGCAGACCTGGTGTGGGTCCTTGCTTGATATTTTATTCCCACAGGTGCAGAGGTGAGCTGCTGCACCCTCTTCTTCTCTGGTGTGAGAAGCGGTGTCCATGGCAGAAGACTTGTGTGTTTTGCCGAAGGGTGAGGGCAGCACACAGAGAGAATAAAACAGCCACACATGTGTGTTTGGACTGTATAAGTACCCCCCTAACCTATGGTGAAGGTCAGGACGGAAGGAGCAAGCTAGTGTTCGGCGACAGAGTAAATAGGTAACCGTCTCCAGTCTATGAACGGTTAAGCTAGCTTGTGGGCGATAAGTTACAATCGAAGCAAGACGAGGTTATTGAATGGCACTGCGTAGGGACGTATCCTACATATATTGCCATGTGACATGGTTGCCATGATCACCAGCCAATCAGGATTGGCGTAATGAGATAAGTACTTCTGAGGAATCTGCAGAGGGGCGTATCCCATAGTGAGACATTAAAATGAATGTTATGAAAGAGAACTGGGTCATATTGAAGTTTAAAAAAATGTCAATTCACATGTAAAATTCATCTCAACATTTAGCGATAGAAATCCAATATATAATGAACCCTCAGAAAGTCACATGCAATCTACTTTTTATTAGATGGCTGAAATGTTCTAACAATTTTGTTCTGTTTTCCAGTTTGAAATGTTGACCGGATCTTTGCCATTCCAAGGAAAAGATCGGAAAGAAACAATGGCGCTTATTTTAAAGTAAGAATAAAATCTTTCACATGTATTCTATCTCTTAAACTTGTTGTGGGATAATGTATTGTTTCATTTTATCATATAACAATTCAGTATTTATTGAAATTTAGTTGTTTTGTTTTTGAGTGAGTTCTATGAAGCAGATGTTGGTCCATAAGTATAGCATCTTATTTTGTAATTGGATGTTAGGCCCTGTTTTTCTAGTAAAGGGTTAGCATCTTCTCTCTCCTTTCATCTGTTTGTCACCGTCTTGATTCTGTTGATTTATATACTAACTTTAATATACTACTGGAGTAATACTACAGTTTGTATGTGTCGTGTCTGTGCAGGGCAAAGCTTGGAATGCCACAGTTCCTCAGTCCTGAAGTGCAGAGTTTATTAAGAGCACTCTTCAAGAGGAATCCTGCCAACCGTCTAGGTCAGCTTTTCAAAAGCTTCATATGTAATTGATCTGTTAACACTAATGTGATGCATTAGTTTTGATCATGGTAATGTTTTAGTGCATTTGAATGTAGCTTAATGTGTTCTAAATGTGAAGTCCTCTTTTTTATAATCCTTAGTTTAGTTTCAGTTTCCCATAAGGAACAAATATAAACCTACTCTAGACTCTAAATGTGATATTTCACCTGCTCATAGCCACCCCAATCTCCGTTAAATGATTCCAAGGGGGTTATAAGGGTATTTACTTGACTGTAGTCTGCAGTTCATTTTTAGTCAGCAGTCAAACAAACAGGTGTTGGAATGTGCATTTGGGATGTCTGTGTCTTTTCCTCTATAGCTACAGCCATTTACATCTTTTTGTCAACCTGTGTGACTGACAGGTGCTGGGCCAGACGGAGTGGAGGAAATTAAGAGACATCGCTTTTTTGCATCAATTGATTGGAATGTAAGTGTAAATTAATAAGAGCATTCTACATCAAACAACTCTGGGTATTATTACCTTAGATGATTTACCACATTATTATGTGATACAAATTATACCACCATTATACCACAGCCTTTTATTATGTGTAAATAATGTGAATATAGTCAAGATAAAGGTAAATTATTAGAAATTCTGTCTTGCTACCAAAACCTTTAGTTACTAATACTTGTTATATTTTATTTTCATTACTTTTGGATTGTCTAATGATATATCAGGAAAAAAAACCCCTGAGCAGTGTTATTCTGTCTTCTTTATCTGACTGTAGCTGTTTTATTTAAAAGCATTGTACTCGCTCATGAGTTCGCTCATTCCTCTATGATCTGTTTAGAAAATTACCTGCACTGTCATCAGGGAACCTTGACATACTTTGCTTTGATGTGCGCTTCTTGAAAATGATCATTCTCTGCAGAGTAATTCCCCTTTGCTCTGAGTAAGTTTCTCTTTAAGTAGTCTAATAAACCGTGGATCAACCGTGCATCAAAACCAGAGACTCGTGTTGTCTTTGGAAAATCTTACATCCCTTAGGAAATAACATCAAACCTGAACAAACCTGCCACTGCAAAACTTACTGGGTAGCTTTACAATTTTGCATACATGAAAAGCAAAGCCGGGTCCCACATGAAAAGTAATCAGTCCTGTTAAATCAGGAAATTACTATGATTAACCAATGGTTATTGGCTTCACGAGCCACACCCAGGCCTGATTACTTCCCTTTATAGTAGAATCAAGAGAGAGCTTAAACAGAACCTACATGTCAACATGAAGTAAATTAAATCATGCTCTGAATAAAAAATAAAAAATCAAGCACAGATGAGAAACGAAGTCATGGACTTCTGTTCAAACATTAGGTTTAAAAAACCTGTTTTTTTTTTTTTTACCTTAGCAAAAAGTTCCTGAATTTATTTATAGTTTTTGTGTCCCTCTGAATTTCAGTGATTTAACTTACTTGTGGGGGGGGAAAGGAAATCCATCATTACAGTCGTACAGATTATATGTATGACATCTTATTTATCTGGCTTTGGCAGTAATGATGCTGAATTTTCCTACAGAATCCACAATATTGTAGTACTTGTTTTAATGTGTTTTTATGTCCCATGTCATTTCACATCCATGATAAGACAACATGAGTTAAAATGAATTTACCTTGCTAATTGAACTATGTGAGCAGAGGTTGTGTGTTCCGGGGGAAACATTTTTTTGTGTTGATGGTCGCTTACTCTGGTGTGAACGTCTAAAGTTCCTCTGCATCTGCGTTTAAAACCAGTGGTCTGTACTGTTTAGCTTTCTTGATTTAAGGAAGAATTATTTTACATCCCCTACTTTCATCCTGTCCAATTATTATTATTATTATTATTATTATTATTACAATTATTATGCACAGTTGTACAGTTGGTAGCACTATTGCCTTGCAGCAATAGTGCTTGGGGTTCAATTCCCAGCCTGGGGTCTGTCTGGATGGAGTTTGCATGTGTGCCCCTATGTGTGTGTGCGCATGGTTTTTTGTCCTGTATCTCTCTGTGTTGCCCTGTGATGAACTGGCGACCTGTCTAGGGTGTACCTTGCCCCTCGCCGCCTTGACCGCTGGAGATAGGCATGGTACCGATTAATCAAGCTCTAGTAATGATAACCGGAAAGTGTTTGCTTAATGGGATGAGCTTTCAAAATAAAAGGCTTATGTTTTTTCTCCACACCATTCAAATAAATCATAACTCTTATCAGACAGAGTGGTTTCCCTTTTATTGTTTGTGATCATTTAATCGGTCTTAAATTTTTCAGTCTTTTTCAAAGGGTTTCTTCCATAAGGTGGACAACCTATAGCCAAAATAATAAGAAATGCAGTGGGCTGCATCCCTATGGGATCAGAACAGTATCACCTTGAAATGAATCTGAAAATAAATATTGGCATTGAAAATAAAAATTGGCATTGAAAAATATTATTGTAACTGAAAATATTAATTTTGAATCGGAAATAAACCAGTGAAAATGTTTGTATTGAAAGTGATTTTTTTTTTTACAATGCCAATCCTTTTTTACAATGCCAATCTTTTTGTCAATACCAATCGTTTTTTCAATGCCATCATTTTTTTCAGCTTCATTCAGGTGATACTGTTATGACGCTTGTGTGTGCATGTGCACGAGGGGCGGGGCTTCAGCCCCCCATATGTTTGCATGAACCAGGCAGGAGGGAAACTCCGACTGTCCGAGTGGGATCAACATTTTCTTTGCTTCTAATGTGGTTTGTGGAAGCTGATAATCTGCAGTTGGGGACCCGATTTATGACAGTCTTTCTGTAGTCTTTTAAATCAAACATGTTTGATATTATCGCAAGTCCTAGTGTAGTCGTTGTGACGTAAATCAATCAACAACCAATAAAGCTGTTCTCACACAAGCGGAAGCACAAAACTACAGACCCGGCAAGGGTCAGGTGCAGAAATAATTTTTGAGGGGTAAGAATCTGTACCCTCGGTTTATTAAACCATGTGCATGGAGTCGTAATCTGTTCCCTCCGTTCATTCAAATATGTGACCGTGTGGGGGTCCTGTCCACTTAGCGTGTACCCTGGCTGTTTGGGGTTGTACTTTACTGCTATGGCACAATGGTTAATAAGTAGGGTTACATCGCTGATGATGGTGGGTTCGAGTTCTGTTTATGATAATACCTAGCCACATATCAATTTTTTTTTGTTCTTGCGGGAAAGTAGGCTATAAACATAGGTGTCATATTTATAAATAACAGTTTTGTAGCCACTAAAGCCAGCTAAAATAGCCTAGGTGTAGTCTTAAATAGTGTCCCAACCAGATTCAGTGTTTATAAAATCTTTAGTCTGAGACTAAAAAACTGTTAACAAAAGTCTTTAGATGTGAGCTGATAATCTTTAAGAATCTTTTCTAAATCGTTTCAAATTCTCTGGGTGTACAGAAAGCATAATATGGTTTGTGGAATAATAATAATTAAAAAAACAAGATATAAACGGTTTCTTCTCAGTTTGCCACGGCAGTTGGCGCGCATTACCGCCACCTTCTGGTTTAGAGTGTGTGTCACAATTACGTTTTGCAATCTAATAAAAAAACGAGTTGTCAGTGTTGTTAGCTTTGCTTACCAGTCTTAATTGATTTGTTAACGTTATTGACATGTATTGTAAATATGTATTGTGGATCTCAAATAAATACAGTAATTTAATATGGTATAGCCTATATAGTGTGTATTTACATCCCTTCATACCACACTGTCTGTAATGAGGAGAATCATAAAACTTTATCACAAAGACTCCTAGCCTACTGGTCAGTAGAAGAATCTGAGAAGAAACCGTTTATGTCTTTTTTTCTTCCACAAACCACATTATTAGCAATTTAAATGTCCTGTTGTTTCTCGGGTCTGGCCTCAGACAGTCGGAGTTTCCCTCCTGCCTCGTTCATGCAAACATATGGGGGGCTGAAGCCCCGCCCCTCTGCGCGTGCACACACAAGCGTCAAAACCGTATCATCTGAATGAAGCTGAAAAAAATATTGGCATTGAAAAAAATATTGGTATTGACAAAAAGATTGGCATTGTAAAAAAAAAGATTGGGATTGTAAAAAAAGATTTGGATTGTAAAAAAAATGAAAGTTTTAAAACTTGAGTTATTTCTTTCAATGCATATACATGAGTTTCATAGGAAAAAAAATCACTTTCAATACAAACATTTTCACTAGATTTATTTCAGATTCAAAATTAATATTTTCAGTTACAATAATATTTTTCAATGCCAATATTTATTTTCAGTTTCATTTCAAGGTGATACTGTTCTGATCCCATACATCCCCACCTTAAATACAGCTTTGCAATATTTGTGGCCTGTGTCAGTTGCCTATTTTCTTTTACCAATAATAAACCTGGAAGCCCACTTATTAGATGTTGCACTAGTGACACCTGCAGGTCAAAATCAATAATAACAATGTTCAACTCTCAACTCAACTCCCTAAGCAGGGTTTCTCTGTTTGTAACATTGGATATTTACAGTTTTTGTTAAATTATTTTATTTTATTTAACTTATATTAAATTTCAGCATCAGTTTCAGTAGGCTATATTGTGTTACTGCTAGGTCAGTTCATGTTGTCTTTTAAACTAGCATACATATGATACAGGACATACAGTCCTTTGTGAAAGTATTCATGTGACTTCAACTTTTTAGACAATTTGACCGTGTTACAACCACAAACTTCATCTGTTTTTATTGGTATTATATATGATGGACTAATACAAAGACCTGCACAATTGCTAGTTGAAAGGAAAAGCATACAGGGTTTTCAAAAATATTTTCACAACTTAAGGATTGTTTTGTGCTTTAAAAAAAAATTGTTTCAACACATTTTAACACTACCATTTGCTGCTCTTACTTCTATGAACCTTTTGTGGGCTAGTCTCTATCTCTGGATGTATCTTTGGTGTCCAGATTGGGGGTGCACCCCATTCTCAAGTCTTTTACAGCCTCTAACTCTAACCTCTACAGCCTCTAGTCTCCATCTTTACATCAACTCAGACCTTGTCAAAGAAAAACATTCCCACAACATGACACAGCCACCACGGTGATGTGCAGTGTCCCATCTGTCCAGAGCACATTCTTCCAAATATTTGTGTCTTCTCTACACAACTTGTGCTAAACTGCAAACTCCTTCCAGCTTTCTTTTAAGAATTAACTTATTTTTGTCACTCTTTCATAAAGGTTATGTTTGTGGAGTGGAAAATAAATTTTTGTCCCATCAACAGATTTTACCACCTAAGCTGTGATCTACCTATTCTGGACTATGGAGACGTTGTTTATAGGACTGCGACAAAAACATACTTGTCATTGCTTGACCCAGTATATCACAGTGGCCAAACTATTACACCCATCATTTTGATTTATAACCAAAAATTGCACTACCATCTCTCACTGTAAGGCATCACACAAATTAGCTGATCCTGGTCTACAAAACCATTTTAAACATAGTCCCGGTTTACGTACAAAATGATAAGACAATCCAGCCGTTATTAACTGCGATCATTAATTACACTGACATTTGTCGTACCACATATTAGAACTGAATTGGGGGAAAAAGCATTCCAATACTAGGCACCCAAAACAATAAATGATGCACAGGTACACCCACATTTATTCTCAAAGATATCGTTGACACACTTTTGAGGCATTTTGCCTCAACAAAAAAAACAACTACTCAATGATTGTCACTGTCTTACTGCTACCAATTGTTTTATGGATCAGTGATGTGCATGAACATTTTTTGTAATTTACTCTAGTTATACATTCTGGTACCACAAATCCTATTGTTAGGATTTGCTGTTATAAACTCAGGAAAGCGCCCCACACTTGCTGTAATATTACTTCTAAAATTTATATATTGTCTGACAACAAGGAAAACAAGTTCTTGGATTATTTTAGTTTACTTCTTGGTTCTATTTGTATTTTATTATCTATTGTTGGTATTTTGTTGATTGTCTGAAATGGAATTATCTGTTGAAATGCATCATGTGTGATATCACATTGCAGCCGTCACTTGGCCAGGTCACCTTTGAAAAAGATGGTCTTGATCTCAATGGGTTGCTCAAGGTTGCCCTTTGTCACCGATCCTGTTCATAACTTTTATGGACAGGATTTCTAGGTGTTGTGGGGATGCATTTCGGTGGCCTCAAGATCGGGTCTCTGCTTTTTGCAGATGATGTGGTCCTGTTAGCTTCATTGGAACGTGATCTACAGCTTTCGCTGGAGTGGTTCGAAGCTGAGTGTGAAGCGGCTGGGATAAGAATCAGCACCTCCAAATCCGAGACCATGGTCTTGAGCCGGAAAAGGGTGGGGTGCCTTCTCTGGGTCGGGGATGAGGTCCTTCCCCAAGTGGAGGAGTTTAAGTATCTGGGGGTCTTGTTCACGAATGAGGGAAAAATGGAGCTGGAGATTGATAGAAGGATTGGTAGAGCATCTGCAGTTATGCAGGCGCTGTACCGGTCTGTCGTGGTGAAGAGAGAGCTGAGCCGAAAGGCGATGGATGGATGGATGGATGGATGGATGGATCTCAAGGGCTTCTTATCTGGCTAAATAAAGGTGAAGTAAAAAAAAATGTGTTGCTCTTTCAGACGTACCAAGGGCCTATTGGCTGCTTCTTTGGTTAATGTTATTGGTCCACCAATGTTAGTTTTGGTGGACTGACATGTCTTAGCATTTGTGCAGCTATGCCACGCTCTTTCCATTTTCAGATGCAGGATTCAACACTGCTCTGTGAAAGGCTCTAAGCTTGGGGTATTGTTTTAAAACGCAACTCTACTTTAGATCCTGAGATGTTTGCTGCGTTCCTTAGTCCTCATGATGTTTTTTGTTAAATAATGTAACATAAGAAACTGAGGCCTTCATAGAGCACTTGAGTTCATACTGAGAATAAATTGCACACAAGTGGACTGATACTGTTTGTTCCACTGGATTTTATTTAGGGAAATCAGAGCAAAGGAGACTTTAGAAAAAGTTTGAGGGGTGTAGTTACTGTAGAGTACTTTGCACTGTCATGTGTACTACTCTATGACAAGCTTGAACAACTTCACATAAATGTGAGGAATATAATTTATATGTTTTGATACATTAAAGATGACTCCACCTGTTTACAATAACGATCTATCACAATAGTTTATGTCTTCCTGTAAATTCTCTGCTGGTTTCACAAGTCATGTTTTTTTGTTACTGCTAAGTAGTAAAGCCCATTCTTGTTCTTGTTCATGCTTTGTCTTTGTCTGCTGAAGGAGGAGCAGCTGCTCTCTGTCTCTCTCCAGATCCGTTCACTTATTTTCTTTTATTTTATTTTCTGTTTGCTTTTCTTGTTTTCTTTCTTAACCTTCTCTTAGTTACTTTATTTTCCCAGCCCCTGGAGTTACTGTATTGGACCAGATCTCTTCTTGGATTACTTTTCTATGGACTTATCAACATGGCTTTTTGCTCAGCTGAGGATTTTGAAAAACTGCTCCACAGAATTGAGGGCATTGAAACGAAGCTACGTCGTCTGGAAATTAATTTTGATCTCCACGCTGATTATGGACAAAATGAAACAACTTTACCGTTGAATACAAACAGGGAACAGCCTATCAGCCCGGTGCTACATCGGTCTAACCGTGTCACAGAGACTCCCTACAGGCGTCTGAGCGGCAGAACTCCGCACTACAATGAAAACTGGCCAGCTTTAAAACGCATGAAATCAACCCCAGCCTGTTCTCCGAGGAAGAAAAAACAAACGAAACTCCGACACAGAGAAACTTCTGAACCCAGAACTGCCGCTTCTGCTAAAAGTAAACAAAAGAGGTTTCAGCCAAAAACAAGAGATATTTCTCCACCTGGAATCCCGCTGAAAAACAGATTCGCAGCCTTGAGTTCCCCGAAAGATGACGCATCCCCCGGGACAAGTCAAAGCCACCAGGAGAAACCCAGCCGCATCAAACGGAGACATAAAGTAAGAGCGCCCCCGGCAAAGACTGTTATCATACAAGACGGATCAATTAATGGAATTGAGGCTTTTTGTAGCAAGAATACCAGAGTTTATAGCTGCTACAAAAATACAGTGAGAGAAATATCAGAAAAAATCCCTAAAATCTTGGACCAACATCCAGCTTTGGAAAAGCTTGTCATTCACGCAGGATCAGCAGATATCGCAATGAGACAATCAGAGATTCTGAAGAGAGACTTTTCTGATCTCCTACAGAGACTTGATGGACTTAACGTAAACATCCTCATCAGCGGACCAGTCCCTGAAGGGAATGATGAAAGATTTAGCAGACTCCGCATGCTCCATAAATGGTTGAAGAAACAATCATCTGAGAAGTCGTTCACATTTATTAATAATTTCAAAGTATTTGGAAGTGCTAATCATCTGTTTAAAGCAGGAATGCGCTATTTGAACAGGTCCGGAGTAAGGCTGTTGGCAGCAAACATTTTTTCTTATCAACATCAGAAAGCAAAACACTTGCTCCCAAAAGCTGACCTTGAGGCGCCCATGGATATCAGAGAACAAAAACAGCAAGTCATGATGACACCACAGGACCGAACAGATAAACAACCATCAGAGATTAAGTCTTCATCTTCCTGTGACTCAGCCACATCAAATGAGTCTCCATTTAGAAACTTTACAGACAGACTGAATGTGCAAATCAAACTTGGGACACAATTAACACCTAAACTTAGACTACACCAAACGCCTGGGACTAGTGTCCATAAGCCTGGGAGCTTCCCCCCACTGATTATTACAGATATCTGATATTTGAGGGAACCGGGCAATAAATCCACCCCTACCGTCTCCCAGAATTCACCCGGCACCCCTGAGGCTATATCAGTGATTATCAGCAGCAGGAAACATAAACCGTTAACCACACGCTCTCATATTAAACAAAATCTCAAATTGATAACCTGTCGGAAGGGTCAGCTGCCCGTCATCACAATACTTAAGTTAGCTTTATTAAACATTAGATCTCTATCCGGAAAGTCTTTTCTTATCAATGACTTCATCACTGAGCATAATTTACACGCCCTTTTTTTATCAGAAACTTGGCTAGATGGAAATAACGAAACAACTTCATTAATAGAATCCAGTCCTCCAAATTATAATTTCTTAAGCGAGAACAGAAAACACAAACGAGGCGGAGGTGTAGCCACCATCTTTCACAACTCAATGAACTTTAAAAAGGTAACTCTGGGCGCGTTTGAATCTTTTGAATACCTAGCCACCCAGATAAATGAGCCTAACAAAGCGTTATTTCTAAGTTTATATAAACCACCAAAACTTAACTCTAACTTCTTTAATGACTTCAATGACCTTCTTTCTGTAATATGTATCGACTATGACCAACTAATCATCGTGGGGGACTTTAACATCCATACCGACAACCCCCAAGATAGACAAGCAAAAACATTAGATGATACTCTCCACATCTACGGCCTGACCCAGCATGTCAAACAACCAACACACAATAAAGGACACACTCTGGACCTAATTATCAGCAAAGGTTTAAATATTTCTGACATCTCTGTAATTAATATTGCATTATCTGACCATTTCTGTGTTTTCTTTCAAAGTACCATCTCTGCTAAATTACCCAGCCAAAGTAAGACCACTATAAAAAAGCGTTTTCTAGGGGACAGTTCAGTAGAAACCTTTAAACGTATTTATCCTTCCACCACATCCCCCTCATCTCCCAACTCAAACTCAGTAAATAAGTTGGTAGATAATTTCCTTGCGAAAATCTCAGACATCATGGATTCCATTGCTCCAACTAAAGTGAAAGTAGTCTCAGGAAGAAAGAAGTCTCCGTGGACAAGTAATCCACTGGTACGTAGTGAAAAAAGAGAGTGTCGACGAGCCGAGAGAAAATGGCGGAAAACTCGACTCCAGGTTCACTATGAGATCTACAAAGAGAGACTGAATAGATATCAGCTAACTATAAAAGATGCTAGGGAATCGTTCTTTTCTGAAATCATCAACAGAAACATTAATAACGCACGGACTCTATTTGCAACAGTGGAAAGACTAACTAATCCTTTAGTGACAGTAGCCCCAGAACTAAACTCTACCAGGGCCTGCAATGAATTTGCCAGCTTTTTCACTGAAAAGATTCTAACAATTAGACGGTCAATCTGTACCTCAATATCGAACCCACAACCAGTGCCATCCCCAATCAACAATAATGTAGAGAAAATGTCTGAATTCCACGAATTAAACCAGAACAGCCTTGAAAAAATCATTATCCAATTAAGCTCCTCCTCCTGCTGTCTTGATATCCTACCCACAGCTTTTCTAAAGAAAGTTCTTCCTGTTATTGGTTCTGATCTTGTTCAAATAGTGAACTCATCACTGCTATCAGGTGTCTTCCCTCAGGCTTTAAAAACAGCAGTTATTAAACCACTGCTAAAGAAGAAAAATCTGGACAACACGTTAATGCAGAACTACAGGCCAATCTCTAATCTCCCATTCATCAGTAAGATTATTGAAAAAGCTGTGTTTCAGCAGTTAAATGGCTTCATAACAACGACAAACCGTTTTGATGCTTTTCAGTCTGGTTTCCACGCTCACCACAGCACCGAGACTGTCCTCGTCAAAGTATTTAATGACATCCGCATAAATACAGACTGTGGAAGAACCACAGTGCTGGTTCTGTTGGACCTCAGTGCAGCATTTGACACTGTTGATCATGATATTTTATTGGAACGACTGGAGAGCTGGGTCGGACTCTCTGGTACAGTACTTGGCTGGTTCGAGTCTTACCTAAAGAACAGGGACTTCTATGTTTCAATAGGAAACTTTTCATCAGAACGAACAGAAATCACATGTGGGGTGCCCCAGGGCTCCATCCTGGGGCCCCTCTTATTTAATATCTACATGCTCCCACTAGGCAAGATTATAGCGACCAATAACATTAGCTACCATAACTACGCGGATGACACTCAGCTCTACATTACAATGTCACCAGGTGACTCTGAACCCATTCAAACCCTAAATCAATGCATTGACCAAATAAATGGATGGATGTGCCATAACTTTCTCCAGCTGAATAGAAACAAAACTGAAGTGATTATTTTTGGACCCAAGGAGGAACGATCAAGAGTCAGCACACAGCTTCAATTAATACAGCTAGAAACTACTGATCAGGTTCGTAACCTAGGTGTAGTAATGGACTCAGACCTGAACCTCCAGGGTCACATAAAGGCAATAACAAGGTCAGCGTTCTATCACATGAAGAACATTTCTAGGATTAAAGGACTGATTTTGCAACACGACCTAGAAAAACTCATCCATGCGTTTATCTTTAGTCGGATTGATTACTGCAACAGCATCTTGATAGGTCTGCCTAAAAAGTCAATCAGACAGCTGCAGCTGATCCAGAACGCTGCCGCTCCCGTCCTCACTGGAACCAGGAAAGTAGAGCACATCACCCCCGTTCTAAAGTCCTTACACTGGCTCCCTGTAGCTCAGAGAATAGACTTTAAAATACTTTTACTAGTTTATAAATCATTACATGGCTTAGCACCAAAATATGTTGAAGACCTGTTGTCATGGTACCAACCACCAAGACCACTCAGGTCCTCCAACTCTAGCCTACTAAACATCCCTAGACTCAGAACTAAACATGGAGAAGCAGCTTTCAGTTTCTATGCTCCCCTTATCTGGAACAGACTTCCTGACGAGTGTAGAGCTTCTGAAACTCTGAACTGCTTTAAATCGAGACTAAAAACCCATCTGTTTAGAATTGCCTTTGAGTAAATGCTTGATGTTATATGTATGAAATGTGTTCATGCTCTCTTGCTTTTTTTTATTTTTCTCTTGCTTTATTGTGTATCATGTATAATGTGTGTTTCTTTTATGTGTTTCTTTTAAATCACCAAATCATGTAAAGCACCTTGAATTGCCCTGCTGTTGAAAGTGTGCTATACAAATAAAATTGCCTTGCCTTGCCTTGCCTTCATGTAACATTACTGCTGTCTTATTCTGTATAAATAGCTAGAAACTACTGATCAGGCCCGAAATCTAGCTGTAGTAATGGACTCAGACTTAAACTTACAGGGTCACATAAAGGCAATAACAAGATGAGCCTTCTATCACCTGAAGTACATTTTTAGGATTAAAGGACCGATGTCACAACAGGACCTCAAAAGACTCATCCATGCGTTTATCTTTAGTCGGTTTGATTACTGCTACAGCGTCATCACAGGTCTGCCTAAAAAGTCTATTAGACAGCTGCAGCTGATCCAGAACGCTGCTGCAGAATCAGGAAAGTAGAGCACATCACCCCAGTTCTAAAGTCCTTACACTAGCTCGCTGTAGCTCAGACAATAGACTTCAAAATACTTTTGCTAGTTTATAAATCATTGAATGGCTTAGCATCAAAGTATGTTGAAGATCTACTGTCACTATACCAACACCCCAGACCATTCAGGTCCTCTAATTCCAGTCTACTCAACATCCCTAGAATTAGAACCAAACATGGAGAAGCAGCTTTCAGTTTCCATGCTCCCCTAATCTGGAACAAACTTCCAGACAATTGCAAACACAACTAAAAACGTTTCTGTTTAGAGCTGTCTTTGAGTAATGTTTTGACGTATCATATGTTTTGTGTATGCTTCTTGGTTTACTGCTGTTTTTACTTTATATGCTTTGTCTGTGTTTTACTGCTATTTTTATTTTACCCTTTAATCATGTAAAGCACCTTGAATTAACTTGTTGTTGAAAGTGTGCTATACAAATAGAATTGCCTTGCTTTGTCCTATTCTGTAGAAGCTGTACAGGAAGGAGATGAGGCCTCCATTCAAACCTACTGTTGGAAGACCTGAAGACACTTTCCATTTCGATCCTGAGTTCACCTCCAGAACACCAACAGGTAACTCACACACACACACACACACACACACACACACACACACACACACGCACACACACATATATATATATGTATATATATATATATATATATATATATTTATATAGGTAACAACAGGCTCAAAAGAAGATTATTGTTTTTTTAATTTTGATTCAACTCTGGTTAGATGTAGATTTAGTGATAAAAGTCTGGAAATATCCAGGTGTGGTAAATTTATCGATGCCTGTGGATCTTTCTCAGAGACTGTGTGTGTGATTTTCATGTCCAGATTCTCCAGGGATTCCTCCAAGTGCAAACACACACCAGTTGTTTCGTGGTTTTAGCTTTGTGGCAACTAATCAAAATCAAGAGGCTACTGTTGCTCCTGTGGTTCCTTCTCGTCAGGAAGTGAACATTAACCCCATAGCACAGGTATGTACCTTTCACCAAAACATCTAGTGAACAGTGCTCCTTAAAGTTTATGTTTACTCACAATTTGACAAATTCATATAAAAGCACAGATTTAAGAGATTACTAACAGATTATCTGATTTTTTTATTTATTTAAAATGATTAATATATAACATGATTTCCAACAGCATATCCGCAGCGATGTTGCATTCAAAGATATATATGAGCTGAAGGAAGAAGTCGAACAGACAGGACCTTTTGTCCGCAAAAGATGTCTTCACAGAATTACTGCTGTGGAGTATTCAGTAAAGGTAGGAAAATTCATTCAGATAAACATTTCACGGGGCTTTGGTACTGTGTAAGATAGTTTGTGGTGGCTAAAAACAGTAAAAAAATTGTCTTGTTTTCATTTTTGGAAAAAAACTTTTGCTGCAATGTAGTTTATGAAAACATTACTTTATGCAAAGTGGCTTTGATACAGACAACAATGATCTCAATTCATTCATAAAGCATGTAATGAATCATTGTAATTTCTAGATTAAAATAAAAATAAAAAAAACGGGAAAAAAAACGTCTGCACTCGCTATCCAAAGCCGTGCTGCCGCGTTTGAACAATTTCGCTAATTACATATAACCAAAGGATGTAGGTATTATATAATAATGAAATCTTTATTCCAGACACAGCGGCGGTCCATAGAAAAAAAATACAGAAAAAACATACACATATACACCAAACAGACAGATATTCCAATATCACATATTTACATATAAGCTAAAACGCCAATGCCTCCAGAGCCTTGAATTAAACCTAACCGTACTCAGGGCAGGATTTGCCAGTGCAGAAACTATTCCATTTGTAGATTTGGATATTCTACACATACAGCTGAACATAAGTTTCCTGAGTACAGCAGGACATGTAGAAACACCGGCACTCACAAACATTTGGCTCGCACTGCTCCCTCTCGGCACATTGAGCAGCATCCTCAGGTCATCATTATATGCCACCTTGAGTCTCTGGATGGAACTCCTTTTGTAGTGCTGCCACAAGTGGGCAGTATACATTGGGGTGCAGAAAGTTTTAAAAAGAGTTATCTTAACAAGCACCGAGCACATACTAAATTTTCTCTTCATCATACATACATCATACGACATTGTCTTTGAATATCTCCTTCATCAGACAGGTCGTCACTCAAATAATGTCCTAGGTATTTAACTTCTTCACATGTTTTAAGGGCAGTACCAGAGAGCGAGAAGACAGGAAATGATAATTAATTATCTTCCTTGCTTCTGACGATCATGATGTTACTCTTTTTTCCATTAAATTTAATGTCAAAATCAGAGCCATTTTGGGAGCATATTCTGAGTACCTGCCGGAGCCCAGCACTGTATGGACACAGGACAGCCAGATCATCTGCATACATCAAGTGGTTCACAATAGCATCTCCAACCATACAACCTGTTCTGCAACTGTTCAGTTAGTTGGATAATTCATCCATATAAATATTAGAAAGAAATGGTGATAAAATACTCACCTGCCTAACTCCATTGCTAACATTGAAGGGGGCAGATGTAATGTCACCCCATTTCACGTACATTGTCTGATGTGAGTACCAGAAAATCGGGATTCTGACATGGGAATTACTATTACTATTTTAGATTATGTTTGTGCAGATGATCCAAAAAGATACACCGCAAAGCTAACTGTTTTTAGGGGGGAATCCCCCACACCTGTTTCAAATGACTAACGAGCTATGGGATTACAGTTCTCAGAATTGGGCACCAGTTCAGTATGGCGATACGTACAATTATATTACACATCTAGATTCATATATAAGTTTTTTTTTAATAAAGCAGTTTCATGATCTTAAAAATGTGTCTGCCAATTCCATATATTTCTTAAGCCGTTTTCAGACAGACGTTCCATCCGGTCTTTAACCGGAGTTGTGTTTTCAAATACACCACTTTTACACCACTTTTTTCCGGAACATTGCCTTTCGGCTGCTTTCACACAGCAAGAAATGTACCGGATGATACTGATGAATGTCTGGGGGGGAGGGGGGGAGTATGGGGTTGTATGTGCTAGGCCCACACCCCTCCAGCTTTTCCGGAAGATTGCTTTCAGACTCAATAGCAAAACAGACAAAGTCTGGAAAATTACAGTTTTTCATGGCCTGTTTGAAAGGGACTATAGTGTTAAATGCTCACTATGCTAGCAGTAGATGTAGCTTTGCACACAGGCAGGTTATTTAAAATTATTGAAACGTTCTTATGAAATGATTTAGGCTATATTTTATTTAAACTTCTACATACTTCCAATGATCTTATCATGAGACGTTGTCGCCCAACTCTCTTCATGGCTATTAACCATTGGCTTCAGCTTATTTCATCAGCTGAAAACCAATTAAATTTCCCATTACTGTCATTCTTTTGTCTATTTGTGCAGCCTGCAGCACTGCAACTGTAAACCATACTGACTAGATTTTATTTCACCGCTATTTAGCGCAATCTGTTCACAACTGGTAGGTAATAATAGTGATGGTCAGCACAGGTGACCTTTTGCCCTCCAGCCAGAAGCTGGGGGGCGGGAGCTCGGGCGTGTGACGTCACATGTCAACATGCGTATATTAAATATGTATACATTTGTGCAGTTTATAACAAATTCTGTGTTCCTATTTATTTAAGCAGATTATTGACAGAGCCAAGAAAGATCCCTCAGAAGAGGTTGAGATTCTGCTACGATATGGACAGCATCCAAATATAATTACCCTGAGGGACGTAAGTAAAAATAATATTTTAAAAAACACTTTAAAGGTAAAATGACAAGCAGCGCTGCAGTTTCTTGACTTTTCTGAATAATAATCTGAGTTGATTTAAAAAAAATCTGAAATGTCCTCTTTCCTCCACATGTAGGTCTTTGACGATGGCCAATGTGTTTTCTTGGTTCTTGATGTAATGCGAGGAAACGAACTGCTAGACAAAGTTCTGAGGCTCCCAGATTTTACAGAGAAGGATGCATCCGACATCATTTGCACACTGACCAAGACTATAGAATATTTACACTCCCAGGGGGTAAGATGTACATTCTGAAATCCAAGCAATTAATGAAATTATCTCTGTGGCAAATGCAGTACATCCCGCAATTACTGGCACCACTGGTGAAGGTTTGCACTAAAAAGAAATTGCTCTTTTATTATGTTTGCAAAAACCTTTTTTTTCCAATTAAATTTCCTTTTTTGATTAAAAATGTGTTTTTGAGTAGAACTGAAAAAGTTTCAGAGCATCTAGAGAGTTTTAATCTTTAATTGTAGCTCTCTCTTCAAGATGGGAAACACAAGAGAACATGCCATTCAAGTAAAACAACTCAGGTTTAAATGTTTAAACATCTTTTTTAGCCAATATAATATGTACGTTGGAGTTTTGTGTCTTTGAACCAGTTTCATTACTCTATGGGCGTGCTGTTCAACACCTCATGGAGTGATGAGCGCACCTCTACCTCTGAGAAAATGTATTCTATGTCTCAAGAAGAGAGGAGAGGGTCTCTCACCTCATGGCCCAAAAGGGATAATGGAGAGGTGGATGGTCTGCTAAACAACCAAGCAGAAGCTGGCAGCAGCATAAAGCAAGCATGAAGGCACGGCACAAGAAATACAGAGTTCAAAAAGAGGTTTTGCATCTTAAATAAACGGCTCAGATTAGGGTATGCTTAATATATTCTGCAGAGTGTGAGAAGCAGCTGCAGAGCTTGAGTTGATGGCCTGAACTGCCTGCAGATGTCGCTTTATTCAGAACAAAAGTTCAAACAACTGTAACTGTGACAAGCGAGGCTGGCCAAGGGAACAAGGATTCATCAGGATTGCCATTAACTATGGAAAGTGCTGTATTCATACCGTGAAGCTTTTGTATCATCAGAAAATTATTTAGAAATACTGTCTCCAAGCACCAAAGAGCATACAGGTTTGTTGATCATTAGCTTTGTTTCAGGTTGTTCATCGTGACCTGAAACCCAGTAACATTCGCTATGCTGATGAGGCTGGACTCCCAGAATCCATCAGGATATGCGACTTTGGTTTTGCCAAACAGCTCCGTGCTGAAAATGGTTTATTGATGACTCCATGTTACACAGCCACATTCATGGCTCCTGAGGTACCGTTATTACTCATCGGCACTGTAAAAGATCTGCTATTTCCCCAACATTCAAATGCATGAGAAAACAGATCATAAAGACTGCTTAATGTGTATTTTTGTGTGTTCAGGTTTTAAAGAAACAGGGTTACGATGCAGCCTGTGACATCTGGAGCCTAGGGATCCTCCTCTACACGATGATAGCTGGGTTAGTGTAAAGTTTAATAGCAATAAAGCTGCCAGTGCTGTCAGCTTTTTCAAATACAATTTAATGGTCTATTGTCAGCATTAAGCTTGTGTAATGTCATGATTCCCTGCCCATAATCCCACTGCTGCAGTCCTATAAATAACCTCCCCTGGAACAAAAACAGTGCACACAATAAGACAGAAGGTCACCCTGAGGACGATTCTCACTCCATCCCTTTTCCCATCTGCCTTTTATGTTCTCTGTTAGCATTTTATGGTCTCTACAAACTGTAAATATAGGTATTTCTCAAAGTGTTATTCAAACTAGTTTCTTGTTTTATTTCTAATTTACCACATCATTAAATAACTGTAAACTTCTCAATCTTGTTCAGTTTCAGCCCATTTGCCAGCAGCCCTAATGACACAGCAGAGGAGATCCTGGCTCAGATTGGAAGTGGGAAAGTTGTTATCACAGGAGGCAACTGGGACTTGGTATCTGAAGCTGCCAAGGTTAGATCTTAATGTTCTCTTGCATGTAAAAAAGTGCTGGTCTTTCTTTTGTTAAGGCACTGATGCTGTCAAATCATGCTAATATTGCCTGTGTGTTATTTGTGCGTGTTTAACAGGACATTGTGATAAAGATGCTCCATGTGGACCCTCACCAGCGTCTAACTGCCCCGCTGGTATGATTCTTTGTTAAAATACAATCACACACAAAAAAAGTTAGGTAGTGTAAAAATATGCATATTGATATAAAAATACGTATATATATATATATATATATATATATATATATATATATAATTTATATAATACTTATAATTATAAAAGTATAATTTTGATAAATTTTTATTTTACTTAATTTTAATCAGAGCAGTATTCTATGTTTACTGTGTGTAACCAATGGTTTATTGTTTATAATGTTCTCTCTCAATGTTATGATGCTAACTGTAAATAATTATGGACTGAATATTAATTATCAGTTTTACTGCAATTCTCTTTAGGTTCTTCGGCACCCCTGGATTGTAGAGAAAGAACAGCTTTCTGACAGACCTCTCACCAGGCAGGATGCTCTCACTGTCAAGGTCAGACCCCTTCTGCATGTGTTTCTGTATCTATATGACTGCATCTCATTGTAAATTATTAACTGACATTATAAGGTAGCAGAAATGCCTCTGGGTCTATGTCTGTCCTCCCGTCAAATTTTCAAACAAATTACAACAAAATGTAAAAAGAAAAAAAACAACTAAATGCCTAAAGACCTACAGGTGAAATTCGAAAATGTTAAAGAAGAAACTTCCGACTGAAGACACTTAGGTCAATGTGTATAAAATCTGGATGTTTGACTTGGTGTTAATAGTTTAGCAGACTTCTTAGAGAAGGGTCCCTCAATATTTGCAGGAGGATGCTGCAGATCTTCTATAAGTCTGTTGTGAAGAGTGGAATGTCTTCTGCCATCATCTGTTATTATAGTAGCATCAGAGTTGGGGACTTATAAAGGCTTAACAACCTGTTAAAAAAGGCTGATTCTATTCTGGGTATGACTGTGGAGCATCTGGATATTATTGTTAAAAGAAGGATTCTTTTCATTATCTCATAATAATCTTCAGTCAGAGGCTTTTTCGGAGCCACTGCAATAGAGACTGCTACAGGAGATCGTTCCTGCCCACGGCCATCAGCTTTAACAACAACTCTTTAAAGAAACATTGATAGTATGAATTATGTAGGATATTATAGGACACTGTATTGTATGTTTGATTGTAGAAGAATGTATCCTAGACTTCCAATTCTTAGGAATAAAAGAATGTGCATGTGTTGAGGGGTAGGCCCAGAAGAATCCGGAAGGAACTGGTTAGAGGAGGAGCGAGCCATGAGGTGCTATAAAGCAGCAGGAATGGAAGAAGTCAGGGCTTTTGCTACTGGCTGCTTGTTCAAAGGAGAAGTCAAAAGCCAATGGCCATTCCTATCTCTTGCTTGACTGTTTTTTTTGTTTTTTAGAACGTTTGTATCAGGGCTTGATCTTTTATTAAATCCACAAACAAAGTATTTACTTATCTAGTTTTGAATACTTCCATCAGACCGGATAAAAATATTCAGGTAGTCAGAGATAAATAAGGAAGCATATGTCTCCTCATAATGGGGTTAGAGGGAGACCACTCTGCCCAGATTTCTACTGTCAAAACAATTAATTTCCCTCTGGGATTAATTAATTTATTTTAATTACATTTAGAAGGCTGTTCAAAAGGGGTAGTTCACAAATTAACATGATCTATTCAACCAGATGTGTCATGACCTTAATTAATTAATTTATTTGTTTAGAAATGTTTTTGTAGATTTGTGTTTTCTGGTTTTGTACAATTATGTCCATTTAGCCTAATTTCAATAACCTCATGGCAAATGTTTTATATTTTGGCTCTAAAGGCTTCCTTCATCCACTGCATATGAAATTAGAAAACACTAATATTTAGTCAAACTTGCGTCCTTTGAGGTCAAAAAACACATTCAACCTGTACATTAGAGAGAGTTCTTTGTCTGTTGTCTATTCATGGAATAAATAGTAGCAGATTGTTAGTGTTGACATGATCGTATCATCTATTTTTGTTTAAATTATATCTTGACTAAAGAATTTTTTTTTTTTTAGATGTATATACTACAATAATTGGTGTTTTGTTCTTTAATGATATTAGAATCATACAGCTCACTATAAAATACTGTAATGTGTCTCCATAATCCACTAGATGGCACTTTTACCACTTATTGGATTGTTGTGCAAATCGTTTAATTGCATTGTCCTTTATTTCCCGCCAGGGGGCTCTGTCAGCCACATATTCTGCTCTGAAGCGCTGTGCTCCTGCTCCAGTCCTAGAACCAGTGCAATCCTCCAGTCTGGCTCAGCGAAGAGGAATGAAAAAACTGGGCAGTTCAAGCGTCACTTCTGAACCTAAAGAAAAGGAATAAATTCAATACTGGGACAGAAAGGCAGAAGGGAAACATAAGTTACATTACAGACCTGCATCAAAAAGAAAGACTCATGTTCTGACAAGCACAAATCATGCCTAATTAACACTAAAGTGGCATCAAGTTTGACTTCTGTTTACTTGATTCTCAGTGCAATATCCTAACTGTATCAAACTGAGCTAATTTTACACTGTGACATAACATTTATTATGCATGTCTTCATTCAGAGCTTGACTCAATGATCAAAATGAAGTGGCTTTAGTGGAGACGGTTAAATTTTAACATGCAGATGCCTTCATAGATCATTTGATCTTTCTGACCTGTTGTGTGGTCATTTCATATTTAACTCAAAAACAGCCATTTGTTGGAGTAAGTCCTCCAGTCACTTACAACATACATGTACTCATTTGAGTCCAAGCATACACAAAGCAGAAGTCATAAAGGAGGAAAAACTTTAGTGCAATAAACACTGTGCAATACACGTAGCTTAGCTGGAACTGCCTTGAGTTACACATAACCTAAAATGAGAAGAATGGACTGGAAAATCAACACGATAATCTATTCAGTGCCACAAAGACCAAAAAGTAGACAATTCTTTAAACATTTTTTAGCCTATATTTTGACTCATTAATGAGTCATTCATTATAATAGCAATATTTGTCTTCCATTCTTCTGGGAGTTTTGCATGTAAATGTAAAAACATATGTAAATATCCTTAAATAGAGAAGTAGTTCTGAGGTAACTATGGCACTGACTCTTATTTTCATAATGTATGCTTTATAGTTGTACTTGTGTATATGTATTGATGTATCCATAATTTCTGCATTTGACTCTTTAAGATGTTTTACAGTTAAATGTATCCCAGATCTATTTAACTAACCCAGCAGGAAGTAGGTATTAGACTGGGTTGGATACAGTACCTGTGTCAAACTGTAAAGCCATTTCTGTTTGCAAACCCTTCAGTCAAAAACATTTTATTGTTTACACCCAATGCATTATTGTATTTGACCTCTGCTGAAACTACTTACAGTAGGCTTGTTTCTTCATTACAGTTTCAGAGCCATTATATTTGAGAAACCTTGTGTTAAATGTTTGTTTATGCTGTATATTGCTGCATCTGTTAAGATTAAGAAACAGAAAACACGAGGTAAGATCATGAAAAGGCTTATGAAATGCAGACGTCAGTGGCACTTTTGCTGTGTTATGCATTTACATTGTTCTACTTTTTGCCAGGAGAAATAAAAACTATAATGTTCTACAGTTTACGCAAATACTTACTGTTAGAAGCTAAAACCAAGCAAAGCAAATCTGTGCATATTGTGTACATCTGTGTCCTCAAATGCATAGAGTATGTGTGTTCTATTGCTTTACACATCTGCAACAATTTTAGGTGGGACCGATGCAATTCTTTAGGTGCACAATAGTTGCTTTAGGTTTTCTGTAATATGCCCCATGTTGGAGGTGAAGCTGTACATATTGTTTGCTAATGTAGGATGTATATACTGTCATGCAAATTTAACACTGAAGAGGTCAAAATCTGTGTGTATATGCCAAGCTGTACAACGACTCGCAGCCATATGGACTGTAAATTTTGTGTTTGCATTTATAAGGAAACTGTAAATATATTGAGATGTTGTTTATCCATTGCTTATAGACTGCACAGACTGTCTACACCTGGTCAAACATTGAAATGACTGGATAAAAGGCCAAAGTTTTCCAAATAAAGTATATGAATAACAATAAATAGTCAAATGTGTATGTCCATCCATCCATCCATCCATTTTCTTCCGCTTATCCGGGGTCGGGTCGCGGGGGCAGCAGCTTAAGCAAAGAGACCCAGACTTCCTTCTCCCCAGCCACTTGGGCCAGCTCCTCGGGAGGAATCAGAGGAATCCCAAGGCATTCCCGAGAAACATAGTCCCTCCAGCGTGTCCTGGGTCTTCTCCTGGGCCTCCTCCCGGTGGGACGTGCCTGGAACACCTCACAAGGGAGGCGTCCCGGAGGCATCCTGACTAGATGCCCGAGCCACCTCAACTGACTCCTCTCGATGTGGAGGAGCACCGGCTCTACTCTGAGCCCCTCCCGGAGGACTGAGCTTCTCACCCTATCTCTAAGAGAGAGCCCAGACACTGTACGGAGAAAACTCATTTCAGCCGCTTGTATCCGTGATCTCATTCTTTAGGTCACCACCCAGAGTTCATGACCATAGATGAAGGTAGGAATGTAGATCGACCGGTAAATCGAGAGCTTTGCCTTTCGGCTCAGCTCTCTCTTCACCACGACAGACCGGTACAGCGCCCGCATAACTGCAGATACCCTTCCAATCCGTCTATCGATCTCCAGCTCCATTTTTCCCTCATTCGTGAACAAGAACCCCAGATACTTAAACTCCTCCACTTGGGGAAGGACCCCATCCCCGACCTGGAGAAGGCACCCCACCCTTATCCGGCTCAAGACCATGGTCTCGGATTTGGAGGTGCTGATTCTCATCAGTGTAAGTCCACTTGAAGCAATTAATATGAAGCAGATTCATGGGAATTTCACACCACAGATAATGTTTTTTTGACTTCTTATAGCAAAGAACAGCAGCTGTTACTTCTTAAGATAAATATGTTTTTGCTCTGGATCTTGATGTGTCCACATACAGTACACGTTTCTGTAAAGGCAGTACTTTTTTACTGACTCCTGATAGAGATAATTTAGTTAGAAAAATGTGAACAAAAAATACAAACCTCAGTCTCTCAATCTTCAGTTTGTTTACATAAAGACATTTCACAATAAACAATATTTAATAATGCTACACAAAAGAAGCAAAACAGATACAGACTTAGCTCAATTTAGTTTGAAAGTAAAAAGCCTAAAAAATGCATTCAAGCATTTTGTAATGATGCCTGGTGCCTATCTCCAGCAGTCATGGGGTGAGAGGCGGGGTACACCCTGGACAGGTCACCAGTCTATCGCAGAAATTGTATTTATGATTTTGACAAAACAACTTAAGTAAATTATAGAATAAACAACTTCTTAAATTCATAGCTATTTTCAAGTGCTTAGTAAGCCAAGATTCAGTAAACACAAGTATATCAAGTTGATGTTAGCTGGTTAGTTAGATAGGCTCTATGGGTAAACAGTCAGCTGCTGCTAGTAACTTGTCAGCTTTAGTTTTAAAGCGCTTAAATGTACTTTAATAGGAGCGTTGATGGTGATGGTTTTTTGGTTTACACAATTCCAAGAGATAAATTTGCAGTAGAAGCCAGATTCTTTGCAGTCCACTGACTGGCAGCAATCAGTGGCAAGGAAGGAAGTAGTACTTGGCAATTTCTTTGTCTGTTGCAACATTGCAATAGAAAATTGTATCGAAACCCTTATTTTTTAAAACTTTTGCATTGATGTGATTCCAGTAAGTAGCCCAGAACTAATCAGTTTACTTTAGTGTCAATTTACAATTGTCATCCCAAGCCACATTAAAAGATGATCTAATTTAAATCAAGCTATATAAAATCTGCTTTGGATACCTCTAATTAATCCCAACACTCTAATCACATAGTCACTTTTAGATCCAAGGACATAAAGTGCAATTCAGTATAAATTATAATAAAGTACAGTCAGTTCAGTTGATCAGTCAGTGTCAATTAGTGAAAAAAATATCTACTCAAGGAAGCCCAGCAAAATGCATCAAATCATAAATTTGAACCCTGTCCATGGACAGGGTTAAAATACATACCTCATGCTTGCTAAAATGCATTTTAGCAAGCATGAGGTAACAATAGGAAGGAACCGGTCCCTTGTTACAGGGAGAAACCTCCGAATTAAGTTCAGTTCTAGAGGCCATCTGCAATGAGATGAAAATACATGAATTAGACAGGAAAAACTTAGATGTAATGGTCTGGGATTTAGTTTTTATGTAATCCCCCCAAACAAACAAACAAACAAAGATAGCACAGAGCTAATGGCAGCAAGAGATCCGTCAGTGGCTCCATTCAGTAAAGAGGCATAGCAAAAAATAGAAGCGCAAGACTATTTTGTATGAGGAAAAAAAGCATTAAGAGTAATTGGAATTGAGGAATTTAGGTGTTTCTCTAACATCTTCTAACTGAATGCTTCTCATCCCTAGTTCTTAAATGTTGTGTTTATAAATCTAAACTTCAGCTCTCTTTTTGTCTGTGGATTATTTCCCTTCTTGTAATACAGTCCAAAGGGACACTTTATGTGTTAAAGTGCAGCTCTACTTGTGCAAGTTTGAAAAAGAGACAATGCTACCAAGAAAAACTATAGATGCAGACTCAGAATGTATATCTTCCATTATAGGTTTCTACTAATATTTGAAGGTAAAGGAAGCTTGTTTTATCTTCAGTTCAATTCACTTTGAATCTTACTCCACCAAATGTTTCTTTTCAGTTTTCATTTTGGAGCAAGTTTTATTTGAGCCACTAGGTGGCAACCAGTCAAAGCGAATGCTCTCAGTTTGTCTCACTCTCTGTCTACCTTTTGCTGTGAAGAAGTTGTCTGTTTTCAAGTCATACCACCCACCACCCTCCCCAGCCCCCACAAAAAAAGAACAAGATGAAACTCTTTAATTTATATCAACCACCAGGTCCTCACTCCATAAAAGCTTTTAGCAGGCGCCTAGCTGATGTGTCAGGTGGGTGTGGCAGGCTCATCAGTCCTGACATTTAAGTGCAGTAGTGCTCAGCACAGAAGGGATTGTAGGATATGAGTAGATACAGATGACAAGCCCCCCTGCGAGGATGATTGCAGTGGAGTGACAAGAGGAGACCAAACAACAGAAAGAGCAAAGAGAAGGTCTCGGGAGGGGAGAGATGAAAGGCAAAAAAGAGGAGAAATAAGAGCTTTAAGAAACAATAACTCAACCTGACAATTACATCTTTGTCAGAGTTTATATCAGAGCTCAGAAAAGGGAGAACTTTGAGAAATATACAGAAGTGAAATTTTCTTAAACTTGAATATATTGGTTACAACTATGTCAACTTTATTTCCAGGCGTCTAATAACAGAAATATTAGAGAGAAGAATAGACTACTGACCTTCCTTCAAAACTAAAGACGGAGAAATTTCCCTTCTGTGACCTATTGTATTTCCTGGTATCTGGATTATGATCTTATTGCATAATGGAAAATGTGCCCATAACATTTATCTTACAAAATGTTTTTCTCTGAACTTTATTTGGAGACTAAATCTTGCAGAGTCAATGTTTTTGTCTGAATGAGAGCAGGGTTGAATTGATGAAAAGTACAAATAATTAAGTTTTTCGGATATTGAAGGGTCGCACCAAATATCACAGTTTACAAAAAGTGTATTAGGACAACACAACTTCCAGATAGATGCATTATTGATGGCCCACCCTCAGCCAAATTGGAGGAGAAACGTAGCACCAAAGAACATTTTTCAAAAGACCATTTAAACTATCTCAACTGTTCTCTTGTTGCTGTCTTAATAATGAATAATGAAGATCATGAATTCTACTCCTGTTTTAGGGGGGCACATGTGCAAATGTATTGATATTGCAGTATCACTGTACACACCACCAATATAGCAAAGAACTGCATGGACTTCAATGAATTTTAGCTAATTATATAAGTACTATGTATTCAGGCTCTACATATATGTGGCAATGCTTAATGTTGCTGAGGAACTTTGCTGCACATCTTCCTCTTGTCACTGTCCATTTCCTATCTGGTTACCATGAATAAAGGCCCCAAGAGCTACAAAATGTCCAGTATTTGACCTGCTGATCAGCCTTCAAAGTAGATCAAGAGCAAATTGGCTGATACCACTCAGCCAATTTTGGCGGATTATTTGATGCATCTCTAATTACTGCAGTCTGAATGTTGGATTGACTCTTACTGCCCCCAATCACCACACCTGATATATGTTATTTAGGGGCTGGTTTACAAGCCGGCAGAGGTGTGGGGGGCTTTGTGTAAAGGTAAAAAAATAAAAGGCTAGAAATATGTGGGTTAATCATAATGGATATCATAATTTCAGTCTTAATCAACAGTAGTGGAATACATTTTTATGTCATGTGGCCTTAATAAGCAGTCTAGCAGAGCTTTGAAAAGAGAATGACATTATAATGCAAAGGGTGTGGAATATACAGCACACTTAAAGGTGAAGATAACAACACTGTACCAGGTGATAATCAAAGACCACCTAAGGTTAGTGCTTGATATGCATAAATAGTTGTCAAATGAAAACAAATTCTGCTTTAAACACTGACGAAAAGTGCTGATAGAAAACTGCTAATCACTGTACTGTTAAAAACAAACTTGTACCTTGAAAATATTCAGGTCCAAACAGCAGTTCTTAATCAGGATTAAAGTTTGTTTCATACACATGTCTCAGTTATTTTTGATGAACTAACAAAGTGAAGGAACTTGCTCAGTGTTTACAGTTAGTGGGTATTTGGTTACTTTGGCACTGATTGCTCCAAGGCGATAGACAGGAAGTGCAAATAATGCTCATATATGGAGAAAAGTACATTTAGGTCGGAATGCGTACTCAATAGTGTGATGAGAAAAGCCCAAATGTGTGAATGTTCAAAGGACGCCACTCAACACTCATATAAGCACAAACTCACATATCTCCCAACTACAAACTCTTCAACCCACAGCTGCACACCCTTCTCCTGTCGTGGTGATAATTTCTTTGTCAGGAGCCGTCTGTCTGAGATTTGTCCGTCTCATTCGGTGAATGTCCGAATGGCAGGTCGTGCTGTAGTGCCACAGAGTGTCCAAGGCTTTCTGTCACTGGGTGTATATGAGTGTGTGTGTGCTTCTAGTGACATAGGTGGTGGGATCTCTGCTCCTGTCAGAGTCTGTATGTTGCTTGTCTTCATCACTCTGTTTTTGTGAAGTAGGAGGAATGTTGAACACAGTGAAAAACAGCTATATTTGCATCAGACAACGTTGTAATTTGAATTTAATAACACGTGTACTGATACTTGTTCTGTGTGCCTGCACTCATCCTTATCTTTTCTCATCTTCATGACAGCATGGTATCTACTCTGCATTCCAAAATAGATGATTTTTTTTAATAATCACTTTATGATTGTTAAATACTGTTGGAAACGTCCCTCCACTGTATGGTCCTGCTCACCATTGATGGAAAGGTGACAATAAAATGTCCCTATTGATACATTTAACCACAGAAAGCAACTGATTAAAGTTCTCTTAAGAATATCTACGTGTTTACTTGATTTTTTTCCTAAGTATTTTCATGCTTTTAATTACATTCCTCCTTCATTGATGTTTACTTGCATTCTGCAGGGCTACTATCAGGGCAGACTAAAATGACCAGATTTTATTATCAAACACTTTTAAAGATCAATTGTCTGGTGAATATGCACAGAAAACAGCCAGATTGAAAAATTAAAAATACAAGGCAAGCAGATGTGTGCTGGTAAAATGTTTGAAAGGTGTCTGCTTCAGGTTCATCTGACCCAGTCACCACCATTGCCTGGTAGTCCTTTGCTTTGACCCATTGAGCCAAGATGTAACTTACGATACGTGTTTTAGAACTCATATATCTTGTCTGAAAGTATTTACTAATGCCAAGTTGATCAGCACAATTTGTGTGCTTTTTGTGATTCCACTGGCTGAAACACTCAGTTAAAATCCATACAACATTAGCTGTCTTTTATTTTGGCAGTGTTATTGTTATGCATTTGTTGGTGACAAAATAAAATACACCACAGAGTATCTTTAAATGCAAACTAAGCATTATGATTTTTTCCCTAAATGTTCTCTAGATCTCATTTTTATAATCAGGAATGACTTGCGTTTTGTCAAGTGAGGTGAATATGGACGAAATACATTTTCCAAACAGAAACAGATCCATATGATTGTGATTGACAGGAAGGACAGTATACCTTCAAAAAGCAACATACATTTCCAGAAGTAAATGCATTTAAGTTTTAGTTTATTTTAATTTAAATTTCTAGCAAATTTTCTTGAGCATGTGGCCAGTCATCCAGCCCCTGTGTTAAGTGTTCACTTTGGAAGTGAGTTAAAATGGTGGCTCATCTTTTATATGACCCATTTCACCCTTTAGGTTGTGCCAGGCTGTGGCAATTTAATTGAGCTGGAGAAAACAAGATATGGCCCCAAGATACTAGGAAAAAGCAACATTCCCCCAAATATCCAATAATTGGGGGAATCTTGCAATGGCGATTTGACTTATGATAAATAAATGCTTAAATAAATAGTGTTAATGTTTTTCAGCTTTGGGCTCACTGTGAAAACAAAAACCTCAGTGATTAGTCTACCTAGCTTCTCGAAAAAGTAAAACTCAATGTTTTCATCTCAACAAAAGGGTTTTATTTTAAAAGTGACATCTGGCTGCATTTCAGTTGCTTTGGCAAAGATGAAAATGGGCATTTATGTAATTCTGAATGGCTTACTTTTTTAATCACAGTGGTGTGGTTTCATAGCATTGTTTCCTTTTGGCAAGGGACTCTCTGTGTGAAGTTTTTCTTGTGCCTAGCCTCACCCACTTTGGATCAGGGCCCACCCACATAAAAAACTTTCTTACAAGACATTAAAGCAAATTGTAATAAAATAAATAGGTTTTAATTTTGAGGGGTGTCATCTAAAGTGATAGTAATATATATTTTTTTTTTTTTACAGAAAAACTAAGCTGACATTTCAATCTTTGCAAGACTTGCTGTCATTGGCTGTTTTGAATAACATGCCTTGTCATGTTTCCAAACAAGTTAGGGCTAACTTTTTTGTAACAAAATCTAAGATTTTAGTTTTTAAACTAACACTTTCATTGAAAATATAAATTAATTAAAAATATTTAATTACATTAATTGATTAATCAATTAACAATACAGTTCCATGCATTAAAAGCGATTGAATGTGACAATAAATGAATGTACATTGATTAAAAAGAAGTTAGAATAGGACGTTTTCTTTGTAGCACATTGGTACTACATTTCCCATAGTCCTTTGGGAAAAGCTGACCAATTGCTGACCTCACAGAACCCAGATGATCCTGCCCCATTTAACTTCTAGTGCTACTTCCATTTAGCGAATATTGATGCACGATGAAGCAACAAGGTTAACAGCTTTTAAATCTATCACTATCTACAGGGTAAACTCTTTAGGGAATCAAATAATTATTTAAACATTGGGTATCTGACAGTGGCCATATTGTTATGTTTACACTTTGTAGTGTTTCGCAATCAGCATATGACTGCCCCATATCTGATGTGACATAGGTAAACCAGCACATTGTTTCAAAGGTGAGTGTAGCCCAATAAGACGTAACTACCACCCAAAAATTACTATTGTTTATGTCGGAGAGCTGACATAAGCTACCTGTGTTAGGTTACACTTTTAATATGTTTTATTTGGCCTGGATGCTTTGTTCTAAGCTATTTCTGTCTAAAGCTGTTGTTTTCGGTTTCTGATGTATACAGACACATATTTGTTGAAGCAATAGTGGAATTTACAAATAAGCTTAATTTCAATAATATTTATATGATCCACCCATTTTTTGTTAGGCACACGTAAAAAGCGATTTTTGGCTACACCACTGGTTAGATGTGTGTGTACATTGTTGTTTGTTCTGTCCGACTCTGCACTGCTTTGTGATGGACTGGCGACCTGTCCAGGGCACGCCTTGCCTCTTGCCCGTCAACCTCTAGAGATAGTCACTAGCGTACCCATAACCCTGTGCAGATAAAGCAGGTACAGACATTGAATGGAAAAATACTTTCATGAACTTAAATACTTTTCATGCCTCAACAACTGCAGTTCCTTTTTCTACAAATAAAAGTAGAAAATATAAATTGAGTCAGCATTGGAACAAGACATTGTAACATCAAAACAACAGAGGAAATAGTTAAATATCTGTTAAAAATACTGCTAGAATTAACTTACACAGCAATTTGGAGTCAAAATTGCCACTGTCTGTCTCAACAATGAGTCGCCTAAACTCAGTATATACGCCTCTTGTTTCATTAAGGATCTTTGCACAGGGAGATGTTTGCTTATTGCTAAGCTAACATTATTTTCCATCTTTATATGATTGTTGTGCATTTACTTTATAAATTTGATTTGGCCACAAATGCAGATTTCTGAGTTAGATTATTCCAAATTGCTCGTAATTCTATTATTCATTTGTAAAAACTGAATTTTTTGACCGAGTTTGACATCAAATTCCAGCTTTTTGCATTAAAGTCCAAGGTAGTCACTGTAGATGAAATGGTTGATGGGACACAGCTTGATGTGTCCTGACAGTCTCAAGCCAACCACAATTTGCAACAATAATTGTGATATAATCATGTAATCCAAACACAAATACACTTACAAGTCAAAGGTGCCAGTGGAGGATAAGTGAAGCTCCACAGAAAGTCAATTAATCTTTTCAGCAGTCCCCCTTCCCTCCTCCCTGCTTAAAAGCTTCATTTACCTCCTATGGAGAAGAGATAGAAACACCATTAGTGAGATGATGGCAGGACTGGAAAGGGGAAAGGAGAATCACACAGTTGGATGAGCTGAAACAGTATAGGCCCCCATCTCCACGAAAAAGGTGTGTGCAATAAAAAAAAACGCAAGCGCATCTTCAGCATGGGTGAGCTCAATTAGGTTCTTCCTTGATTATCAAAGGAAGAGGTGTACAACTTTTTAAGGCGGAAGTGTGCCTCAGATCTTGGGGCTGGCAAATGATGGGCTAACCTGCAGAGTTGGACTGAGGACAGTGGGGATGTGGCTGAGAGGCTGCTTTTGCTGCAATGTGGATCAAACCCCAACCACGATTTCCATATCTCAGCTAATGTGTGTGGGTGCGTGTGTGTCACACAGGACCCCAGCTGGATAATGGCTGCTTGTGTGTGTTTACATGCATGTATTCGGGTGCGTGAAATGCCAGTGAGCATATCGGCTCCGCTTCAACGAGCTCGGCTGGCTACTGGAGCACATTTGGGGGTCTCTCTGTGTGACAGAGGTCAAAATAGACACACACGCACACACACACACACACACACACACACACACACACACACACACACACACACACACACACACACACACACACACACACACACACACACAAACCTACACACACAATAAAACACAAATAAGGAAGTCTGGCTAAGGACTCCAGACAATCAAACAATATTCAAATAATCAAGTTTCTTCTCTGACAGAGCTTTGACATTTTCATTTGAATGTTTTTGAGTCATACTAAATCATATGTAAGCTCTAGATTCAACAAAATCTATTTGCCTTCCATTTTACTTTCCATTTAAATGCAAGATCACATCTCTCAAAGTTATGCCAGTTAAGCTGCAAGATATTCTAATACAATGGTATATATCTAATTGCAGGACAGCTGGGTTTAGTTTGGGATCACAAGATGGCTGCTGAAGGTAAAATACGTTGAATAAGTAGCCAAGAAAGTCTATGTGAAGGTAGCCATGGGAAAGCAAGTCTGTCTTACTCTTCTTAATTACTGGAAGTAGCTAATGTTTATTCAGGGAACAGTGTGTTAAAAATAGTTTTTTACATGTTAATTTTTTGTCAGGTCAGTCAGTGAATAACAAGCCTAAGTTTAACTTCAGGATTCTCCAAGTTAATAGGGATTAGTCTTTTCTATCTGTATCTCAGTGGAGCATTGTATCCTCACATGTGTGTTTTGTGTATCTATACATGCATATGAGCTTGGTTGAGCTAGGCTGGTGTGAAAACAAATGTTTTGTCCTAGTTAACTAGGTCCCAGTTGGATCAAATGTATTTGGCATTGGTCCGTTGGTGCTGGAGTTGAATGCATTTGGGCAGTAGCGGTATGTATGTAGCGGGGAAGGGGGGGGTTACACACCAGGCAGACTCCAGGCCTGTCTGCCTGGTGTGCCCATTTCTGCACCAGTAGAGCTGGCACTGGCTCCTGCCTCTGCCCAGCCGTTTCACAGTCCGCCAGCTGGGCGCTACCAGGAGAGGCCCCGCAGAGAGAAGGCACAGGTCAACTGTGACAGAAGGACAAAGAGAAGGGGGGGTTGTAAAGTGAAAAGGTTTAGAAACAGAAAAGGGAAAGGTAATGTATCAGTTAAGCGAATATTTGACTGAATTTTGGACTATGAAGGATACCAAGGTATATCACGGTATGGATTAAAGCCAGTTCTTATTTCTAAAGTTTCATATATAAGTATTTTTTTGCTCAGTACAATAATTTACCAACTGCTTTTCTGTGAGAATTTGATTGACCTTTTGGAATGTTTTGGTCTCTTTTACAGGTGTTGGTCATTTCCTTTGTTGTTACTTGTGCAGTTTTAAATGCTTTCTTTGACACACGGGACAAACAACCATGCACACACACTTACACCCAAGGATGATTTAAGCAGACTAATTAACCTAACAGTCAGGTTTTTCGACTGTGGGAAGAAGCTAGAATACTCGGAAAGAAACCCCTCATGTACTGGGAGAACATACAAACTCCTTGTAAAAAAAAAACATGGTCGTGATTTAAACCTAGGACCTTCTTGCTGCAGGGCAGCTGTTTTCCACCATTCAGACCCAGCCAAGGATCACATCCATAAAATGTATGGAAAAAATAATGTTTAATTGTTTTTGCAGTTCAAGATGCCTTTCATTGATTAAAAATAACACTTGCTTATGTTCTCCAGCTCTGTAAAAAAGATTTAACAGGAAAGGCAGCAGTGTGAGATTTATTTTGATGAACAAAACAACTGATAAGTTGGAGAAATTGTGAAGATCACATCATTTCAGTACATAACGCAAACTTTTTATTGTTTTCGATGTGTTTTCATATATGTAACTCGGGCATATATTATATGTGTATGTTGTTTAATTTACTCCAAAAGAAAAATTGAGAAGAGAAGCAGACAGAAACTTATGATCCAGCAGACCTTTGGGAAATGGTAATGTCCAAAGTTAAGAGATAATGATTGACTTTAGCAGAACAATCCACAAAACTTGAACACAAGCGCAAGAATAATAAATTGGTTGAGAACTGGAAATAACAACATTAGGTTGACAAGGTTCACAATTCACTTGTCCACAACAAAATTTGAGCTGAGATGCATAAAACTGGGGACATGTCAATGCCTTGTTCAGCAAATAATTTCCTATTAATTAGAATGAATAATATTGATTTGTAAACTCAGCAAAAAAAGAAACGTCCTCTGACTTTCAACTGTTTTTACTTTCAGTAAACTTAATGTGTGTAAATATTTGTATGAACACCAAAAGAGTCAACATCATAAGACATAAACTAAAAATGTTTCACAGACATGTGACTAACAGAAATAGAATAATGTGTCCTTGAATGAAGGGAGGCTCAAAATCAAAAGTACCAGTCAGTATCTGGTGTGGCCACCAGCTGCTTGAAGTACTGCAGTGCATCTCCTCCTCATGGACTGGACCAGATTTGTCAGTTCTTGCTGTGAGATGTTACCCCACTCTTCCACCAAGGCACTTGCAAGTTCCTGGACATTTCTGGGGGGAATGGCCCTAGCCCTCACCCTGCGATCCAACAGGTCCCAGACGTGCTCAATGGGATTGAGATCCGGGCTCTTCGCTGGCCATGGCAGAACACTGACATTGCTGTCATGCAGAAACTCACGCACAGAACGAGCAGTATGGCTGGTGGCATTGTCCTGCTGGAGGATCATGTCCGGATGAGCATGCATAAAGGGTACCACATGAGGGAGGAGGATGTCTTCTCTGTACCGCAAGGCATTGAGATTGCCTGCAATGACAACAAGCTCAGTCCGATGGTGATGTGAGGGATTGTGTGTTCCTGGTGTGACTCGGGCAGTTGTTGTGGCCATTCTGTACCTGTCACGCAGGTGTGATATTCGGATGTAGTGATCCTGTGCAGGTGTTGTTACACGTGGCCTTCCACTGCGAGGATGATCAGCTGTCCTTCCTGTCTCCCTGTAGCGCTGTCTTAGGCGTCTCACAGTGCGGACATGGCAATTTATTGCCATGCCACATCAGCAGTCCTCATGCCTCCCTGCAGCATGCCTAATGCACGTTCACGCAGATGAGCAGGGACCCTGGGCATCTTTCTTTGGGTGATTTTCACAGTCGGTAGACAAGTCTCTTTAGTGTCCTGCGTTTTTAGAACTTTGACCTTAAATGACTTCTTTCTGTAAGCTGTTATGATCTTAACGACCATTCCACAGGTGCATGTTAATTAATTGATTATGGTAATTGAACATGCATGGAAAACATTGTTTAAACCCTTTGCAATGAAGATCTGTAAAGTTATTTGGATTTTTACGACATTATTGTTGAAATACACAGTCCTAAAAAAGAGGCGTTTCTTTTTTTGCTGAGTTTATATATACATTTTAGAATATCTGTTTTATTAAAAATATTTTATTTTTAATCAAGAAACTGTGAGCATGTGACCATAGAAGAGACAAAAATACCTAAATCATTCTGCATAATAACTTCCTGCATCCTTCTCAAAAGGTATATAGCCACATTTAACTCATGTCATTTACACAGCCTCCAACTACATTTTAATGAAGCAAATTAGTAAATTGTGCTGCATTTTTATTTTAGGATTTTTCCCGTAAAAATGACCTGGAGCACTTTCAATGAAGATTTGTGTGGTGTCTTTCCGTGTCTCTGTCAGTCCCTGCATTCTTGATTGTCCCCAGCTACCGCGAGTTTCCCTGATTGTCTCCCTCATTGCCTTCCTTGTGTATGTTTACCCCTCTGTGTTTCCATGTCTTTGTCGGATTGTGGTCGTGCTTCATCGTTCTCATCATAGTCCTCGTCATAGTCCTTGTCGTTCCTTGTACTCCTGCCTCTAAACCTGTGTTTAGGTTGTAGTTCTGTGATTATCATATTTATCATTAAAAGAGTTTTCAATCTTCAAGATGCCTCTATGGATTTGGGTGTAAACTACACATCATGACAGACAGGAACTTAGCAGGGCTCCAAGCCAAGGTCCTGCCACTGTAGGGCCCCCAGTGTTGTGGGGCAGTATTTCCGTTTCATTTACTATCTGAGTCTCAAAGGTGTTTTATTTTGGAAAATGACCGGATTCTCTCAGTTACTTACAGCCATAACTCGCGCTTGCCTCGGTCACGTGATACATCACTGCTAAAAACAAACCCACAAGTTAGCAGATTTATTAAAAATCAAAGTCTCTAAAAAGTTTATTTGCGAAAAGGAAAGGTTCAGGGAAGAGACAGAAGAGCCTACAACTTCCAAGAAAAAGAAAGCTACATTTAGCAGACAATACAAGGAGTCCTACCTAAAATATGGATATTTATATCACCAAATCCTGCTCCGCGCTTATGTGGCAACGTGGGCTTTCTTATGAGACGATGAAACCTTCAGTACTGCAGATCGTCTCGTTACAGAGAAACAGCTATGTACCACTGATCCAGCGTTGTGGCAAGTTGTATTTTTCATGCATTTTATATTTGACTTTGTGGTAAATCTTATTTTAAAGGCAAATTTAAATATTAACATAGACACCAAAGAGCGTTAGGGGGCAGAGAGGATGTAACCTATGTTATGATGTTGGCGTGATGATACAGAAACACTAATTAAGTTACGAGCACACATTGGATTTACATTTAATATTATCTTTAAAAATAACCCAGTTTTTATCCTGGTTGTATTTTTTTTGTTTTGCTGCATTTATTCGCCGGTTCGTGTTAATATTTTCTGATGTTAAAATGGTCCGTGGTGGAAAAAAGTTTGGGGAGGGGACCACTGTTATTATTTATGTATTTTTTTAACAGGACCACTGTTTTAAATTACACTAATTGAAAACTAGCAAATAGAAATGAAGCAAGGTCACTTGACTAGGGTCCTTGTGGGACTACAGTGGAGCTCTAAAGCCTCATTTCCACTGAGCGGAACGGTGCGGGTCAGTTCGGTCTGCTATTATGTAATTCTGACTTTTCATGGGAGCATTTCCACAGCCTACTGAACTCTCCTTGAGCAGGTGGGGTTTACCCTGAACGCTTGCATGGCGTCATACTGAAGGGACAAGGAAGTGGGTGACGTGCGAAATACACAGAAGAAGAGGAGGGATGCTTTGGGGCTGCTTTAAGGAAAGGATTAATGACGGAGGTCACTGCCAAACCAGGTTACTTTACAAAGGATTAAAGTAATATTTTGTTATTGGCCAAACATTTTCTACACCATTATAGAAATAAATTCTATAAAATCATACAATGTGATTTCCTGGCATTTTTTTTACATTCTGTCTCTCACAGTTGAAGTGTATCCAAAATGAAAATTATAGACAACTTGCGCAATCACTGGCTGCCAAAAACTTTTTTGCCCCACTGTAGACCTGTAACCTCTCTTTTAAGATCAGTTTAATTTGTACAATAAACCGAGTTTGAATTTAAGTCTGTTGCACCAGAACTTCCTAGAACACTGCCGATGTATATAGTTCAACTATATAGCCTTTTTAATTAGCTATTTTAATTTTGATATCCTCCCCCATGGATTTAACTCAGTTTAAGCCCAGTTTAAAAATACAGTATAAGAATTGTATTACTCTGGGATTAATTTAAATGGTGTGATGTAGCTCTGCTTACTTTTAAACCTGGTTTAAATCATTTTAAACCTAGTTTTACTAATCTCTGATTAGTTTTATTCTTAGTTTAAATTAAACCTTGTTGATTCAATCCAGCCTAATAGTTTCTCCTACAGTTGGTCAGTAGAGCAGTTTAGGGTTTCTGTAAATGCTTTTCCGATTTGGTGGCATTGTATTTTTTTAAGGTCTTTTTTTTATCTGTATTGCACACAAATTATTAGCATACTATCACATATCGTTAGGGGTTTTATTGGTATATGTTATGTGTTTGTGTATGTTTTATATGTCTGTATGTTTTTACATGAATATATGCACTCATCTGGATTTTAAATGTGGAGGTGGAAAGGAGGTGAAAGTCACCAATCCCAAGAGCAGCACCTGCAGTCTGCAGAGACGCATGCAGATGCAAATGCACTACCTTTAGAAAACTTAATGTCTTAGATATGTTTTAAATCCATTAGGTCCTGAATGTCCAAAATTAATTAGATCTATCACTCTCTTCCCCATCCTGCCCCAACGTTGAGACCCCACCCTATTCCACGCCTTCTCCAAAGCCGCCTCTCTCCCGCCCTTTTCTCCGTAGGCCCTGGGTCTCTGGCTGGGCAGGCAGGCGCAGCTGCGCCAGGAGCTGTGTTGTCACAAGCAGTTACGGTGACAGCCACTCACACTTCATAATGTCCCTCTCACAGGTCACCGAGCGACAAGCTGGGTCACCTCGCTCCAGCAGGCTGCCCCAGGGGAAGCAGAGCCCCCCCCCCCCACTGTGTCCCAATGCCTCCCTCATCCACCACCTTTCCTTCAACCCCCGCCCATCCCCTATATGGCCCAGGAAAGTGCAGAGACCAGAGGGGCAGGTGGAGGAAAGAGGTGTTCTATTCTACTTTTATGCCGGAGTCCATGCCAGGGTCACAGTTGAGGTGGGCATGCCACTGCTAGTTCCTCTGATACAGATGATGCTGACAGAGTGGGTTAGGGTCAGTTTGAGAAGCTGAGATGGTAATCATAGACTTTAGAGGAATATTATGATGTGCTAGTGTTGTGGATGCCGTATGTCTCGAGGTAATTGTGTGGAACTCTACAAAAATTCCGCTGTCATACATTCATGTAACAATGTCTAAAAAGCTAAGTAAGATTAAATTAAATAAAAAATGACAGTATCGATTTGTTGTTGGAACTGTGATGCCTTAAAAGGGGACTGAACCATGTGTCACTATTGTGCATTATTTGGGATGTCTTTTTTCTGACAGCAACTTACAACTAAACAGCACATATTAAAATGCATGCTAACTAACTAGTCTCTCTAATTATTATTTCTTTTATTTATTCACAAATGCATGAATTTTACCATCAACATTAGCAAGGTAAACTCTCTGAATTAGCATATCATTCCATTTAGGTGGTTGACATCTTTTTGATTCCTACAGCATCCCACCTTTAAAGTGTTTCTTATTTTCAAGGAGAGAAATTAAAGTTTTGAAAAAAATAGATTTAAAAACTGTAGAAAGTCAGAGAAGGACAAAAATAAGATGTTTTTGTTCACAGAATTTTTTTTTTCGTCTTTACGCACTAACAAACAACAAGTTAAGCATGTGAATCTGGGGGCAGATCAGCTAATTGAATGCAACGCCCGAAGTTGGCTTCAGCTGTGAGTGAGAGGCTTCATACCTAATTTCTGTTATTCAAACAGTCACGCCCTCAGAGCGGCTAATTTACTGGAGGTGAGCACACACCCACTGAACAATGTGTGGCGATTAATTTCGCTCTCCCTCCCACATCTGGCGCTTCACTGCGACCGTGTCTCTGCTATACTGTGTCACGAAGGCTAGGCCAGCCTCTGCAATTTCACACCTAAAGGACCCCAATGAAACGTGAAAAGAATATGTGGGATTGTTAAATTGCATTAAAGAGTTTAAAACAGTGGATATGCCGTCTACACACACATACACGCCCTTCCTCCTTGTTCAAAACAACACTAAGCAGCAAATGTGATCAAATGCTCAGTGACAAGATGTGACACAGTGTAATGTGCACAGAAGATGCATGTTCACAAAGGGCGGAAAGTCTTATCATGAGGACCCATCTGATTATGATGAACACCTCTGAGGAGAAACAGGAACTTGATTTGGTGAAATAAATTCTATTCAAGTGATTGTCTGGCTTCTACTGATCATGCAAGAAGAGACTGAAAGGCCGAAAGTTTTGACAACCACATGTTTTTCAAAGGTTGCTGCTTCAGAATCCTAACCCTTCAGAGTATTACAGCCAAAAAAACAATTTTCCTGCATGAACTTCAGTGTGAGGAGTTCAGCTGTGGTACTGAAGGCCTTACAATGGCCAAGAGCGTCCAGCAAGAGCTAATACAGTCTCTGGCCAAAAAATGCAATGATGAACCATGTTCCACAAGTCAACTCTGAACTCAGGTAAGTGTTAGAGCATGTCCACACACAGCGAGCTGAAGAGTTTGGGAAAATGGCTTGAGTCAGGAAGAACAGTGAAGGAGCTGTTCAAGTCAAACATTAAGGACAGACAAAAATGTGTCAAGAAGTACAAAAATGAACAGCAAAAGCCTCATACAGAGTTAATGTTTTTAATAGGTTATTGTTCCGTTTGTTTGGAGATTCTGGGTAAAGAAGAAAAGATCAGCAGTACCATGAAACCTGTGGTGTGACAGTAGTGAAGTATCCTAATGCTATCCATATGTAGAGTTGTTGCTTTTGGAAAAGAGTCTGCTTTCTTACATTCAGTCCTTCAAAAATTCAACAACATTCTGTCCTTGGATTCTTTCAACAATCCAAGGGCAGTTTGGTGACAGTGTACTCTTCTTTTGTACACCATGGAAGCATGAAAAAATCAAAATATGTTCATAGTGTCACTGCTAAAACCTTTATTCATGGCTGTATACATGAAGCCAAACAGTTCAGCCATTTCTCACATCCATATATCCTGCATTATACTGTTTGGGGTTAAGAGAATGGATGGGATCTAAAGTACCTTGATAAAAGAATTACGCTTGGAAAATTTTATTTTGTTTTAGCTTTTTTATGACACATCAGAGTTTAGCTCATCAAGGAAATTTCTATATCGGACAAAGATAACCTGTGTAATGGTGATTTAATTTACTAAAGAAAAAAATGAACATAGCCCTCTTTGTTTAATCATAAACAAAAATCAAGAAACAACATTTTTTCTTGCAGTTATACCCACACAAAGGGTTAGGGATTCGGCTTGGCTTTAGAATCAAGCAAAACACTTGACAACATTAAGTAGGCAAAAAAAGTCCTGATCTGAAGATTTGAGAACAGATGAGAAACAAAATAATTATCATCTATCAGTCTGGAAAAGGTGACAAAGCCACAAAGCCTTAGGAATTTCAGTGAACCCCAGTGAGAGCCATCATCCAAAAAGTATAAAAACATTGAACAGTGTGGAAACTTTCCAGAAGGGAAATTAAAAGAAGATCATTTTGACAACTCATCCAGGTAATCAAAAGAACTCAGACCAACATCGGAAGCACTGCAGGGCTCACTTCCCTTAGTCCAGGTCAGTGTTTATGACTCACCAATAAAAAAAGAGACTAGACAAAAATTGCATTAATTGGAGTCTTCCAAACTCACTGCCGATCAAAAACCACACATAGGCCAGTCTCACATTTCACTTAATTATTTCTACCACTTTTGTGAAAAAAAATATTTGAACTGATTAGATTCAAGTGAAACTTTTTGGACAGTGCACATCTCATTACATCTGCCATTAAACTAACACACCATTTCAGAAAAAAATCATCATACATACAGTCAAACAGGATGGATGGTTTGGGACTACTTTGCTGCTTCAGGACCTGAAAGACTTGCTGTAATTGGTGGAGCCATAAATTCTGCTCTCTACCAGAAAATTCTGAAGCAGTATCCCCAGACATCATGCCACAGTATTAAGCTGTGACTTGGGTTAAACAGCAAGACAATGATCTTAGGAAAAACCCCTGATTCCCTATACAAATCCAGATTTAAATACAATTTAGGTACTGTTGAAGAACCCTAAACAGGTTGTTTATGCCCTCAAATGTGCTTAAATTGAAACAAGTCAACAAAGGAGGGTGGGCCAAAATGCATCCACAGTCATGTAAAAAGGCTCATTACCAGCTTTTGCAATAGATGACGACAGCTGTGGCCACCAAAAAGTGGCACAACTAGTTTTTAAGGTTTACAGTATAAATATTTTTTTCACGTGAGAACAGTTTTGTTTGAATACATTTTTCCTTTAAAAATTAAATAAATAAATAAATAACGGCTTTTTATGGTTATTTTTGTCTGACATTAAAATGTAATTGATGGTCTAAGACATCTAAATGTGACAAAGAACAAAAACAAAACAAAAACAGAAGAAATCTGTAAGGGGCAGAGTTTTCACAACTTTTTCACAACACTGTATCTGAGCAGTTTGTGGAAGAGAGGGAATACCCTGGGAAGCTTGCTGGTCTATTACATAGCCATCAGAAACAAATGAATTGGAACGGACTCTCTTTATAGCTATCGAGTGGAACTACTGTGGACCTAATTTACTGGGTGTAAGCACACACCTATAAGTTAAGTCCTATAACATGTATCTTACCACCTTAATGTAAAATCTTTGAAGAAGCAAAGATCAATTACATGAGTATTAGCCTGGATGCACTATCATGTTTGAACCCAGTCAGTTGGGGAAAACCGATTTGAAGTTAAATTTGGTCTTTTAGAATAAGGACTGAATTTGTTTAATTATCTTTAGAAAGAAATGTTTTGGAGCTTTCATGAAAAAAGAGCCCTTAGCACATCTTGACAATAGATTAGGTAGTAAGTGTTAAAACTGACCCTTGGTTATTAATTTCTGTTTTCTATTGCTGTGAGAAACTTTATAGCTTTTCGTGTTGGTTCTGGAGATTGAATTTTAAATCCACTTAGAGTTTAATAATGTAAACAGTTCAATTAAAGTATACAGTATAAAATTAGCTATCAACTCCAGTATGTTTCACCTCCACCCAAAAATGCAACTCATTCAGCTCTACTTTTTCCTTACCCTAAACAAACCATCTCCCCCCCTCTTCTCCCTGCTATACCACCTCTCTGTCTCTCTCCCTTCACCACACCACTGTGCCAGTCACCCTGCTCTAGGGCTCTGGAGATATTTCAAACATATCTGGGAAATCAATCTTACAGCAAACTGAAGGAAAACATCGAATGTCATTGAGCAATAAGTATGAAGCCTGTCAGAGGTGGAGCTGAGAGCTGGGCCCGCGGCGAGCTGGGCCTGCCAGTGTCCTGGCGAGAGGCTTCCTCAGCTAGGCCCCCTGCTTCTTCATCCACACACACAAAAATACAAACTCCCACACACATCTGACAAAGACAATTACAATGCAGTTTATGCTGGTATATTGTGTTTGGTTCAACAGGCTATCACCTTTGCTTTTTTAAGATACAGCTAGGTGCTAGCTCTAGACAGAACATAAATAATCTTTGTTAACTATCCAACAAAAATAAATGCTGTGGAATGAGATAAAGCAAATATACTGGAAGCCTTTACTTGATCATAAACAAATGCACACATACTGTGTTGTTATTTATTATTAGAATTATTTTATTTTCAGTTTAGGGTATTACAGTTTTAAGGTAATCTAAATTGAAGCTGTGGATAATAGAGATACTTATGCGATCAACTATTTTCATGGGCATTTCTTTAAGGTGTTTTGATTTTACTCTTATGCATTTTTTTCTCAAAATCTATCAGGTTGTGAAGACATCAATCTCTCTAAAACCAGTAGTGACCTCAGATATTTCACTAACAATTTTGTTCTAGTTAATCTTGATTTAGGTATATGGTTGGACTTATTGTGATAATGAAAAATATGAAATTCCTCTTTTTCAGCTTTCTAGCAGAAGGTTCAAGGTTTTCAGTTAAAACTGACTGTCATTTGGAACAATTTCATCTAAGGAAAAGTAAACCCCAGCTCATAATGCTGTCACCGCCATGCTTCACTGTGAGTTGGGAGTTTTTTAGATGATGTGCAGTTTGTTTCACTGCCAGACATACAGTACCTGTTGGTCATCTTTTGTGGCCAAAAAGTAAAAGTTTTGGGTCATCAGATCATAAAACCTTGTCTTGCAGACAGTTTGGGAGATAAAAAAAAGCTAAGATGTTTCTAGGAACCCTAGTTTAGACGTATTTGAAATACAGAAGGATGTTGTCACATGTAGAACACAACCAGTACTTCCACTTGCTCCTTAAGTGTTGCTGCCAGTCTCTTGGTAATCTCCAAAATGAGTTTCTGTCATGTCTTTTTTAACCAGTTTTTGAAATAAACTTTTTCTTTTGTACTCTTAGTAATTTACCTCTATCAATAGATATATTGCTCAAAAATTGGCATCTAATGTTGATATTCATCTATGTGTTCACCCCATAAAAAAAGCAAACCTTTTTTTCTGTACCAGAAAAAAATTTCCTACCTTTGGAACTGTATCTCCTTTTCAGCATATAATATAGCATTATTATTTACATCTAACAGAAGCAGGCATCCAGTGACAGGGGCAAAGGAAGAAAAAAAAGTACACACCCGAGGAAGATGGATTTCAGGAGGCAGAAGGGGAGAAGGGCAGAGGAAAGGAAGAGACCTGGCCCAGACAGACAAGTGAAGAGAAGCAGAAATTGATTAAACAAGATGTCGCCATTGATGGGTCATTACACCCAAGTAAGCATGGGACACTCGCTGGGCCCCCATTGACCCCCCCCCCCCCAATCCCCCCCTTTCTCCTTCCCTCTGTAGTAAAGTACTGCCCAGACAATTATTACATTATTGCTGTTGCTGTACTTTAACACTAGCACTTTAAGGCGTTGTGCTAAAAATCCTTACGCTACAACAAATCACTACGTCTCAGTACAGCAGTCCCCTAACTCTCCATCTCATACCCTAATAAACACATGTTTATCTCCAGGTCAATTGAATTAGAGTTTATGATGAGCATGATCACTGAATAACTAACATGGCTGAAAACATTGCTGCAATAATTGGACAAATCAGGTGAATTCAGTTAAAATTGTTTACACCTAATGGAACATGCATCCAGTGTTTATCCCACAGTCACTCGCAGCATCATGTTGCTCGTTATCACTGAACCAGGTCTGTGCAACAGAAATGAGGGTATGAAATCAAAAAGCGACACTAATCTAAAAATCCCCAGTGTGAGAGTTTAATATTAAAGCTTAGCGATTATTTGCCTTCAAGCTCACTCATTACAAAGCCTCCTTATCACACAGCCACTGGTCATGTCCAGATGATAGGCCCCTTAAGACCCAATGTTGCATAGATCTTCACATTTGGGTCAACTTTGGAAACTATTATTTAAATGCATGTTCAGATTGCAGAATTTGAAAGATGAATTAGTGATTTGCCAAGGACTTGGAGGAATAACAAAGTGTTTGTTAAAGTATGTGAAATCTTGGACTGTGGATATGATAACAAGTGAAGGCTTCAAAGGTTCTTGAGCTGCTCAATGACAAGGAACAGAAAGGTAATCATTTAAGCAGTGCTGCTGTTTGAGATAGAGCTAGTCAACTGTGAAGTGTATGATTTTGAGTGTGTTTACTGTCTTGTATCCGCTTTCATATATGCACCCATATTGGACTGCATGACACTTATAAAATCTAAAGAATTATCAAAATGTATCAAAATGTAACAAAAAGCTTAATTTAGTCAAATTACTGTGCATTAACTTTATTTGTTGAGAGGAGACAAACAGTATTTCAGCTTAAAAACAGAAACCATAAAATCCATGCAAACAATTTGACCCAAATTGAGAGTCATGTCCATCGCTTACATGGCCACACTAATGTTGTCACTGAAAGACTTCCTGCTTTTCACACATGAATCTGTCACAGAGAAAGCTCACATCAGCTTTTATATGTGCATTCTGACTAGTGAGTGGAACTAAAACCTGGTCCTCAAAACAACAAGCCTTGGCTCCATCAGGACATGCATAAGTGACAATAACAACTGAATTAACTGTGCACGTGAGCGTCAGCACGTTGAGCCGACGCTGGTAAGCTGGAGGCTCGGTCCGCGGGCCGAGGACCACTCTGGTCCACTGATTCGAGGGTAGACGATGAACCTTCATGCTGGGCCGACTTGGATTGTGTGCCGTGAAATTGGACTGGGGTGTGAAGGTGGGAAAAACCAAGCAGGCATGAGGCTGAAACACACGATCACACTTTCTCGCCTCATGTTCGCAGGACTCAACTCTGTCAAACTCTATAAGGGCAAAAATTGTACATGATTAAAAGTGGCTGTAGTACTTTGTTGTGACTAATGTGCTGTGTGTCTGTCCCACTTGTGGAAACACACTCTACTATATCCTAGACTTGAAAGGCCCAGCATATGCTCTCAAAAGAGGATAATTAGGTTGTTTAAAATCTTGGAAAACTTCTAAATTTGCAACATATTCTGTTTTATGTCAAGGCGACACATGTAAAAAGAGTGCAAATAATCAAATTATGATCAAATTCCAGCAGCTTTGCAGCAGGGGGCAACTTTTTAATTTACTGCCATTTTTACACATTGACAAAGTGTAGCTGAGGCTCACTTGGCTGTATTCTTTGATACTTCTTTTTTTCTGTCTGAAATACTCTTTTGACCCTCAACATGTGGCTGCCTTCATGCTGGCAGCTCTAATAGCTTCCTCTCCACAGAGACCAGGGTAACACTGGTTTACCCAGATACACACACACATACACACATCTCTCTCCACTGAGATTTGGATATACCCTTTCCACAGCATCTCTGCAACTCTGATAACTGGATTCTCTCTTCTCTCCCCTCGTGTGCAACGCTCAAAGGTCATAAATGAATTAATGCACAGGCATGCACACATATAGATGTCACAAGGATGTATTAAAGAACAAAATAAGACAGGCCATGAATAGCAAGCAACCCACTAGGACATAGTCTTCTTATTACCTGGACCTTTGGGGTCTTGGCTGGCTTGTTGGTGTCTGAAGTTTGAGTCTCCAATTTTAGCATCCATAAGCACAAATGCACAGAGACTAGCTGAACATGGTTTAGGCAGAGAGTTGGTCTCCAGCCCTCTCACCACACCAGGCCTAGATATACTCTGGCTGTGTGAGGTACACTGATTACTGATATTATACACACACACACACACACACACACACACAGAAACATGCACAGTACCTTCACTGCAGGGTATGTGTAAACCCACCATGCAGAAGCAGGTCGCTGCATTAAACACAAGCATATGTTAGCAAGGAGTCTTACTATGATCTTGCACACAGCACTTCACTAGACTGGGCTTCAGCACGCTACACTAGTCTGTGTTCCACTGCATTACGTTGGGCAGGCAGGCCAAAGCTAGCTGATTTCGCAGTCACACAGAGCAACAAGCGCCAGGCCTTGCTAGCAGCCTCGCTAGGCTAAGCTAGAGTAAATCAAGGCCTTTTGCAGTCACTGGTGTGAGAGCCCATTTTCACAGTTCACACCCGACCTGCTAATGGCTGATCATTCATTCGCGCTCTCTGTTGATTGCACAGGCAGGGGGTTGGCCAATCGTACAGTTCACTAATGTACCGTACATAGTGAGGATAATCGGCGAGAGCAATAAGCATGCTAATGTTATGTTGGCCATGAAATCAGAGGTCTGGTAATCTCTTGATATTTTAGAGCTGGATCATTTAGCGAGTTGTGTGTGTGGTTGGAAGCTGCAGGTCAGGACATGGACATGAAGATTAATAAAGAGACCAACTTTTTCATGCACTTAAATCAATGCTTGTGTTTTACATAAGCATTTTTTTTTCGACGGTGAACTCAAGATTAGCCTGTTATACCGTAAATAATATAATGTGTGAAAATGCTGAAGCGAGACAGAAACTTTAAGCTCTTTTGTGAATATCTACAGCTACATGCTCATTAACTTTAACTTGCCTATCAGAGGTTAACTGATTCTTTATTGATCTGAGAAAACTCACTCAGCTCTCTCAATTGACTAGTCTTAAAAAGTAGAATAACTATTGTCTGTCCACTGGTCCAAAATTTGGCAGGGGTCCAATAAATGCAAAGGAAACCACAAGATGGCAACACTTTAGTCTGCTTTGCTAAGATCACCCTCACATCACCATCATCCTAAAAAATACTACTTTTTCCTGCCTTCTGAGATATTAGAGAATCTAAGCCAGTGATGGATTGATATCTAACTATAACTCTTACTATTTAGTTTCAGCAAACTAACTGAAAGTAAACAGTGAAAAAGATAGACAGGTAAAACTTAGTTGTGCTGCTTGGAAGTTTCGCAGTGAATCACCAACTTCCACTCTCTTTTACTTTCTTTAAAGCATTTTTAAAATTGTATATAGGTTAAATGATTCACTAAATATTATAAAGTTCCATTTCCATCAATTCATTTTCTGTGATTGCCTAATCCTTGCAGAGTTGCTGGGAGCTGTTCCCAGTAATCTACATGCAGGTACATCATGGACCACAGATCACAGGGCAACTCAGAAACATATAACACACCAGTCTTACCCAATGACAATTTAAAGAGACCAATTAATCAAAAATTACATATAGAGTGCTCTGAGCCCAGCCAAATCCATGCAGACAGGTCCCTTATTTGAACCTAAGACCTTCTGGCTGCACCCATACTAAAACTTCACTACCATGCAGCCTTCATTCAGCTAGATTCATTTGTATGCAAGTTACAATCTGCAAAAGAAACCATTGCTTTAAAACTCACTGAAGAAGCTGTTCATTAGTGACAGTTACTGGCAATGCACAAAATATTTATGTGTTGTTTAAAAGGTAAATTAAGCACTTATTAGCCTATAAAATGTTTTTTAACAAGTAATTAATATTTATGGTGAAACAACCATGTTGGCAGAAAAGAGTAATTACACATTTTGAAGTGAAACCGATGTGAAACGTTTCAAATTTCTTAGCATCACTGACCGTTTTGGCAGTTAGGAGAAATAATATACTACTTCAAACTATACTTTTTACTGTCATTTCAGAAGTTATATTAGGTATTTTTTGTATTTCTAGTTTGGATATAGGAATTCCTGAGTAATGCACCACAATTCAGACTGTGTAGATGAACAAATAGATACTTGTCTAAAGAGCTACTGAATGTAATAAAAAAAACTACTCAGAAAAAATACTAAGTTCCAGTCTGCTGGTTAATTTAAATAGGTCCGATGGGCTAAAGTCAATGAATGCAAATATTATGCAATTGATTCTCTAATGTTGTTGAGATTATAGGGAAAGTAGGAACCCAAACAGTTTAAGTACTTCATACAAATGGGGCAATGAAGCCCTGAGCAAGATAAGTACTTCAAATATTACAGTATCCGTATATGTTCTGGAAAACACTTCACTCAACATACACAGTCCTTTTAAATTCATAATGTTCAACTGTCCTAACTTTGTTTTCCAGTGTCTGCAAAATGCTATAAGTTGTCCCACTGTAAAAAAATTTACAGTTGCTTTGCCAACAGTTTCCTATATAGTGCATTAGGGAAAATCTTAGTGAGTCTGGGAGATCATACTTCATTTACTGTGACACAACACACTCTCACTCTATAGATGAGCTGAACCCCTCCACTCTGTCCGTCTGGATTTCTCAGCTCATCCCAGAGAGTCCAGCTCTGCCAAACATGACAAACTTCTTCAGCTAGATTATGCCACAAGATGGAGCGTGTAGCCTCAGACTTAAATGGTCTTCGGGCTAAACGGAGAATGATAGAGTTAGTGCCAGGGAACCATAATTAATGCTCTTAATTGGGCTTTTCCTTACAGTGGTGACTGATAGCCTACTCATAGCAAGCCATGGCTCCGGGGGCCACTGATATATGCAGCGGCTGATGCATGTTTTGTGCATGTTTTATCTGAAACAGTTACTGGTTTTCTATAACAAGAGTCTCCCTAAGCTAAAGGGAGAACCCTGCCCCCACTTCAATCAAATAAATTAAAGTTTCTGTGAATCTCAAGCAGGTGTATTATTTCACTGCATGCTTCTATTCCCACTGCTTAGTGAGGATTTAAGCTATAACAAACCCCCCTCTGTTTTCCATCTGATTGAGCCTTTGTCCACTACAAGATTTACTTAACCTCCTGAAGCTGCTCTCCCCCAGAGGTTCTACTCACCAGCACTCTCCTCCTCACTATGACCCATAGCTTTGTGACATCAAATGAGCAACGAGGTGTAAATCCGCTGCTCTTTAACATCCCCGCTGCTGTTAAGTAAGGTGTGACACACAAGGTTTTTGGATGGAGAACGAATATTCAATGTATCCTTTTGAGAGAGTTTGTAGCCATATATATATATATTTATATATATATATATATATATATATATATATATATATAGAGAGAGAGAGAGAGAGAGAGCGAGAGAGAGAGAGAGAGAGAGAGAGAGAGAGAGAGAGAGAGAGATATTCTAAGTATTTACATGGAAAATAATTCAAAATATATTAACATTTTCTGACTAATAGGTTTTAGAAAGTGGGATATGGAAAAAAAGCTGATTGTTGGTAACTTGAAATGTGCTTGTGCGGATGTGGGGGGATCAGGTTCCTTAAAGTCATATTTTATGTTATATTTAGGGAATAGAACCCTAGCATTTAAGTTAATTAGAAACTGTGTGGTTAACGTCCCCCAAAAATCCCTTTGGAATCAACATAAAAAGATCAAGTACACCTGAAAAGCCTTACGTGTGTCACATACCAGCAGGGGTCAGTAGTGTACTACTCTTGCTTTCAGCTGACAAGCTTTTCAAAGCCAATTCTTTGGAAGACAGACTTTCACATAGGCACCATTTCTTATTTAAAATATATAAATGTATTTTCAGCTGTAGTTCTAATAAATATTGGATATGTTTCCTTGAAAAACAAAACTAAATGGGACACACTATTAAAAAAGATTACTTTCAAGCGTACATCTCATACTGGCATTGTGTGAGGGTCACTAACTCAGAGCTACGCTGCTTCGTGAATGCTTATTTTTAAAATCCTAATGAAGGTTCTAGTAAGAGGCTGAGCCGTCACTCAGGCGCAAAGGTAAATACTGACATTAATTTGTAATTGTTAAATTTAATCAGCTTTTAATCATTTCCACCTCAATGGATTCAGATTTCTTCTGATGCCTGTGGCCTAATTTTAATATATTTTATTATGGTTTTTAATTGCCACTCAAATATGTAAATAAGGTTGGCTTTCTTTTATGGAGCTTAGGAATGGACCAAACTTTTGAAGAAAATAGAACATTGGGAGATGAGTTTAAAATAATGACTTTATTGTTAGATAAAATAAGGATATTTAACTGCATCTTAACTGGGATCTGAGTGCAAAAGTGCTCATTTTCTTGGCTGTTTGGTCAGAAAGACTGTGTGTCCCTTTAATGTCCAACACAGGCAGCGACTGACACACTTTCCCTGTGTTTTCACCCTCAGGCAAAGAGCTAATTAAGGAGAGACTCTGGTTGTATTTACTGTCAGCTCATGGCCCCTGGCTCTGTGTGTGTGTGTGTGTGTGTGTGTGGGGGGGGGGGGTGGGTGGGTGGATGGGTGTGTGTGTGTGTGTGTGCATGTGTGTGTGTTGGTTTGTGTGTGAAAGACTGGGAGAGGTAAAGAGAGAAAGATCATGTTGGGCAGATCTTGCCCTATCTGAGACCGTTTTTATTCACACTGGTTTTGCTGGGCCTTCCCGTTTTGGCCACATTTATGCTGGGAATCCTGACAGTTATCCATGAGAGGAAGTTTTTCTGGGTAGCAATGTATGAAGGTGCTGAGAATGTCAGTTGTTGATTCGTGGGAGATGCATAATCACAGGCGGATGATCTGTTGTCCAAATGTGAAAAGAAAAGAAAAGAACAATGGTAAGAATTCTCAAAATGTTTAATAATACCCAACTGGTGTTTTTAAAGAGGTTTGGATTAGGAAACAGCATGATGTCACTTTGACTTTACTTGAATGATTAACCATGAAATCACAGGTACAAATTCCTTTGTCTCCATTTTTGGTGACATATTAAGGCATGCCATGAACATATTAAGTATTTCTATCAGTAGAGGATGTAGTTATTCCAAACATTTTCATAAACTGACTCTGGCTTGGATTTTTTGGGGGGACACTTCTGGTTAAGTCAGCAACCTTGCTATCTCTTTAAAAAATTCTATGCTTTATCATTTATGCATTGTGCATTTAACACAACTTGTTTTATAGTAAACACGGGAGCCAACAAAAAAAATTCAACGAACTGTTCGAAAATATGTTTTACTTCAAATTCTGGTCTCATTTCATAATATGTAGTGCATCAGTATCACTTGGTATAAAGTACTTTAAAACATCAAATCGTATCCTGTGTACTGACTTTCAACATAATAGTAAATAAGTTTTGAGGCATTAAAGAGGGGTCCACCTTCTGTTAGTTTTTTTTTAAAGCTTAATTTTCAAGATTTATCTGAAAATGGTTACAGTGTGCATAAAATGTGACCCAAGAAGCACAAATGACTAAACTCAATTCAATTTCAATTCAGTTAATTTAAATTATATTTAAATAGCGCCGATTCACAACAGATGTCATCTCAAGGCACTTGAAAAGGCACAAGAAAAGTCATTTCAATACAGTTATACAAACATTCCAATCAGTTTACAAGTTTTCTATCTAAGGAATCCCAGCAGATTGCATAAAGTCATTGGCTGGCAGTTGCGCGTTGTTAATGCAGACTCCAACTACAGTAATCTCTCAGCAATCCCTCATACTGAGCAAGCATGTAGCAACAGTGGAGAGGAAAAACTCCCCTTTAACAGGAAGAAACCTCCAACAGAACCAGGCTCAGTACGAGCGACCATCTGCCACGACCGTCTGGGGGTTTGAGAAGACAGAGCAGAGACACAGAAAGAACAGAAGAACTGATGTAAGAGTACTTTCTATATAAAAGAAAGTAGAAAGTTGATAACACGACACGGGGGATGCTCAGTTACTGGGATGTCCCCGGTCCAACAGGGCATTGCACCTAAGCAGGATACCAGACCAGGTATAGCTTTTATGGAGAGAAAAACACGAAGAGAAAACAAAGTTAACAGTCAAAATAACAGCAAATAATCCAACTGTAAAGTAGTAGAAGAAAAAAGTAGCAGAGTGAAGAAAAGTGGTCAGTCTTTTCCTCCAGCAGTCTAAGCTTATAGCAGCAGAGATAGGTCAGGATAACCTAAGTCACTCTAGCTATAAGCTTTATCACAAAGGAAAGTTTTAAGCCTGGCCTTAAAAGTAAACAGAGTGTCTGCCTCACGGACTAAAGTTGGGAGCTGGTTCCACAGGAGAGGAACCTGATAACTAAAAGATCTGCCTCCCATTCTACTTTTACAAATCATAGGAACCACCAGTAAACCTGCAGTCTGAGAGGGAAGTGCTCTGTTGGGAACAAATGGAACAATCAGATCTCTGATGTATGATGGAGCTTGATTATTAAGGGCTTTGTATGTAAGAAGTAGGATCTTAAATTATATTCTGGATTTAACAGGGAGCCAATGAAGGGAAGCTAAAACAGGAGATATCTGATCTCTCTTTTTAATATTCATCAGAACTCTTGTTTCCACATTCTAAATCAACTGAAGGCTTTTAATTACATTGTGTGGACCTAAAAAATTACAGTAGTCCAGCTTTGAGGTAACAAATGCATGGACTAGCTTCTCAGGTCAAAAATAACGCAGAGGTTCTTTACGTTATTACTGGAGGGTAATGTAATACCATCCAGATTAAGTGAGTGACTAAGCAGTTTCTTTTTTAGAGCTTCTGGTCCAAAGACAGCAACTTCTGTCTTGTCAGAATTTAAGCAAAAAGTTTAGAGTCATCTATGTTTTTATGTCTTGCAGACATGCCTATAATCTACCTAACTAACTGGATTCATCAGGATTTAACGATATATATAGGTGTGTATCATCGGCATAACTATGGAAATCTATCCCATACTGTCTAATGATTTTACCTATTGGAAGCATATATATAGTAAAAAGAACTGGTCAAAGCACAGAACCCTGTGGTACTCCACAAGTAACCTTTGAGTATGAAGAAGATTTATCATTTACATGAACAAACTGGAATCTGTCGAACAAATATGATTTAAACCAGCCTAGTGCTGTTCCTTTGATCCTTGCAACAGAATAAATCTGTTACAATAATTCTTTAATGTTAACAAACTATAAATATTTTCTGTTAAATGTTTACCAGGTTTTTTATTTTTTAACTTATAGATTTCAAGCATTTATAAAACTTTTGAATTTGTTATTCAGACTCAATGTTGACAAATGTATCATATGCTCACACTGAACCAGGATCTACTGGAAGTTGCTTCCTGTTTAAAGGGTGTTTTCCTTTTCACTGTTGCCACCTGCCACATGCATGCTCGGTATGCATGTGTCTCCTTCAAAGTCAACAACACAGTACAAGCGACTGTCCGCTGTCGATACATGCTCGTCCACCAGGAGAGATTACTGCAAGCCAGAGATCTAGCATAATTGAGTGGGTTTCCTTCAGATATAAAACCTTTTACCGGTTTGATAAATAAACTGAACTTGACTGCATTGTTTGATAACTGGGATCAAGTTGGAATGTATGATAACTGGACTAAATTTACTATTTTATTGTTTCTGTTGTGTGCCTAAGTTGACATTTCTTGTTTATTGCCGTCACATAATTACACTGGACTTTTCTTTAACCTTTATTGAATAGACTATTTAGAATATTTTGATTTACATTATATTACATAATCAATGAGAACTGAGGGGGAAACAATGCTGGTTTGGGTGGTCCTAAACAGTGGCTTATTTCACATTACCTGTCAGTTCTTGAACAGTTTATTGTGAATTTTCAATCTGCTAAAAAAAATGTAATAAACATTTGTGGACACATCCTATATTCTAATTTCTTGATTCTGACTAATATGTTTTGGACTGATGTTGGAGAAGAAAATACACAGTATACAAGGTTGCCAAGCAGTACTGAATGTCAGCATGATATAAACGTAACACAATAGTATTGGAGTCTTGAAAAAGACCCATTTAAAAAATCTTCTCTCAGTGTCACAGAAAAAAAAAACAGAATAAGAAAATGAAAACTGCTCTGCTCTCATAGACTTTTACCTGACATGGGTGTTTGGGCTTCATTCAAATATGTTTTGAAATGATTCAGGTTATTTTAATGGGGTAATGTTGGGGGGGGGGCTCATCAAAGCTACATTTGGGTTAATATTTTCTACTATTAATCATTCAGCAAAATAACCTGTTCCCCGAATTAAAACATCTCAAGCTTTTTTCCCTTAAACTTTAAACACAAAATGAGAGTCTTTATCCTAGAGGGCCAATAGCCAGATGAAAAATGAAACTACAGTAAATGGAACTACAGTATTTAGAAACACAAAATATAAAGCTCATGTTGAAAGACAAACAAGTCGGCAAAGAAAACAAAAACTTTCTTTTGTTTACACAAGACCTAAAAACCTTGAAGTTGGATGCATCATTGGATGCATCTTATTTCAGAGATCAAAGTCAACTTAGCTAAATCAAAGTTAAGACAAGCTCTAATTAATTGTGGCCAATTATTAGGGCTGAAAAATATTTTCAAGTTGAAATAACTGCAAAAGAACATCCTGTCAGCTGTCAGAACCAGATTAACCAAACAAACACAGAACCTGACATGATTTCTTTCACAAAACTAATTATGCTTTCATCTAATAATTATACCCTAATTAATTTTTTAAGGCATCTTTTGGACCAACATTTTTTAGCTTTAAATAATGTCATGGTCAAATAAATTTGTATTAGTAGCACATAAAAAAGTCTGACCATAATGCTTTACAATAAAAAAATCATCAAGATAAATAGATCATAAAACTAAAAACATAAAAACTGTAAAATACATCAAAAACTCTAACATATTTTTAGAATAAAAAACACTAAAGTATAGTCTCATCATCCAATTAAGTCAAGTCAAAACCCCTAAAAAATACACTTTGGTTGTTAAGATTTCAAAAAGTTTACAGTATAAGCAGCACGGTTGTCTAGTAGTAAGTTATTCCACAAGTTCGGTGCAGCCACAGCAAAAGTTCAACCTTTTAAAAAAAATTTATTTTATAGAACATATTCCAACTTTATCGTAATGTCCATGCGTGAAAGACGCCTGTGTAGAGCACAAAAAAACGGTCTAGCCCAGCTCCACAAATCTTCCTAAATCCAGCCTAGATTGTGCAAATCAAGGTGTTGTGTTATTTTATTATTTTATTATCAATGGGCCAAATTCAAAGTAATTTTTCTGACTATGAACCCTTAGGTGAAGCTCATGATAGTGTAGAACATTGTCTAGTGTTGTCTGAATCTTACCTAAATATTGGAGTTTTGATTAACACCCGCTGTCTGTGGTGACTGTGAATGGTCATCTGAAGGTAAACTGGCAGCAGACATTCTCCCAACATCCGCTGATGTTGATCAAACACACCCTGCAGTCCCCAACCGGCCCCAAGCTGATTCTAACAGTACCCCAGCAGGACTCTCTTTACAGGGTTCCACTAAAGCTCCATTTGTTGGTGACAACTCTGCTGCAAAGGTGACACACCACAGTGACAGGGGCAAACACTCTCTACCCCCCTGCTCTCTCAAACTAACACACACACAATAGTACAATAGCACCAGGCCCTTCCTCACCCAGCGGTGGGTGTCTCTGCAAACCCTGTACCTCCCTCATGCCAGTCAATAAACTGCAGGAAGTCACAAACACACACACACACACGCACACACACAGTCCCAGTGGCAATGACAATATGGAAATGTTGACAGGGATGTCTTGAAAGAGAGGGAAAGTGAAAGAAAGGAAGTGATGCATAGATGGAGGAAAGTGTTTCTGTGATATTTCAACAGCGAGCACAGTGAGGAGGACTCTCATTATGCGCTGTCGGGTCTGACAGTGACGGTGCCGTAGCTGTTATAGGGGAGCTGATGACCCAAGTGACCCGGAAAGCAAGGCGTAGCCCGCACAGCTGTGGTCACTGTGGTGATCTCACACAGTGCAATTAATGCGCACAATCAGAGGTGTCTACGTCTGTGAGAGTGTGTATGTGTGTGTGTGTGCATGTGTGTGTGTGTTCGTGTCTGAACACACATGCTTGCTTATTGCAACCAAACACTGAGTTACTATCTGACAACAGAGAGCTCTGGGTAATTTCCCATCAAGCCTCATCAGGAACAGCGGGGAGCCAAGAGCCTCGCCACATCAGCTCACTCTCGGACCTGGGTGGAAAATTACCATCATTAAACAGCGATGTGCAAGAGAGAGAAAGATGGAGCTGTATAAAAGAGAGAAAGAGAATGGAAGAGTGCCCCCCCCCCCCAAAAAACAACGGGATAGTTAGGAACCTGATGAAAAGGAAAGACAGGGGCAGATCCAGAGCCGTTTGTAGACATAAAACCACACTGGGCACATATTGTTTATTTGTTTATTTATTAGGATCCCCATTAGCTTTCAAATGTGACAGCTACTCTTCCTGATGTCCTCATCAATTCATTAAATTAATACTTTCACAATATCTCAAACATAAACCAATATACACACCTTACCACAATAGATACAAAATATAACATTTATAATATCCTACACCATACCCTCACATATATATATATATATATATATATATATATATATATATATAAATATGGTACATTTAAGATATAACATTATTTTTTGCAAATAAAATGAGAGAGGTATCTCGTTAAAGATACTAAAACCATGTAAAATGGGTCTACATTTTCGAAAACAGTGATCAGAAGCAGTCCAACTCTCCTTGTGATTGCTGACTTGCTTTTCATTTTGTCTTTTTATCTTTGGTGAAGAGCTCTGAGAAGGCCTTCCAATGATGCTGGAGGTACACTATGTTAGTATTTGTTGTGGTTAGATGAAAGCTGTTGGTTAAATGGAAGTATTTATACTGCCAGCACCATGTTTCACTGTAGACATAGTGCTCTTTTATTGATAGGCAGTGGTGCTTCAGTGCCAAATATATCTTTGTGTTCTGAATACCTGAAATGTTCTGAACTTTTAAGGTGTATTTTTGAACAAAACTGGCTTTAAAACACAAGGTTACTGTGGATAATAATCTAGTCTTTCCATTAGTTTTTCCCATTGAGCACCTGGACTTTCTCATTATCATTTAAAATAGATCTTTAGATGCTTTGTTTTTTAATGGTTATATAATGTTGAAATTTGAGCGAGAATTTAACTAAGGTACAGAGGATCCCTAAAGCATATGCATCAGTAAAATTGGTCTGCCGGCCTACCTTTGAGAGACTCACTTGTACAGTAAATGATTAAATCTTCAGTCAATATTGATCAATGACAGGTGGTGTTAGAAACAGAATAGACAAATCTTTAGAAGGCCTCAGTTTTCTTGGGTTGCTTTATCTTATCTCTGTCTAGACCTTCCTCCCTCTCATTAGCAAGTGGCTGTGATTGCAGTGGACTGAACAGTGATTCTTTATTGATCCTGGCAGCCCTCGCTCGGATAACTAATGTAATCAGTGCCCTCTGTACAAGCTGTGGAGGCAGGTGGAGAAAGATCAGCGGGGAGACAGGTGGGAGGATTTACTTACATATTGTGCCATGCGAGATCAAAACAAATGTGTGATAAGCACAGCTTTATGTACTGAAATACAAAAAAATTACTTTTTGTTGTTTTTGGAGGTTAAACAGAGTGAAAGCACTGCTTAAAGCACACAGAGACAATCGCCCGCTCGTCAAATTTCAGGCCTTGTCTCCAAAGTGAAGTACACACTGTGTGATGGGTGAAAGATTTATAGCACAGCTCTGAGCTGAATCTACGATGTCTTGTATCAAGTCTGCTTAATGTAACAGTGACATGTACACATTAGAGAAGGATCCCTGAGCTCATATTGAAAATAACAGGGGATGTCTGTTAGAAGACACGTGTAAAATCCCAAACACAACACTGTGAGCTCAGACAAGTTCTTTTTTTTTTCTAAAAGGGCAGTTGTTGACAAGTCTGTTGTCTCCCAGCTTTTTAGCTGCCTTGACAGCATACTGGGCTCATGGCCCTTCTTAACTCCCTCTCTTTATATTTATTTCTCAGTTGAGAGTTGACTCTTCCATCTTCTGTCTTTCACTTTGGTCTTTAAAAGTCTTGCGTTATCCCAAAAGTTTTTTCACATTTTGCCTGTAAGGAGCCAAACTCACTTGGAATCTTTTAAAGTAGTTTTGATCAATTGTTTATTTATTATTGAAGGATAAAACAGGCTCCTAAATTCAAATGATTAACAGTTGGTTTGTTTAAAATATCTTCCAAAAAAACATATGTGACATGACTTAACAAGGAATTGCTGTAAATTAGATATCTGGAGATTGGCACCAATCCCTGGCAGCCCTGCAAGGATTAAGCAGGTATAGACAATGGGTGGCTGGACAGACAGACAGACAGACAGACAGACAGACAGACAGACAGACAGACAGACAGACAGACAGACAGACAGACAGACAGACAGACAGAACCAGTCAAAAAGAGAATTTTGGTTCCCATTTATCTGAATCAATAAAAAACACTAAGAACTGCTCCGTTTTACAGGCATAGCACCAACAAGGTGAATCACAAAGAGCTTTTAGCTAAAAGTATGGTTTACAGTCAATGAATAACTTCAGAATGATATCAGACCATGCATCAGGTATTTGCTGTATTTGTTACTATATCATAAAGATGTGGCTTTCACATACTGTTCATCTGATATATTTTTGGTTAGAGAATTCTTCTGGCCTTCAGTTGTCCAATTTTTTTTTCATTTTCCTATCGATGACTGTACAGAATTGGACTGAAAAGGACTGAAAACGCAGTCAAAGTCCAGATAAAAGCTTTGAACAACCTGTTGAAAGCCTGGTGAACTACTGATCATGAACACATTTGAAAGATTAAAAGAAAGTCTGTCTCTGTGGAAGAAAATTGTTCATCTTAATTCATCCATATGTATACTTTTGCATATTTTGATACTTTTTCCACTTTAAAGAGTAATTTCCTCAAAAACCTGAATCCATCCATCTATTGTCTCTACCTGCTTACCTTTTCAGGCTTATGGTGGGCAGGTGAAATGTAAACAAACATGGAGTGGCAGTAGATTGTAGCGGTTTAAGATTGCTCTGTTGTGTTTGGCTGACAAATGTGCCAGATAAATATGCTGCAGCAATGGGCTCAGGATGAATAGAGAAAAAGGCATATGGAGAATGCTGTTTTTTTACACAAGTTGGCTAAGACTGCTTCATATGAGGCAGCGAGCAATGAGTAGGGGCGCGTACAACTTCACAGCACTCATGTCCTCCTTATACAGACATCGACATTCGACATTGTAAGCTATGTACAAGATATGACTCATATTTTCCTGTAATTCTCCCACAACTATCCAGCATGCGTGGTTCTTCAGATTTTATTTACCCATGTTGACCTGTACAATAGTCCGCTTCTTGCTTTTGGTGCAGTCCCGGTCTGCTTGCCATTTAAATATCCAATCAAACCACAGCAGAGTTTGTTTCAATCGAACTGAGACCTAGGTTTTTAGGAGAACCAGAGTTCGATTTTTTGGTCTGCATCAGGGTTCAATTGTGCATTCACACCTCCCAAAACAAACCGGACTTTCTGGGCAAACGAACTAGAGTTTGATTAAAGCGGACTAAAAAGGGCTGTTGTGAATGCACACATAGACGCACGGGACAAACCACCATGGTCACACAGCCTCATACCTAAGCGCAATGTGAAGTAATCAATTATAATAACACTCATGCTTTTGGACTGTGGAAGGAAGCTGGAGTATCTGGAGAGAACCTACACATGCATGGAGAACATGCAAATTCTATGCAGAAAGACTTCATGTCAGGATTTAAACTCAGGAAGTTCTTGCTGCAGGGCAAAACAACAGTGCCCACCACTGTGTCACCATGCAGCCCTTCTTGAAAGCCTGTTGTATTGAATCCATTTCTAGTCTTATGCCCCCTGATGAAGAATGTAATTATCACAGATCACAGGTGCCACTTTTATTCAATAGACCAAGATTTCTGTGTATAACCCTGGTGCACACCGTTTTAACAGAGACCAAAATCCTTTTTTGAAAAAGTGAAATCTTTTAGACATCCAAAAGTTTCTTACACAACTACATCTTCTTCCAAAATGCATTGAGAGGGACATCGATCTGGTGAGGTGAAAACTCAAGAAGCACTTGAAATACTGAAAAACAACTTTTATGAATGAACAAAATTATCTTGTTTGTGGACCTCAATTGGGGTCATTCTTCTGTTTTAGCAAGGTTGTTTTAAATTGAAACATTTGGCAAAAACTATTTAAAATATCACAAAATGTGGTAACTTTACTGTTACCTGGGATACTTAAGCTACATAGGTATTCTGTATAGGCACACATATTTCTTGCTTTCTTTTGTACTTTAAAGTACAAAATAAAGTTTTAGTTTTAATGGTTTATTTTTTAGATTTGAATATACAGGAAGATATAACTTTGGCTAAAAAATAATCAATGTATGATTTATCTAAGTGACAGTGTTTCATGTATTAGCAAGCTGTATTACTTCAAATTTGTACTTTGTACCTCTCTTTTGATAGATTTTATTTTCTTACAACAGCTTTCCCACAAAAATCGTAAAAATAGCTTTGCTTTATTGCTTGACTGAATGCTCACCTGGCCTCTCTCCTGTTTAGAGATGATCAAATAGAATAAATAAAATAAAAAATCCAAAGAGATAAGAGAAAAACCCAGGAGGGGGGATGAACAAATGCAGAACATAATTCAGGTTTTGTCAAGGTGCAACCAAGCTTTACCCAGTATGCTTTCCATAATATACTGTACCCTTACTTGAAGCACACACAGATGCAAACAAACACAAACATTCCCCAAGCAAAGGCCTACACAGATGCGCTCTTAGTGAGGAGGAGGAGGCGGAGGAGGAAGATGATGAGGATGAGAGACAGAAAAGAGAGAGACTGCATGGGTGACCCAGTTGGGCTTGTGCCAGTTCTGGAAGAGCCTGGAGCCAAAGTAAAGACCTGGAGATAGACACACACACACACACACACACACACACACACACACACACACTTACACACATGCGTATGCACACACCACACACCACCTGGTCCCGTGCCTTTTAATAACTGAAACAAGGCACAAGATGTAGGCAGCATGGTGCATGGTTTCCCAACAGCCTGGCAGCAAGACAGTGGTATGTCACAATGGCAACAGTAGCCCTGAGAACAGTAAATACTTTGCCTTACAGGTGCACATGGAAACACAAGGCAACAGACACAGCTCTAAATCTGGTGGTATTTTTAAGGATTGAAAAAATTTTTATGGAGAGTTTCACCAATAGATGTTGGGAGGAAAAGACACAACTGCTGCTTCTTTCCTCGACCCAGCCTAATTTCCCCCTCACTCGCTGTTTCTCTTTTCTTCATCTGTCTTTCTCCCCTGCTGCGTACAGGAGTCAGCCTGACTTTTGATCCTGACATCTGCGTCTTGCAGGAATGTCTGTGCGCTCTCTCTGCCCTCTGATGTAGCTCCAGGAACTAATGGAATGTGAAAGAGACAGACGGGCTTCTCGTCTGAAAAACACTGCCCTCTCTCCGTACACGTGTGCATATGCATACATGTGTGTGCACGTGTGTGTGTGTGTGTGTGGGGGTGTGTGTGTGTGTGTGTGTGTGTGTGTGTGTGTGTGTGTGCGTGCGTGCACTTGTTTCATACACATGTCCACTGTCTGCTTCCAGCATAACCAATTTAAAATAAAGCAATTCGAAAAGAGGTGAGAGAGAAGACAAGAGAGTAAATACGTCTAACAGTTTGGTTTGTGGTTTTGTACATGGAAATCTTTGAGCTGCGTTGTGTAGAGGTTAATCCCGCAACTTTTACTTTCTCCCTCCCTCGTTCTGCAGGGAGAGACTGAAAGGTCTAAAAGGGTGTTTACAATTCACTAATCTGACTTCAAAACCGGCTTAACTCTGGGAGACATCAAAGGTGTGCGCGTGATGGCCCCACTTATCCCAGTAAGAGGGGGATGTATGATAGACTGGAAACATAGTGAGAAGGTCTTGGGAGGAGGAAAAAAGAAACAAGAGGAAACTAAATAATTTTAAGATCTTGTGATGGATGTCTCAGTTGATGAAGAAAAAACGATGTTCCAGACTTATAATAAGGTTTATACATTTTATACACTTCAAGAGGTGCCCACAGAATAACTATGAAATATGTTTGAAAATGAAAATTGTCCTCCTTACTGATTTCTTCTGTTTTTGCTTTTTTCTCACACCTTAATATTTGATATCATCAAAGTAATTTTAATATCAGACATAAGATAATAAATACAAAAAGCAGCTATTTTTTGAATGATGATTTAACCTCATAAGGGAAAATAAGCTATTCCAACCAGCCACTGTGTGAAAAAAATAATTGTCCCCACTTGTTAAAATGTGAGTTAACTGTGATCAGGCACATTTTAGGTTAAATTTAGTTACACACAGGTCCGATTACTGTCAGACCTATGGAATCAAGAAATGACTTAAATAGTACCTTTCAGACTACATGAAGTAGACTGAGCTCTATCATTCTGAAAAGGGTTGCTCCAGTGAGAAATAGTGAGAGCCAATCGTCCACAAGAGAAAACATGGAACAGGGTGAACCTTCTCTGGAGTGGCCGGCCTACCAAAATCACTCCAAAAGCTAATTGATGATTCATCCAGGAGGTCACAAAATAATCCAGAAGGACATCTAAAGCACTGCAAGACTCACTTATTTGGTAGTGCGACAGTCTGGGGCTCTTAGGCAGTTTCAGGATTTACATAACTTGTCATAATTGATGAAATAATGAATTCTCCTTTCTTGAAGAAAATCCTGAAGGAGAATGCTTGGGCATCATTTTGTAGGCCTTATGTTCAGGAGCACTTGGATCATGTAGTACTTAAAATATCTGAAGCACACTAGCAAGTCCACATATGAAAAGAAACAAATAAGGTTTTGGTGTGCCCTGCTCAAAGACCAGAGTTAAATCTGATAGTGATGCTACGCCAACAGGGAATCCATGCTCAGAAACCATTGAAAGTGGCTGTATTAAACAAATTATGTAAAGGAGAGGTGGCACACACTCCTATTTGGCAATGTGAAACAATCACTGGGTGTTATTGCACACACCCGATGGGAGCTGTTGCCAAAAAATGATGGCACACCCAGTTATAAGGTTTATGGCACAATTCATTTTACATTCACATAAGGCTAGGTTGAAAGAACAAGAAAGAACAGAACAAATCTTTAAGGGGTAAATACTTTTTCACAGCACTTTCAGGTTTAGTCTGGTAATGAATCTGTCTACCTGAGTCTTATCAAAAAAACTGATAATAGGTCATCCAGTATATCAACCCGTGGCTTTCATGAACATATTAATTAAGAACTGATAGCTGTATTTCCAAATGCAGCTCCACAAAGTAGACGGGGGAAGTTTTTATCCTGGTGAGGCTAACTAATGAGAAAAATCTAATTTAAACAAGATTTCCATCTGCATAGGAGAGAACGTAGGCAAGGTAAAATTAGCCGTGTAATAAATGAAGATTGTGGAAATACATCTGGCATTAATTGTCATCCAAAGGTCACGGTTCATTAAATTACCATTAAAGAGTTTGACTAAATATATTTAGTGCTCAGTGAGGTGTGCTGGCTTTGTGAGGTAAAATGTATAAATAACAGTAATAACTAAAGCTGTGTTTCTAAGACCTATTAATACAGGATGGGAAGCAGGAGCCTGTTCTGCGGGAACATTATCAAGTAATTCGCGCTATTAACAGATGTATTTTTCCCCCTCCTTGAACATGTAGAAATAATTAGAAATAATGCAAGTTATAATAAATTGTCACGCAATGAACAGTGGGCCCAAAAAGCGGAGATTTCAATGTGATGGAGATGAGCTCATCTGTGCGGTTCTATTATTTATTCAGTGTGTGTTTGCTGAATACATCTCCATGCAAAGTTCTTTTGTGATTCCAAGTTTGTCCCACATTCACATTGAGATATCAGGGAGCGACATGTGAGTCCGCCTCAAGCAAACATCTGCTCACACATGTACACACATGTAGAAACACACAGGCTGACGTATATGCCTACTCTGGACATTTTAGAGCACAAAAGATGTAAATTATGTTTAAAAGCACATCCAGGGAAAAATGGGAAAATAATGTAAATAAGGGTGTAAAGGATAAGATGGCTTGCTTTTGATTAAGGGAAAAAGGATGGAAAGGGGAAAAGATAAAGAAAGAAAATGTCTATTTAAGTGTGAATGTGTGCGTGTGTTTCTTTAAAAGAAGGGCAAAGCAACATAAGACAGAGAGACTTGCGTGGACAGACACTGATTCCCCCAGGTGAATGTTGGGTAAGTCTCCAATAATCGGGAGTGACAAGAAACAGAAGGAGCCGATTTCTCCTCATGTCATATCCTCTTTCGCTTCTCGCTTCCTGCTTCTTGTCAACAGGACTTTAAACTGGTGTTTGTTAAATTGGATGTCAGGTTCAAAAGAGGACTTTATTGCATCCAGTGCTTGTCTGTTAGCGTGCATGGATGTGCTGTCATTTGAATGTGGTAACATGTTGTCTCCTGATATTAAAAGGTGCAGGTCAGAGAATGCAACAATGTAGAAACAGATCCATTTACATAATTATCCCAATAAAGACCTTTTGTGTAAATTTGCATATACAAAAGACTACAAAAAGATTTGTGGCTGCAGAAGAATCTACCAGTGTCCTGGACGTCAAAGCCCTCAAGCCTTGGATGTTCAGCAGCAGGTCTATCCTGCCTTTCCAGGAAGCCTCGGATGAGTCTGAAGCCCCTGGACATCGCTGTTAATCACTCATCCTTAAACATGCACTTTGTAAATGACCTTAGAAAGACAGAAACAAGAGACAGACAAGTCACAGAGTCAAACAAAGCCCTCAGGACTCAAACCAATTTAAATCCCAATTTAATTTTAAACAAATACGAGCTACACATGTATCCATATATGACTGTGTACAAGATTGTGGATCGTCAAACAACCAGTTCCTCCACATAAACAGCAAAGGTCATTCCCTGTCTGAGTCAGTGTATGTTATTGTTCCGATTACAGTGTGTGATTTTGTTTTGACTATCAGTGTTACAACTGTAGAAATGACTGACCTTTGACTGTAAGAAATAGGAGATCACATCACTGTCATTGTCAAGGGATTCTTTTTTTAAATCTATAAATAGTCAAATTAGAGGGTAAATGCACAAGCAAAGAATTATAATAAACAATAATTTAAAGCCATAATGTTTGCATATTCCCAGGAAAGCTAAAACAATACAAGAAGTTCTTTCTTTTCTTCTCCTGAATTCTTACTTGCATTACACGTACTGGTATGCTTCACAACTTCCATCTTTGATTTTATACCATAGTGAAGTGTCTTCATTTGATGATACGCAGCACAAGATGTGCTTTTGTGTTAAAACTTCTGGTGACTTGAGCATGCGTCACCAAAACCCATTGCAAAAGAAGATGATTTTTACAAAGTGCTGGATCCAAGCATCATAATATTAAGTTGGGTGGAAGGAAAAAAAGTTAGGCAAGCTGCAAGACAACAGACCTAACAATGCACATGTGCTGCAGTCTCAAAGCAACCTGGGCAGCCCTGAAGGCTCTCAGGCTTATTGCCTTGATTCTACTCAACAATGATGCAGTAATTCATGCAAAATGCAAAAGGAGCCCTGACCATGCACTGAGTTATATACTATACAGTACATTAACATACTTTTTAGAAGACTGACATCTTTGACATAAAACATTTTAATTGGTCATTTGTATTATTTTCTAAGAAATTCAAATATGTTTTTTTGATTAGATTTGAACCAAAATAATCAAAATAAACAGAAATAAACACTTAGCATATATCCTTCTTTAGTGTACCTATATAATAAATTAGTTCAAATTGAAATACTGAAATTGTATTTTAATTGAAATTCTAATGTATGCAGATGCACTACATGCATAATGTGAAATAAGCCAAGACAATGAAAACTTTATATTGCATGGAGGTCAATTAAAGCAACGCATGGCTGTATATGTCAGAACAGGATTTTAAATTACCCAATATATTGTCATGAATGTACAGTGACAGCTGTTGAGAAATCCCTAGCCCCATTATTGTCTTTTTGACATATAAACAAAGGCATATACATGCAGTCACAGACACACACCAGATGGCCACACACCCCTCACCTTGTACATTAGGGTCCCTGAGGCAACAGGTCAAAACAGGTCCCACCTGAACGGGCCATTTCTGGTTCACAGGTGAGCCCTTTCTCTTCCTTAAAAAAAAGCCACATCACACATCTCTGTCTCTGTTTGACTGCAAATGAGAGCAGGTCACCGTGTGCCAGGGTTACTTCTGCAGGGCAGATGGGATTCAGAGGCTGACCCACCTGATGTAACCAGAATGTAGCCAGAATTTCTTTTTTCTCCCATTTTCATATACAAACTCATGCTGGTGCTCACAATCAACTAGAACGTATAAATATTGTTTTTCTAAATAAATTATTGTTGGAAGCATTGCTTTTACTTCTGGCCTTTATCATAATGTAGCTGAACAGCAGCACTCTTGCTACTCCCAATACCTCTAGGTGGCAGTATGGTCATATCAACGTTTCTTAAACTGGCCTCTCTGCTGCAGTCTTCACATCTCCCTATTCACAGAGAAATGCAACCGCAGACAGGTGATCATATACCTTACTCACACTCACCACTGCACTTAACATTAAAAGCTGCAGAAAATGTTTAACATCTCAGGAGTTGGCTCATTCCTATTCTGTGAGCATTTGATCCTGCACAAATGCCACATTTGTTGTGGTTTTTAAATTATCTATAGCTTAGAATTGAACATTAACACTTTTCCCCCACTGTAGTTATGTGCTGATGATTAATGCTGTTTGAATGAAACTTACAGCTGACCACACCATTAAACACAGTCCAAGGTGGGAAAGCAGAGTATATTAAATCTGATGATCAGATGGGGGAGTGGTATAAAGGCGACAGAACACGGGATGGCTGTGATGGAACCATAAAATAATGATAAAACACTTCCATTTTTATTTTAAATAAAGAACCACTTTTTTTCTGTTTCATAACTAGATATAAAGCTGTAAGTTGGACATTTGTGGAAGATATGTGTGCAGAAAGGCCTCGTCTTTTTGCCTAAATAGGTACCAAACCATAATGGTCATTATTGTATACTGGAAATGAGTCAAGTGGAGTGTGTGGTATTCCATGCTTTAACAAGCCACTGTTTAAAAACAGAGAATTTAACATGTTTTTATCCGTTTATTTTATCCGTACATTAATGAGCAACTGACAGTACATTTAGTTACAGTATAACCAGGAACAAGTTTTTCAGCTCTCTGCCCATTTTCTTCTTTCTGCTTGAGGATTGTGTGATTTCCTGCATCAGTTGACATAAGTCCTTAACAGGCTGTCTTGTTGTAACTCTGAAAATGTCATCCCTATGTTTAAAGGCCTCTGTGGTATGCAATGGTATAACGGAGTAGCCTAGACATAGAAACAGGAAAAAACTAAAAGTTGGAGTACATCTTCACCCAGGCTACAGTGCAACTCTGTGTGCTGTTCTCTCCCCTTCCTGCAGGATTTTAGGTGAACTGAACTCCCAAGCAGAACACTGCTCTGACAGCTAACATTGCCCTATGTCATAGCCTACGCTGATTGTCTTATCTGCCCATTTATCACAGTTGATTTGGACCCAGCCTTGCCTGAAACCTGCGCTCAGATCTCGTTCGGTTGACTTGGAATATGCGATGCTAAAATTGTTGAGGTTTTTTCAAATAGGGGATCCATTGCAAATGCATTCAAGGTTATTTTAATGCACAGAGCTACTTAATGTGTTTTCTGACTGCATTTCACTGGCCTGAGATAATCATGACAATTAGCCTGACACTATGGAATGGTAAGGGGCAGGACCATAAATATTAGGCTCCACACACAGTGTCTCCTACACGTGTACTGTCAGCAAAGTGACACAAAATTACACCCTAACAAGTGTACAGTTCTCCTGGCTCAGATTGTCTGATGCGTTATCTCCTATGAACTAGAAGAAATGCATGAGTGTGCAGGACGGGGTTGGCTTCACAAGGCTGTCCACACAAGCTGTTTGCACACAAACCAGCACTGATGTCTTCTGTCAGCCCTCATTTTGGTAAACACTGACGTCTATGTGAGGAAGCGGAGTGACAGGTGCATGATTGAGGTACTTAAATGCAGACACTCTCAGCGACCGTCCCCTCTCTGGATCTCCCAGGGATGCTGTGTTTTCTATCTTGACAATATATGCTTGAACGCTCTTTCATCTACTGAGACCATTGTATTGTCCTTTAATTGATGTAAGACACCTTATCCAAAATTTCGTGCTAATTACACAGTTATTTCATCAAATCACGATAATCATAAAAACATAATCATCTCATTATCTTGATGAGGAAGAACGCGGGACATACTTGTTTGGTTCTGGGAGGCAGGAGTTTTGTCACCTTTCTAAAAGACACTGCTTCAGAACAGATCGTCTAAAACCAGATCTGTAGAAGATAAACATTAAATATGCATCCAGATCTTCTGCTTGGGCGAGTGGACTGAATTTGTATAAATGGCTAATGTGTTGCAGTGATGGCAAACAACCAGATTGAGCGCTCACTACAAAATCTGCTCCATTGGCTATTAACACCCACAAGGAAGCTTACTATGGGCCCTGTCACACGTTAGGGTTAAATTGAGAGTAAGAAAGTATTAGTTTGTGTATGTGTGTTTGAGGGTGAATCAGTGCACAGGTGGATCTTAAAAACATTAGAATATTATTGAATGGTGACTGTATTTCAATAATTTAGCTCTAAAATGTAATTCAATTCAGTTTATTTATATAGCACCGATTCACAACAGACGTCATCTCAAGGCACTTAACAAGAAAAGTCGTTTCAATACAATCATACAAACATTCCAATTAGTTTAAAGTTTAAGTTAGTTTCCTATTTAAGGAATACCAGCAGATTGCATTGAGTCATTGACTTGAGGTTGCGTCCCGTTGATGCAGACTTCCAACCACAGCAATCCAGCAAGCATGTAGCGACAGTGGAGAGGAAAAACTCCCCTTTAACTGGAAGAAACCTCCAGCACCACCTGGCTCAGTACGAGCGGCCATTTGCGATGACCGTCTGGGGGTTTGAGAAGACAGAGCAGAGACACAGAAAGAACAGAGGATCTGATATAAGAGTACTTTCTATATTAAAGAGAGTAAAAAGTTGATAACAGGACACGTGGGATGTTCAGCCACCGAGACCATCATCCCAGTCGATGCCCCCCGTCCAACAGGGCATTGCAGCTAAGCAGGATACCAGATCAGGTGTAGCTTCTATGGAGAGAAAAACACTGAGAGAAAACAAAGTTAACAGTTGAAATAACAGCAAATAAAACAACTGGAGAGTAGTAGAAGAAAAAAGTAGCAGAGTGAAGAAAAGTGGTCAGTCTGTCCTCCAACAGTCTAAACTTATAGCAGCATAACTACAGAGATAGCTCAGGATAACCTAACCACTCTAACTATAAGCTTTAACAAAAAGGAAGGCTTTCAAATTCAAATTCAAAAATACTTTATTCATCCCAGAGGGAAAATAAGTTTTTAAGAGGGAAGTTTTAAGTTTTTATTAAATTTAAATTTTTAAGCTTGGTCTTAAAAGTAAACAGAGTGTCTGCCTCACGGACTAAAGCTGGGAGCTGGTTCCACAGGAGAGGAGCCTGATAACTAAAAGATCTGTCTCCCATTCTACTTTTAGAAATCTTAGGAACTACAAGTAAACCTGCAGTCTGAGAGTGAAGTGCTCTGGGAACATATGGAACAATCAGATCTCGGATGTATGATGGAGCTTGATTATTAAGGGTTTTCTATGTAAAAAGGAGGATCTTAAATTCTATTCTGGATTTAACAGGGAGCCAATGAAGGGAAGCTAAAACAGGAGAAATGTGATCTCTCTTTTTAATATTCATCAGAACTCCTTCTGCAGCATTTTATATCAACTGAAGGCTTTTAATTGCATTTTGTGGACTTCCTGACATTAAAAATTTACAGTAGTCCAGCCTTGAAGTAACAAATGCATGGACTAGTTTGCGTTTAAATTCTAGTAGATATATAGATTCATAACAGAAAGAGAAATGTTTCAAGAGTTTATTCTTATAACTTTTGGCAGTTATAGCTTAGAGCTAGTAAACCCCCAAAATGTAGTTTCTTCCCAAATATTAATGTTGCATAAGCCTAATAAACAAATACTGACACATAATGGCTAGTCTATAGAAAAGTTTGCCCATGTGTAGTCTAGTAAATGCAGTTATTACTTCAAAGATCATTTTGTATGAATTAATCAATACAATGTATGGAGACAATCAGTCTTAGGCTTACCTTAGGTATTAAGGAAGGCCAAGTTGCTTTAGTAGTGACTTTCAGGTTGTCTGCACTGTTGTGTTCTCTCGTATAATTATTGACAACACTTCATAGGTTCTCTTTGGGGTTAAGGTCAGATGAGTTTGCTGGCTAATGAAGTTCAATGATGATATGGCGTTTTAAGGATTTAATACAGCATGTAGATCAACATGGAGGAACAATGTGTAGACTGCAGTTGTACTACTCAAACCTCCCAACCTTCTACAAGATTGTATAGTATTAGGCTATTATCTCTTATCTACATGAGATCCATCTTCCTAAGACCAGTCATCCTCATCTGTCATCCAAAACTACTTCATACTGGTCTTTTGTCAGATACCGGGAGTGTGGAGACTATTGTGTTCTGATAGATACCAAGCTGACGTCTGTGATGCTGCAGTTCTGATACCTTGCAATTAAAACATTATGTTCGAACATCAGGATTGTTTCTCTGACTTACCTACTGTGCATAGTAGCACGGGGGGAAATTAGTCAAATATTAATTAAATTTAAATATTCCCAATAATGAATCTAAATCGGTAGCAATGGTTATATTGGGACAATGTTCGAAATACTTTAAAGAACAGTTTGCATTTAGATGGACGGATGAGAGCTTCAGATATTTGGATATAACAATTACACAACAACGATCAAATTTGTTTTCAGCAAATTATGAGAAATTACTAAAAGATATCATAGATGACCTGGTGAGATGGGACATTTTCCCTTTGACAATAATGGGAAGAATGGAAGTAATAAGGATGAATATTTTAACAAGATTGCTTTTCTTTTTTCAATCTCTACCCATCCAATTCTCAAAGATAATGTTTAAAAGAATTGATAGAGTGATAGCTAAATTTATCTGGGGAAATGAAAGGCCAAGAATATGATATACATTATTACAAAGCTGTATAGAAAAATGAGGATTTGAATTTACCCAACATAAAAAAATATTATTGGGCAACAAATTTAAGAATTAAAGATATCTGGTTAAATAACAAGGAAGAGATAAGATGGAGGGAATAGGAACAAAGTTCATGCTAGATTGTGCTATTAGAAAGTTTACCTTTTATTAGGAAAATTTTCTTTAAGGAATTGGAGATAAGAAATGAATGAGTAAAAGTAACAATAGAAATATGGGCAGGGGTAAAAAAAATAATAAAAATGTCAAATTCAATAAGTAGGGCTACGAAAATATGGAAAAACTGGGATTTTCTACCTTCAAATGAAGACAAGGGATTTTAAAGGTGGGAATCTAAAGGACTTGTCTGTATTGGGCAGCTCTTAGGGGGGGAAATATGAAATCTTGCAAACAACTTAAAAATGAATTTCAGCAACCAATACAAGTTTTTTGTTTTTGTTTTTGTTTTGTTTTTTACAAATCAGAAGCTTTTTGACAAAACATACAGAATGGGAGCATCTATGCAAACCAGCAAATGAAACTGAGAAATTAATATTTAAGACAGAGAATAATAAGAGATTCATTTCAAGGTTTTATAAAGCCCTACAAGCTGAGTAGGACATTAAGGAAAATTGGGAAACAGAAAGAAATAATTCCAAATAAAAATTTGGAGGATTCATTTAAAGAACGACATAAACTGTTTAGTAGTAATGAATGTAGTAATGAAAGTAAAAATGCAATATTTCGAAGTACCTTTACAGATTTCAAAATATAGTAAAGTGTCTGATAAATGTTGGAGTGAATGTGGCCCAGTTGGAGACTATATACATGCCTGAAAATTACTGAATCCTGGGAAAGTACTAAAAACAGACAGAAACTATTACCAAGGTAAAAGTAGCTCTAGATATAGAATTATTTTTATTGGGTGTTAAAGAAGGAACCTCCTTATATAAAGCAATAGTGGGATAGAACAAAAGAAATTACGAGTATGGAAAAAGTAACTGCGAGATTACAAAACAAATTAAAAGAATTTGAAGATTTGTGGCCATCGTCAATGTAATAGACAACAGGGGACACGTTTTAGTGAAGCAATTAGGTAGCTATCTAATTAGTAAAATTTTCAAAAAATTGAGTTGTGAGTTTGTTGCTGTAAGTGAGGTTTAGCGGAGGTCAACTGGGGAGAAGGTAGAGAAAAAAAGGGATTTCAATTCAGAAAAGATTCAGGACAATAGGAAAAAACAAGAACAAGAATAAGAGAAAGGAACAAGAAAGATTGAGGGAAAATGTTTATGTCTATGTAATATGTATTTTCTCCTACTGAACATGTAATCAAAATTGCAATACACAAAAAAAACATTTTAATGATATTATAATTTATTGAGATGCACCTGTATGTGTTCAGCAGGAAGGTTTCTAGATCTTCACTGTGTGGTCAGATAAAGGGTTGACATGAACTGACATGGATGACACAGTAGGTGAGGAGGTTCAGGTGTTATGGCATACATAAGGCGAACAAAACATCTCTATAGTTTCTCACCGGGGACACCATGCTCTGTACTTATCACACTCACTGCCCACATTAGGCAACAATGCTGCTGATAAAAGCATTACCATTTACCCAGATGGCTCTTTAATAGAGGAAAATCATATGTGGGATAATATTATACACACACTTCATGTGGCCTGCCTCAGATTTTCTCTCCTGATGGTCTTCTCAACAGCTGATCCGAAGGCAAGAAAGAAAAAAATACTCATGCAAATTCCAGGCGTAAGTCAAGAGGCTCCCCACACCCACAGCTGCAAGGATGTTGTCAATAGTACAAAATCTAATAAACCTGTCCATGACACCTGCACATGCTTTCATTCTTTCTTTCCTTCAATATCTCATGGTGTGTTCTCTCTATCTCTGTCTCCCACACCTGCCTAAGTGAGGGATTTACTTGTATTACACATAGCACATTGAACATGCCAATCACCTCACAGTACAGGTGTCTGTGTCGTCTGCATTCCTTTGGCAATTGACCATTCGCCAGAAATACTCTCAGACTTGCTGCTTCGGATGCTAAAGTGGGGACAAACGTCACGACGAGCTTGCATCATTTACATGCCAGAATCACTTAGTTTTCAATTAACATGAGCAAATGACTAATGCAAAGCCTTTTAAAAATCATTTAAAATTTATACCTCAATGATTCATCATTCAGTCCAGATGAATGCAGAACACCTTACCTTCCCCAAATTAATTCCAAGAAGAACAATGAGATGTCATAATTTATAAGCTAAAACACACAGTGACAAACAGTCAATGTATTCTCTGTTTCAAATTGTTCCCACTGCAAGGTTGTAAATCTGTATAGCTAAGGCAAAGTCAAACACTCTCTTTCACTCAAAATCATTTAGACTGAAAGTATATAGAGAGAAAGACCAAGGTAGAGATGAGGGTGTTGACATGAAGTCTGTTTACTCCTCGGTGTCCCATCTGTAAATATTCTGTCCACGAAGACCTCATACAGGGTGAGGGGACCTGTATTCATCTCCTCCCAAATGGGATAGCATCCTCCAGGGGAGATGGGTGACGCAGTTGCTGCCAAGCCGATGGGGAAGTCCTTCTACTGATAATAGCAGTCGACGGGGGGAACAACCTCAGCAGGCACGGGGCCAGACAACTGTCAATCATAGCACCTCTCTTTTTTTCACTTTTTAGCCACCACTGTTCCTCCGCTATGCGTGTCTCCCCCTCTCTCCCCGTCCTCCAACTCTTTTTTTCTCCCAGTCACAGTGTGCTCACTGAAAAATGATTCTGGACCAAGTCAGCAGCCTGGAGATCCTCACAGTGAACATAATAGGCTCAATGTTCTTACATGGATTCTTCAAAATAACTGAAGACAAGCATCAATTCCAAGGTGCTGATGTGAAAATTAGAGGGGGATTTACAGGGTCATATATTTGTGCATCAGCATTGACAAAAAAGAATAAACCTAAACCATTTTATATTCTTCCCTGATAGTGCACTTGACAGAAAAGTAACAATTGTTGATCCTCTTGTAGCTACCTAACTAGTAATTGGCACGCTGATAATTATGCAACTGTGCAATAGCATGAAACATTGTTATGCGTGTCTCCCTTTTCAATTTGTTTAATTTGAACTCATCATTCAGCCATAAATGGCAAAACAAACAAAGCTGTGAGGAGGAAATAAATCAGACAATGAGTTACTGCACTGTAAACGCTGAAGTGATGATAACCTGAGCAAACAAAAAAGCTGTTTTCAAAAAATTATTTTGTCTATTAATTGAAAAAAGCGGGCTGCATAGTGGCGCAGTTGGTGATAACTGGGAACGAGTCTGTTACAAATCACTGCAGAGGAGTTTGGTTCATTTCTGGCTTGATTTGCTGGTGTGTCTCAAAGTCTTGCTACATTTTCCAAGTGTGATTGAGCTCAAATCACATCACTCCAGTTCTAAAGTCCTCACACTGGCTCCCTGTAGCTCAGAGAATAAACTTCAAAATACTTTTACTAGTTTATAAATCAATGAATTGTTTAGCACCAAAGTGTGTTGAAGACTTGGTGTCACTATACCAACCCACCAGACCACTCAGGTCTTCCAACCCTAGTCTACTAATCATCCCTGAAATTAGAACCAAACATGGAGAAGTAGTTTTCAGTTTCTGTGCTCCCCTTATCTGGAACAAACTTCCAGACCACTGCAAAACTGCCAAAACACCAAGTTCCTTTAATTTAAAGCTAAAACTCTGTTTAGAGCTGCCTTTGAGTAAGCGACTAATAATAGCTGGAATGTCATAGGTTTTAAATGTGCCATACGTTGTGTCTAATGTTGTGTTTTATGCTTTTACTATTGTTTTTATTTTATCCGCTAATCACCCAAACCACCTTGAATTGCTTTGATGTTGAAAGTGCGCTATACAAATAAAGTTGCCTTGCCTTGCCTTAAAGTGTAACTAAACCCCATGAAAAATCATAACCCCGCCCCCAGACAACATTTGAAAATTCTACAAAGTGGGCGGTGCCAGGAAGCACGGAGGGGTATGGCCAAGTGTGGAGGATGAGCGGAGGGGGGAACGTGGGGGTGTGTTCAGGACAGTGACAGCTCGCTTAATCTGACACTGAAACATGGACAGTGACCAAAGCGACGTTGGCAGTTTTGCGACTGATCGATCTGATCAACATTCATCTGTTTTGCCTATGTTAGCATTACCACTCAGAGACTGGACTCTTCCTGTCTTCCTCTGCCTCAGCAGCACCGGGCTCGGGCGGCGCTGGCTCGGCGCTCTCAGCCAGCGGATCTCCTCCGTCGTCACCGGAAATAGAGGAGTAGAGGGAGGCTTTATGGAGCCCAGTGGCCCGAGCCGTATCAATTCGAGCCGCTGGCTCGGGGCGCTGAGTCAGCGCTGCCCGAGGCCAGCGCTGCTGCTGAGGCAGAGAGTCAGGATGGGTCCAGTCTCTGAGTGGTAATGCTAACAGAAGCTAACGTTCAAAACAGTATGTGCTAATGTGATAATAATGGTAACCTGAAAAACGCAATCCAACTCCAAACTCGCCACAGGGACGGTATGTCTGATAGTTTTATACCCAAACCCACGGGGCGTGTCTGTGAGACCATGACTGTGACACAGTCGATGTCTGTGATGTAGAGATGTACCGCTCTCCACCAATCACAAAATTCAAATGCAGTAGCCAGAGTTCAACCCTAAGATGGCAGCACTAAGTCGTTTTATTTGTTTAGGTTGTTTTGGTTCAGTCCTAAAATTTACTTGATCTGCAATATCAAAAAACAGAAGAAACCTGGAATTGGAGAAATATAATTCACACAACTGTATTAAAAGAGTAGATACGGTTGTTTCAGCGGTTTTAAGGTCACTATTTTCATTGCTATCTTGTAGATTGTTTTTTGGCCCAGCTCCAAATATTCTCTTGTTGGTGGAAAGTAAATAGATCAATATAAATGGATTGAACGGTGTAGAGATCAATGTTTGTTTTTATTCAGGTTGAAGTTTGGAAACAGGCCTTATTTGAGGCCAATAGATAGATATTGGACTCATTTTAGAAAAATAATGAAAACGGTTTAACAAATGTTGATTGTCACACTTGAAGCGGTCAGGAATATTTTAACCAAACAGATTCTGAGACAAGGATTAAAAAAACAAACTACTTGAATTTATATTTTTACATTTCACAGAGCACTAAAGGTTTTCACCAAAAAGAGGCAAACAACATAACAGAGATTTAGTTAAAATTCTAAATTGTTAGGGTATATTTTATTAACTGATACCTTACATAAACTTACAGACTTATTTCACATCCACTGAGCTTGTTGATAAAATCAGAGCTGTCACAATTGCTCTGTAAAAGTGGGAGAGGTAACGCCATGCTGTTGCTGTAAGCCGTCTATTAATGAGGCATCACTCCATCAAGGGCGGTCGGTTATGACAACTACTAGAGGCATTTTAGTGTGTTTTTGTTTATTCCTGTGCCATTTTCCTGTGTGTTTGTGTGTGAGTGAGTATCTGAACACGTATGACCCAAAGCCAACACTGAAACATGCAAATTTGTAAGATATGTTTTAATTGTTTAGCCTAAAGTGCATTTGCAATGATGGACATGGAAATATTAATGGCAAGAAGTAGAGAAGAATAATTACCGCGTTATGAAGTGACAGCTTACACAGACATCAGGAAAACTACAGAATGAACATCTGAGCTCCCCAAAGTTTAAAGATCAAGCAGGAGTAAACATAAAGCTGCTGAAGTTGCAAGAGTTGTCATAGTTTCAGTGCATGACTGAATGAATCTCTTCAATAAGGTAGACTATCAACTCTATAAAAATGTGTCCATATGTTTGCATCACACAGAAAAAAATGTCTATTCTATACGCAGTTCTAACATATTTGGACAAATTGATAGTCAATAATTTAAACAAAACAGAAAAATTCTTGGATTTAAGATTGGACCTTGACTAGACCAATCCAAAACCTTCATTTTCTTTTTTTGGAGCCATATAGAGGTGGACTTGCTGGTGTGCGCTTACAGCAGGCAGCCAGTGCGTGAACTGGCTGCCTGCTGTAAGTGCTCTGGGATGGGAGAGGAGCCCACTGCAGTGAGAAGAGTAACAATGATACTTGCTTCACATGAGAGTTTCCAAATCTTTTCAAAAAAAATTTTAAACTCTAAATATACCAACATGGTCAAAATGATGTCGATTACAGTTGCTCTGAAATTTTTTGTTTATCGTTTAGCCCTAATTTAGAACCTCGAAAAGAGATTCAAATATGTTACAAAAGAAATTTAAAATGGGCCATTCTACTAAATATACTACAAGTGAAAGACACGCTTAACATGCTTCTATGCTTAACATACCAAATGTTAAGCATGGAGGTGGAAGTGTCACAGTTTGTGGATGCTTTGCTGCAGCAGGACATGACTAGCACTGTCATGGATTCCACCATGAATTCTACTGCATATCAACAGAGACTAAATGTCATATTACGTGTAAAAGTGATTAGTTTTGTACAAGGCAGTTGTTAAATTTGTTGTTACTTTGTCAACTGACTAGTAGTCTACTAGTGTGAATTGGTGCCATATAAATAAACTGAATTGAATTCAACTGAATTATGTTTTTTAGGACCCTTTCTCTCATTTTAAAATTTTACATTTGATACTCGTTGAATGAAAGAACTACCAGCTAGAACAAATTAGCATCCACATACAGTAGGAAGGGTTGCACAGTGGCACAGTTAGTAGCACTGTTGCCTTGCAGCAAGAAGAAGGCCCAGGTTCAAATCCTGGCCTGGGGTCTTTCTGCATGGAGTTTGCATGTTCTCCTTGTCCATGCATGAATTGGTCTCTCTAAATTGTCCTTAGGTATGAGTGTGTGTGCGGTTGTTTGTCATGTATATCTCTGTGTTGCCCTGTGATGGACTGAAGACCTGTCCCGGGTGTACCCCAGCTCTCACCCGTGACTGCTGGAGATAGGTACCAGCCCCCCCCCCCCCCGCAACCCTGCATAGGATGGATGGGTATAGATAATGGATGGAAGGTGTAGCACATGCAATTACACTCTGATCTTTTTTAAATTAGAAAATAGTAACAGTAGCAATCACATTGTTACACCAAAGCTACGTGGGTTATGTCTGAGTTTGTGGATCCCTTTAACTCTCTACAAAAATGTGCAGCCCAAAACACATTTTAAACAAACTGAAATATGTAAACAACATTGCATTATCCTTCCTTGTATACAGTGTATGTATATTACTTTTGCTGCAACCCACCTAAATTGCCTCTTCTTTTGGTCCCGGCTGTATCCCTCTTTCATCAGTTCAGGGGCCCAAGAGAAATGTGGTCAGTTTGCTTTCTCACAGCACTTCAGCTGACATTACCAAGAACTCATTTTACAAAGTGCCTGGCATCAACAAAACTAACACAGCATTTTCCTCTTACACAATAGATTCCCCAAACCAACTAAAACTTCAATAATGACCAAGTCGCTCAATCTGTGGCTGTGAATTATGTTTGGCTTGCACTGATATTGCCCCCTCCTCTTGGTCTCTCCTTTCAAGTCCATCCATTTGACAAAGTGAAAACAGCAACAAAAACACAAACAAAAAGCACCCCCCCCCCCCCCTACTCCCCAAGCTCCAGCACGCACAGCCAAACCTGACATTCTAATTAGTTTTAAAAGTAATTGCTTGAAATGATTAGTTGAGTTGGGCCACTTTCCCTTGTTACCTCTGAATTGGAAATATAATTGTGGCGGACAGTAATTGGCCAGCGATAGACTGTTGGTTTTTGTAGTCTGATGTGGCTCCCTGCATCATTACCACGGCTTGGACACAGTTCAGCTTATGAACTAGAGTGACCAAAAAGGAACACAAACACACACGCACGCAATGCTCTGATTCCCCATGCCAGTTCTGTATCTCCACTCGGGTCCATGCCTCGCTCCAAGGATCTAAGTTGTTATCCATTCAAGCTCTCTTTTATTCTCCACTTCTATCTTCCCTTTATTTGACCCTTCAATCCTTTACCTTCGGGGCAAATGGACTTCTTGTCACAAAAACAGAGAAAAAGAGGCTGCAAGCCCTAATCAAGCCATAGGAACCTTCTGTTTGTAGATGGCATACAGGATAGCTGAATGAAAATGAAAAATGGTGTCTGGACGTTGGTGGGTGTCTAGAGATACAAAGACTTTCAATGAGGATTTCCTACCAAAACAGAAAAGTTGGGAAGAAGCCCCCTTGTATAACATACTTGCTTTCCATTCCACACATCTGCCACTCCTGTCTGTGTTTGTGAGATTTCTTTGTGTACGCACTGACTGTTATTGCCTGGATCAGTCTCTGTTTATGTTTGTTGCAGGAGTTTCCTTTGCTAAATTGTCTGGAAGCAGAACAGCCCCCATCAGCTAACCAGGCAGAAATGGCTGCGCATCCCGCTACGGGGATCCGGGACATGCCAGGGGAACCACATATGCAGACAGGCGAGCTCACACAGAAAATAAAACGCCCACTATACCATAATCTCACTGACTCACTAGCACACTGACCAGCAGACAGCGTGCAGGAAGCAGCAAAATGCTTTAAGAATTAGAGTTAGAGCACACATACTAGCTTGTTAAAAAAAAATCAAAACTGTACATTCACTCTTTATATTATTATAGTATCAATATTGAGTATTGAGACAGCAGAATGTAAGCAGCACAGACATATTTATTACAGAAGGAACAGATACTTCTGAAGGATGCAAAATTATTACTTGGAGAGAAAGGATATGAAACAACTTTCTCATGTGAAATAATGTATTGAAAAAAATAGGTGGACATATAGACAGCTTTTAGAAATCAGATATTTTACCCATCTGTGAACATTTAAATAAAACACTTTCTTTTTATAAATTTTTATCTTTATTAAACAGGAATAAAATACTCTGTCTATGTATATATTAATAAAATCTCTTTACTATGAAACTAAGATAAAAAAAACAAGCAGTTAATTACACAAGGGAAAAAGTACAATAGTTCTGTCTCATAAAAAGCAGAGCTGAAATACAGTGCTGTGAAAAATGATTGGCCCCCTACAGATTTCTTCTTTTTCAACTTTGTTAAATTCGAATGTTTTAGATCATCAAACACATTTTATTTTCAGACAAAGATAACCTCAGAAATAACTAACAAGATCATATTTCTTGATTCAGCTTCAATGGCCACACCAAGGTTTGAATTCTGTCAAACTTGGAGAATCAAGAAATCACTTGAGGCATTTTTAAAAGACACCATGGAGGCATATTAAGGTAATACTGCCAGCAAGGAGTGTCTTTTGAATGACCCGTGGTGGCATGGCGAGGCACGAATATTGTGGCATTTTTGCTGGCAAGCGTGATAGTAATATTACTGCACTACTGCAGCAACGCTGGACTTATGAATGAAGATCACTCCTTGGCGCAACTGAGGGGGATGTCATAATGATGTGTGGAATGGTCCCATGGTGTGTCTTTTGATAACGCCTAAGTTTGATAGTAATCAATGTTGCCACAATAAATTGGGCTAAAAACAATTTATATCCAAGCTATTTTTTCTGTTTACCAAGGACTTTTGTGTCTCACAGTGTATACGCAACCCCGCATGTCGACCGCACGGACACCATCCCCACACCCTACTTTATTCCGCCATTGCGTAATCTTTTGTGAAAAACACCTGATCGTGCTACATTGCCGCCACATGCTGAGCATTTATGAATGACCAAAAGGCTCACTGATGCTGGCACTGATGGCGCATTGTCTTTTGAAACAGCCTTTAGATGGAACCTTTGTGTTAACATGAAGATGGCTGGAAGATCGCGAAAAGGGACCAACTAGATCTGAAGAAATTTAAGAACAGACGTGAAACAAAATCACTGTCATTTATCAATCTTAAAAAGGTTGTAACATATTTTAAGATTCCAGTGAATCAAAGTGAGAACCATTATCCATAAAAGAAACGTTGGTGAACTTTCCCAGGAGCAGCCAATCCACAAAATTTCGATTTACGACTTATCTAGATCACAAAATAACCAAGAGCAACATCTTAAGCACTGTAGACCTCACTTGCCTCAGTGAAGGTTCAACAAAATGCAAAACCATGTAACCATGGGAAAGGTGAGTATCACTGCTGAACACAAATGCCTGTCTCACATTTACCAAGAAACATAGTGATGATATCCAAGAGCTGTGGCCTAATGAGGAAAAAGTGAAACTTTTTAGAAGGTGTCTTCCTGTTGCATCTGGTATAAACCTGGCACAGCATTTCAGAAAATGAAACGTGATGGCACTGTGAAGGTCTGGTGTGCTTTGGTAATTTGCTTGTTGATCTTAAGCATTTAAGTGTGACAAAAAAGCAAAGTCAAAACTATGTAATGGGGCAAATACTTTTTCACAGCCCTGTGAAGAGTAGAAGACATTGAAAAACGAATGAAAAAGACATTAATGCTGAATCCTAGTTTATCTTTTGCCCTGCATTCTTAACTCCTAACCTTACATATCTAGTGTGCGTACCAATTGTGTCTGTGGAGAAGGGGAAGGAAAAAGTAGCAATTATCACAAAAATCAAATAAGTTTAAAGTAGTTGAATCCTACTATGTTGAATCCTCTCTTGTAAAAAGAACATAAATGAAAACTAAAGAGAACAAGAACAACAGCACAAAAAAAACACTGATGCTTAGTTTGATATTTATTTGATTTGCTTAACAAATAAATGTGCATAGTTCATACACTTTTGACATGCACTGGCAGACTTGCAATCTAACTGGTTGAAAGTATATGTCAAGTGTGTTTGAAGATCAGAGCTGGGCATTAACTTGTTACACTCAATCAGTTATATTTACTTCGAGCACCTTTCTGAAAAAATTTACTTTATGTTTTACAACACTGTACTTCTACTTGAGTACTATTATTACTTGAATACAATTCCAGGCTACGCTACCCAAATGTAGTTACTTCACTTAATGAAAAACGAACATGTTTTAAAGAAGAATACACCAGCCACAGACTCACGCTTGTAGTTCTTATGTTGTTTTCATCTCCTGAGACTGCTTTGGCATTTGGAGGTCAAGGGAATATACAGTAAAAAGTATATATTATCACAGTACTTAAGTAGTCTTTTCACCAAATACTTTTTTACTTCTATTCAACTAGAAATATACTGAAATAATGCTACTCTTACTCAAGTCCAATTTTTGGGTATTCTAGTCTACATAAGTATAGTATTTTGGCACATATTTTTTATTTAGTATTTTTTTCCAAATAAATGATTATATTGTACTGTGTACAATTGGTAAGTGTTTATATAGCACCTATGGGCATATTATGCCATGCATGCTTATGTGCATAAAATCAGTGAGAACTGATATGTATCAACTTTTTAAACCAATATCCCATTTCGCAGTAGGGTATTTTATCATATATCTGAATTATGTGGGTAATGTTAGAAATAGGATTCAGACTTAATTTGTTCAACCATGGCACTTCCCACCAGACCAGACCAAAGTTCTATTCTGTGATCCAAAGAGCATCCCAAACTACAAATGGGTGTTGTTGTTTTTCTCAGTAAAAGGGAAAATAGGTCAGAACGATTTTGCAAAGTATTCTATCACTAGCGCAGTTTTTTTTGTGTCTCCTTCTTTCAGCATTATTTTTGCCTGAGGACAGATGTCCCATTGCTTTCCGTTTGAACCCACAATATATGTAGCACAGTGAAGCCACCTTTAACATACAAACTCAAATCCCACTCAGCATCAATGTTAGCGGACAGGGGTGAACACCAAAGCCAAAGATAGGCTAATGTTGCTAGAAAACTTTTGGATTTAGTGTCATGGCAGTGTATGATAAAGGCCAAAACTACAGTGTAAGTTTTACTGTTTTGAAGTTTGTATTCTGATTTCCTTAATAAAAACCTGCAAAGTTTACGTTTCTAAACAGTCTTTGTGTTCTTTTTTGTATTAACTCTTTGATTAGTGGACTGTGAGTATTGACAGCCTGGTGTGTGATCATCACAACAAACTGACAGTAGGGAGCTCGATAGCCATCCCACCCAGCCTCCAATGCCATCTGTCTGGTATAGATCTCTGGATGTTGAGGCCTGTTGGTTTGGGAGAAGTACGCACCACAAGCCTCAAGGGCTGAAAGAGAAGAGTCAGAGGAGGTGTGTCTGGTCCAATTGAAGCTGTTCAGTCATCTTCACACGCAGAAAACTGCGACCAGTAGGATATACGCGCTCCTTTTCATGATCTCTTTCACTGTCTTTCTCCCTCCCTCCTCTCACAGAGGAGCATGAGTGATCAAACACGACTGTGATGTCTTAATTAAGAAGTACTAACAGGCTTGATTAAAAGGGGAGAATGAAAGGATCCATCAGTGAAAGGAGCAATTCCCCATCGGCCACTGGCAACATAAGTGGATGGCAAAAGAGAGAGTGTAAAGACGAAGTGATGGAAGAAAACTGGGCACAACAACAGAACAAAAATAGGGAAAGAGAAAGTGGAGTGATGCATGGTTGAGTCCATGCAGAACAGTGACATGACTTTAACCGAGTAAAGGAAATCTCACAAGTAACAATTATTTCAATAAAAGCAAAACAGGTTTTCATTAGGACCCTCTCTCTGATGGTGTATCTTTAAACTTCAGATATTTTTATTTGAAGGCAGCACAAGAGAGATTGGGATGTCAGAACAATGCTGCTGCCTCCGACCTAAGTTTGCTTTTGGGTCACATTTTCCAACATGGATATAAAAACAAACAAACCAGGCTATTACTAGGTACAGCCCTCACTTTGCCCATACCCCCTACTTTGTTTTTTTTCCACTTGTCTTTGCACTGTTAAAGGATCCAATTAACCTGAAATGAACACATACTGTCAATCTGTCTACACATATTGAGCTATTCGTAACAGTACTTTTGTTTCTTGTTCTGTCTGCCATCTTCATCAATTTTTACTATCTTCACTGTTAAGGCTTTTATTGGATCTGTGCAAAAATGGTGGTGTGAGAATGTGTTAAGTAGTGAAAATCGAATGAAAAAATGTATCAGAATTCGAATTTGGAAGGGCCTTCCTTTTTTTAAAACAGGGATTCTTAAAGAGGGGTGGCACGTTTTTCTCAGGCAGACAAAACAATTCTATGGTACAGTACAGCCATAATATTACTGTAAATCGATCCATAAGTTCAGTAAATAACATAAACTACCTTTTTGAAATTTGCACTCACATGTCCGAACAAAATGCTTTGAAATTAGCCGCATGTCTCTTTAAGACCCTTGGACACTCCCCCTTCGGCACGCTGTCTTCACGAAGCATTGCCGTACTGCAGCATCTTGAAAAGTTGAAACTAAAGTTGCAATGTTTTTATGTGTGATTTTCTTTTATGTTTTGCCAAGCACTTGAAAATTAATTGGAAACTAGCCTTGAGGTCGGTCGAAACAGTTTTTAATCCTAAATAACTCAGCGGATCTAAAAAGTAATTGAAAGTACACCTCCTGTCAGTCACATAAAAACTGCTCTCCTGAAAATGTGCTGCTCGCTACTGCTGTCAGTGCGTCACTATTTACAGCTGATTATTTTCTCATCGAACATACACGAATTACGTAGGTGACCCATTTTGGATTCAAAATGGCGAAGTTCGCCAACAGGTGATGGATTTTCATGACTGGAATGAGGAAACTGTACCCCATAGCACCTACATAGGCAAAATGAAAATGTAACATGTTTTATTCTCGATCCATCTCACATAAGAAACAGGGAGTGTACATGATATGCAATGCTGTCAGATGTAAGATAATGAAAGGGAGAGTCACAAGTGGTAAAAATTGCTGTAAAGTTGCATTAACTATAACCTATAACTCCACAACCTTACATGTGCAGGGACAGTTAAACACACTGGGATCATTGCCGATCAACTCTGGCCTCATCAGGCATGCCTGACTACCAAAACCAAGACAGAAAAAAAAAAATCCACCTGTAAAATACATTTCTGTCTGCCATTGTTGGAATACAATAGACCTTGAATTCTTACATCCCAGTACGATTGAGTGATTGATAGATGCCCTCTTTTCTTTAAACAGTTAAAAAAACATGCTAAATATTTTTTTTCAGTTGATTGTTAACTGGCTTGGTTGTCAATACTGTTGCTTAATAGCACTAAGATCACTGAATCAAATCTCAGAGGATTTTCTGGGGGAGTTTGCATGTGTCCCCTTACATGTGCGGGTGTCCTTCAGCATTCCCAAAAAGTACTTGTTAATTAGTGAGTGATAATTGTTCCTTGATGTTAGTGTGGTTGTAGGTCTCTCTCATGGACTGGTGAACTACAGTATCTTGCTATCCGACAACTGACATACGGAAATAAGCACTGGGTTCCCCATGAACAGCATAAGATGGGTAGAGAAAAAAGGATTACCTATTTCATTAGTGCTGTATTGAAAGAAATTTTAAAAATCGATTCTGAATCGATTCTTATAAAAATTGATAAAAAATCTTTAAAATCGTTCGGATGTCCAAAGATCAATTTAATCGTTTACAATTGTTTGCCCCTTTTTACAGCTAGAATAGGAGGGAAATATCCAGGCGGGCATTTTAAGGCCGGGAATATACTTGTTTTTTTAACCTGGCGTAACGTCGCGTTGACACAAGCAGCAGGCTGCATCTTGGGAATGTACTTGCTTGCGCACTCCACGTAGTACTGGAGAATTCCACTAGGAGGCAGAGTACAGAACTCATTCCAGATAGAGTGCTGGTGTTTCCGGATTTGTAGGGCAAAAACAAAACAACCATGACGACCATAGACCGGTTATTGTTGAGATCACGACAGAAAAAAAGACGGCGGCAGTTACGTAAATTGTATGTGAGATCCCTAAACCTGGCACGGCGTAACAATGGAGAGTATGTGCCGCTCGTTTTGCCAATGAGACAAATCGACGATGAAAAACATCATCAATACTTTTTAATGTCTGCATCTACTTTTAAAGAGTTGCTCAGCCTCAGACGTATCGCGCCACTGATTTCACACCAAAACACAGTGATCCCGTTAGTTCAGCACAGCGCCTTGCTGTCTATACTCCTACTGGTTATTCGCATATTGTAGCGTGGGGACGCATTGCCTTAATTTCTGAGGACGTGCACAAACTACGCTTGAAACAAATGAAAGCTACGCAAGGCAGCCATGATAAACATGCGTAGGCGTAATTAAAAGCAAGTATATTCCGGCTTAAGGCTTAGGTTTGAAAGGGTTAATACAGTTTCCCTCAGTGAACTGTAACCTCACCCAGTGTTACGTTATTGAATTACAGGCATATAATTAAGGTAACAGATCAAAAATAATTTTTTAATAGCACCGACCCATATCAATATGGAATTGGAACTAGTTGGATTGGATCGTGATAATCAATTCTAGCTCTTGAGAATCTGAATAAAATTGATTTTTGAAATTTGAATCAAAACCCAGCTCTATAATTCATATATGATAGAGGAAGCTCCTGGGTTTTTTTTTTTATCCGAAACTTTAATGTACATTTGTTCGTTTTTACAGGGCATATCCATAATCTGCAGCGACTGCCACACCTTTCTTATGTCCTTTTTGTCTCCTGAATAGGGAGCAGACACACCTCAGCTTCACTGACAGTCCACAGCCTGACTGTGGAGTGCTGCATAGCTCAGCACAGCTGTCTGTTGTCTGTTTCTTCCGATGTCTTCCTCCTGCCTCACTCCGGCTTTGTGCCTACTCAGCATGAGAGTGATCTACAGTGGGGCAAAAAAGTATTTGCCAGCCACCGATTTGTGCAAGTTGCCCCACTTAAAAAGATGAGAGAGGTCTGTAATTTTCATCATAGGTACACTTCAATTATGAGAGATAGGATGTAAAAGAAATCCAGGAAATCATATCAATACATAATTTATTTGTATAATGGTGCTGAAAATAAGCATTTTGGATCGGTGGCTGCCAAATACTTTTTGCCCCACTGTACACCTCAGTTATTTCCTTGGAACTTTGGTTCAACTCATAGTATGGCAAGGAGTTATAACACAGAGGAATATGTGGCTTTAATTACAAATTAACAGTTTAAATTATCACTCTTTATCCTAATGTAGTCAAATTCTCTCAAGGGTAGGGCTTCGTCCGGAGGGAAAGAATGACAGACTCATCCAAATAGACCTAAGGTGGTGTGAATCCCCAACCTCCAAATTTCAACCTTGTTAACATTCCTTAAATTATGAACTGTGTTCTAATCCACTAGAAACTGAGTTATAATAGTAAACAGTCTTGGCTCTCTATATAGGGAAGTATCTTTAAGGGGGATGTGCTGAGATTACTTGTGTCAGCATTTCAGCTAAACAGCAGAACTGTGTTGACACGCAACAGATGAATGTAAAACCTTGAGAACAAAGATCTGCTTGAAGCAAATCCCTGAAAAAGATTTTTTCATAAGCACACACACTCATATTATCTTGAGTGTCTCTCCCAGCAGGCACAATCACACTCAGGCAGATAATTCAGTGTCACAGAGAGCCTTGTCTGTGACCCTCTGGTCCCCTCCAGACAGATGAAGCAGCTGGACAGGGACCCACGGCTGCCCAGAACTCACTTCCCTCGGGGAGCTCAAAGAGAAGAGTCCCCTCTCTGCCTCGGAGGATGACCAGCTGAGCTCAGTATGCGAACGCTATGTGTCCCCATGCCCAGGAAGGTCTGAGCAGAAGAAACAAGACTTGCAAATGTGCAGCAGTACTGTGATTTTTTTTCTCTCTCTCAACCACCTTAGTTTTCCAAACTGATATTTAATGCTTTGTGATATAACAGGGCACATACTTTAATGTTGATCAGTTTAAGATTTTACGAGACAAATTTAGCATTTTATTTACAAAAATGCATGTTATAAAAATGTTTTCAGCAAATTATTTGTACTAAACAAGAATATAATTATGATCACTAAAATCTATGACTGGAAATATTTTGTTGAGAGAGTAAAGTTCAACACAAACAATTTACTCAGTAGCAAAACAGGGTTTACTAAGTACATATTAATATTGTATAGTTAAATTTCCCAATTGCTATTGCAGCCTTAATGAAATATTAAACAGTCAATCACTTTGTGTATCCTCATAATGCCAAAACAGGGTAAACTTGACATAAATCTTTTGACAGATATTGTTTTGTAGAAAAGCAAGCATAGCATTTCTGCATAATTATTCAAGTTTTGGTATGCTGGGTGTATTTGACATTGCAATTAAAATATGAAGAAATCTACTCCATTATGAGTTATGATAAACGTGATAAGGTCTGAAGCTTAGATTTCATAATGCAATTCTCTATTTGTGACGCATATTGATTGTGCACGTTTATTTTAGTTTTACTTCTGCAAACTATGCCATTTGTTGTCCCACAGAGACACAGTTTTACACACTGCTCACCCACTGCTCTGTGTACAGTGCTGCACAGCTACAATGAACACACTGTAAACCCCAGATGACAAAGGGCTCTGGCACTTGTAAAGCAGTACCATTAATCAAGTATGTATGAATGCTAGGGCGTTTGTGCCAAAAAGAAAAGAAACCTGCAATTAAAATGTGTCTGACCGTAATTAAGCAAATATGACTTCAGGAAAATTGAATAGATAGCTGTTTTATTCAAAAAAATTATTCAAACCAAGTACAGGGAAATAAACAATTGGATCCGTCAATCTGAGTCTGAGTCACTCTGAGCTTTAATGATGCGTTTGGTCGGGCTTTCACTTAGCATGCCAAAACTATGCAGCGGCCAGAGCTGTGAAGGAAAGAAAAAGCAGAATAACAAGGAGTTAAAGGAGAAATAGGACTTCATTAATACAGAAATAAAGGCATTATAGGGGGAAAGCACTTTATTTTACATCTTGGACACATGCCCTAATACAGCTTTTAATGATGCATTTGACCTCATTAAAAATCCTGTTATTTCATCAGCTGTCGTAGCAGGGCCTCCAGTGGAGTGCTGCCGTCCAATCAGATAGACAGAAGGTTGCCTGACCTATTTCCAGGGTCATGGTTGCGATGACATCCGGTGACATGACAACATAGCAGAATGGAAAGCTAGACAATATGCTGTCCAGGCTTCGGCCAATCAGACACACTTGTTTCAAACTTCCAACCAACTATAATCTCTGATTAGTACATTGCCATAATGGAAAGATTTATTGGAGAACAATAGGTACAAAGTGGATGGACTCCAAACACTTTACTGATTTTCAACCATAGACAAGAAAGAAAAGATATCTTGATGGCATTTTGTTGCAAAATAAGATACTTTTAAAGTTGAGTTTGCAATTTACCTTCAAGTAAACACGACCTCGGATGAGGGCATATGGAATTGGGCCATAGTTCCTTGAGTCAGTGGAGTTCTTGAGGTTATCCCCTTCCAGCCATACATGGCCCATTGGAACCTAAGAACATTACATACATAAAATGGAAAATGACTAGCATGTTCACTTGTACAAAGTAAAACAAAGAAATCCAAGCCCCCCCCTGAGACTGCATACAAAATAAAAAAGTGAGTTCTTCTACTATGTAGTGAGACTCTACCTAAACCTCAATCCCTTTCAACCAAAGGGTCCCCTCAGAAATCCCTCTCTCCTCATATATCTTAACATCAACTTGCCGATCCCTCTTTATCACCGCACTATCGCAGGAGAGGGGTCATGGGTAACAAACTGGGTTGGGAGATGAAGACTTAGGAGAACTTCAAATAGGGTCATTAGGCTGTTGGCTGAGATCTGTGCCCCTCTTACCCAGGGAAGGCAAAGCCAGAGAGGGAGAGAACTAAGCTGCGGCTAGCAGCAGCGTCCAAGGGTCTCCACCGCGGTCCGACCTGCCAGTGGGGCGGTCATCCAAGCAGGCTCTAATTCACAGTGACACCAATTATGATTAATCTCATCACTTTAGGAGAGTAGGCTTGTCAAGGCCCTAATTAAGTGTGCTGTCCCCCTATATGTGCAGACAGGATCAACAACACATTATATTGTCATAATGGGCATCACAATCCGAGAGTCTATTTTTGTGTTGCCTAACTTTTTAACAGCAAAAGTCCTATGGAAGAAAAGGAATAAGGAAATGGGAGACTAGCAGTGGAATGATGTCATGCCTTTTCCTGTGCTCAAGCTCCTTCCTCCTATCACTCTGGTCTCTGATTACTCCCCAGTCTTAATGTGGGGTGCTGCATTTCATTTCATATTTGATAATTGAGACAGATGATGTGACATAATCACAAGCCAGTGACACGTTGACCTAACATGAGGTAAACAACTCGCTGACTAACAACGACACAAATGAATATCATTAAAGGAGTCATCTGAGAACCATATGTCAACATGTTGGATTCTCACCATTACACCTCATTAACATGGTAACATATGCTGTCTCCCAAGCACAGGAAAAATAAACTCCACTGTTTGTCATCTACCAAATCATAATCTGGGATTTTCTTATTTTAAAAAAATAAAAAACCCATCCTAAATCTGTTGATCCACAAAAACATAGCTTTTTGTTTAGCAAATGTCAAGTGCCTGTCTAACGTTTCTTCTTCAAATTATCCAAAGCATTTAAACAAAGCATAAGGGCTCGAATGGATCAACAGAGTTAATGGACGTAAGAGGTATTCCATAAACTGACACAATTTAAAGTATTACATCAAGTGCCTCAACAATATGTCTGGTGGATTCATGAGTTCTCAGGGTTCATTTCCGAAACTGCTGAGAAATATTGACATAATCAGCTTAATTTAATGACAACAAAAACCACTTGCACAGAGTGTCCGAAGTGACCCATGGGGGCCATTTTCTGCCCCTACCTCAGTTTAAATGTGCCAGCACAGGCAGCTGATGCAGAAATACATTTTAAAGAACTTTATCATGTTATTGTGGGATAAATTAGCTTTTTATTGCATTGTACCTTTTTAGTTTTTCTATTTATTTTCATTGCATTGTAAATAGGACCACAAACATCTTAAAAACAGTCAGAATAGAGGGTTTCTTGATAAAACAGAACACAGAAAAACTATAAATACAGCTGTTCTGTAAAGGCATCAGAGGTCTGATAGAGAACAAACAGCATCATGAAGACAAAGAAACAGAGCATAACAAGGAGTAATTTTGAGAAGAATATTATAACAGCATATGTTACAAAACAATATCCAAAGACTTTAAATGTGCACTGTCATCATGTTTAATGCCATTTTAAACCATCTTTAAAACATGGTAAGAGAATGTCTCAGCTGTGTGAGGAGATCATTTATTAGAGAAGCAGCCAAGAGGAACATGGTAACTAAGGAGGAGCTGCAGGGATTCACAGCTCAGCATCACCAACCCTAATCACACAACTAGAGCTACAGTGGAATGGTAGGTTCAAAGAATATTAATGTGTTAGAATGCCCTAGTGAAAGTATAGACATAAATGTAAATGAGAATCTTTGGTTAAATTTTAAAATGGATGGTCAAAGATGCTCTCCATTGCTTCCAAGGTCAAGCAAAAAAGACTTGGAGTTGTAACTGAAGCGAAAGATGTTGACTCTGGGGCTGAATGAATGTGCACGGCACTAAAATGTAATGAAAACTATGTAGCATTTTCATCCACTATCCTATCAAAAATCTCAAGAAAATACAATGATTTCTGTGGGTGGGAAAATATGAAAATGCTCATAGGGTATCCATGCTTTTTCAACGCACTGTTTGGACAAAGCTGCAATAGATTCAATGGATTGTATGTTGTCCACAGAAATAAAATAAAAAACAATAAAAAACAAACAAGTGTAGCATACATTTTTATGTATTCCATTTGGTTTTCTTTTTTATCTAGATAATTAAGATCTACCATTTGGAAGTTGTCTCACTATTTATTTATTTTTTTACGTGTCCTGTCTGGCAGTGTGGAGCTCAGAATTGGTGTTGGAGTACCAAGTAGAAGCCCAACAGATTTACTTTCACAAGTGGAGTACTACAGATTTTGCTATAGTAATCCACTTGATATACATGTGTGAGAAATCTTTATTATGAATTGCTGTGGGTTTTATTTTCTGATGTTATGGACATGGAGACGGAAAATTAAGGGGAAGAAAGAAAGAAGCTGAAGAAGAGAGGTAGGAAACAAAAAGTCAAGAGAGAGGGTGAGTTGAAAACAAATGTCTTCAAAGAAAAACTCAAACCTAAGTCAAGACAAAACTAGTTGGAAGATGAAGGAGGCACTAATTTAAAAAGTCCGAAAGGTCCGAAACCTGGCTTTCCGCATTATGGCAAATTGAGACAAAATCTAGAAACAAGTACAGGAAAATGTGCTGTATTGAAAGCACCGAAGAACCCATATATTTATTTTTGTTTTCTCCTCCAGAAAATATCAAAAAAGTGCCATACAGAGCCTGTTATTTGGCAGTTTATCTGATAATAGATGAAATAAGTAAGTACTTATCTTTCTTTAATGAGAATCAATGTCTGTTTTTGACTTGGAACAGATTTCAACAAACATTTCAAGATATCAAGTTGTGGAAAGTATTTATACACTTAGTTCCTTTAATCAGCCCATGACCGCCAGGCAGAGTAGATGGGAAAGACAGCAGCAGTCTTGTGGTTGCAGGTTGGGTCGACGCCAGGCATTGTGTTCTTGTCAGAGATGTGTCGAGTAGAGCTGAACCTAGAGCTCTCTTCACTGTGGAGGATCGCTCTTTAACAACCATGCCTTTACACTGCTAATTATTTTAACATGATTGGGGTGAGGAATTGGTTTCCATTTATGTGTGTAAATATTCAGCTCATCTCAAACCATATCACTCTCTCTAACTTTACAGCAGATAACATAAAGCATGGCGGGCGTTTCATCTCGCATGTCTTTCTCTGTCCCCTGGTGTAACATTAGAGATCAACCGGTATTGTTTTGACACAATAGAAATGATTCTGAAAAGGTGAGAGAGCAATTAGTACATTGTTGGATCTATGAGCGTGGAGGAGACAGGTCTGTCTATCTGTCTGAACAAGAAAAGAGGTGATGACAGGGTCTAACACTGCCTTACAAAATCATCTTTACAGGTCTTCATATAATGTTTCACACCATCATAATAACCACACACAAGCACATAGCTTCTCTGCACAAAGGAAAAAAAACTGTTAGGTGACATTTATGTGAAGAAGTATTTTCTCAGTTACACTAGATGCTGTTCAACAATGATAATATAACCTTAGCAGCTAAAATAAATAAATGAATAATACATGGTCATATATTTGATGATACATGACATTAAAATGGTTTACTTATCCATCATGCTACCACTAAGATGCATAACACATGTAAGAAGCAGTGAGCTATGACATGCTATAACTTATTTTTGTCTCATAGTGAGCTTAGCTTGTATCATATTGAAATTAGAACTTCCTCACACAGATTTGAATACTCAAACATAGTCTTGGAAATTGTGCCATCACATACTATCTGCTGTGATAGAAGATAACACCAGCCAAATTCCCCATAAATTGAAGTATTTTTACATTCAGAGTGTGTTGTTAGTCCATTACTCTACAGTGGAGGAAGATGGGATGAGCAATGGAAAGTTTCACCAGAAAACAAAAGGCTTATTTAAATGAAAGACATTCATAGCATTTTACTGACAGCTGAATAGCTCATAATATGCCTTTTCCTTTACATTTTGCTTTTGTGGGAATTACATATAAGCTGATTTAAGTCAATTTCAAAAATACTCAACAGTGGATTTTTTTAAATATCATATTTACTTGAAAATTTATTTATTTAGTTAAAAAAACTCACTATGCATCCTCGCAAAGTAGTGACTCCATATTGATTGCCAGGGGATGCATTCTGAAGGCTAATGAGACAGAGCAGCTCATGGCAGACTCAGCAGATCAGCTGCTGTGTGAACAGAGGCTCCTGCGTTTGCTGAATGACAGCACCGCGTTAACTCAGTAATAATTTCACACAAGTACCGGAAACTACACATTTTTATAAACAGAGAAGCTAAAAAATGTTGGCTGTATTTGTTAGAGAGGAGCACAGAAATTACAAAAAAAATTACAGCTAAAAACTAACACTTATGTCACAGCTGCCCCTGTAGCACAGCTAGCTTTTGAAGGAAGTTAGAAAAGTAACAGCCTTAAGCCTCCACAACGAATTTGTTTAAAAGTCACACATTACCAGATTATTATACAGTTTTGCTATGTGAAAAAAAGGTCATAAAAGTGAGTGTGTTCAGTAGTCTCAAAATGTGTGTTGTTGAGGATGTTGGATTTATTTTGCTGATTAATACACACCAAGACAAATGTTTTTTCACCAACAACTTATGCATAAAAAGTGTTCCGTAGATGGCATACAGAGGTTTGTTATACATATATACTCACAGGTAGTACTTAAAGGTAGCATGAACTATTTATGTACATGGCAATTCATTAACCATTTTACAGTACTTGGCTATTAAATACATGAAGACTGTGACAGAATTTGCCAACAGCACCCTAGAAAGGTCCCCTTGAACTCAGGCTTCTATGATGTATTCATCAGCAGTTCATTTGGAGCTGTTTCTGATAGAAATGAATCTATCACTTAAAGCTTGAGTAGAAAGCATGCCATCAATGATGGATCTCAAAAAAGCGTTTTACGAAAAAGTTTACCTGAACCCCATTAAAGTATTTAAAAGTTTTAAAGTGACTTAAAGTGGAACATTTTTCATTGGAATACGGTACACTTTTTCAATCGTTTGTGGAGGTAAATATAGTAGAAGTAAGTATTTACTTTGTGATCTGATGAATGTCACTTGCAGGCTTGGCCTTGTGCTATATTTTTCTGAATTTATTCAGGCGTTTGCCCATAGTCTATAAAATACAAAGTAAATTCAAAGACATGCAACATAAACACAACCTTTGGTTTGTGGACTGTCATATACTCATTCACACACACACACAAACACACACTTAGACAACCCTCCTCCCACCCATCAGTCTGTCCATTCGGCTGGCACTAACTCTAACAGGCTTCAGAGAGATTGCGGGCCCGAGCTGTGGGTGTTGGGGAGGGGGGGGCAGTAATAGAAAAGCAATGACAGTGGTTTCGGCAGCAGAAATCCTGTTCATTCCCTGGTTTTATCACCATTCTTAGGAAATATAGATGTTGTCAAAAGCAGATATTTTGACCACTGACATAAAATGGATGTATGTGTGGTCTAAAATGTAAACAACTCTGAAAGCCTATAGACTGTGATAGTCATACAAAGAACAACTAGTTTTGAATTATGCATAAGCATTCATTTTAGGGTGAGAGAAACTATTAAGTGTTTTGTACTACACATTTTTCATTCACTCTCTATTTAACTGTACCTTATTCTTTTTTTGGGAAATACCCTGAGCTTTGGTTTGTTGTAGGATGACTGCAACTGAATCCTCCTTTTTTTTAATATAGAAAATACCTTTAATGTACTGTATGCAAGAAAGAGCTGAAATTCTGAGACCTTAACGAGTATTTTGTAGGTGTCTACAATATAAATAAACATACTCACATAGGTGTGGGTCTTGAAAAAATCTGATGGAGCACTAGTGCAGATCTTATCACCCTCCAATCCAATAACCCTTTTACAAATGTTCATTTGTGGGTCGAATGGACTTTTTGCAATTACTATGTCACCCCTGCAAACAAACAAATATTCATGTAATGAAACAATACAAAAGGCAGTGACTTTATTTTATCAATTATATTTGCAAAGTAAGGTGTAGCAAATATGAGTAACTTTCAGTAAGTTAATGTCCAGAAACAAACCTCATTAGTAATCAATCTCATTAATAATCAATATCAAATCAACCTAATAGCTTATCAATAAAGTTGAATATCTGAAGATGACTTATTGAGCTATCCAGGATGTTCAAAACTGCACACAGAGAGAAAGAAGAGGTTCTTATCATTGTTATGATTTTCACAAAAGAGTAAACTTGGAAAATCTAACCGTTAATCTAAGATTAGACACAAAAAAGGCAAGTTTAATATAAATCCAGCACTGGCTACTTATTAATAATGAGCTGAAGAAATATAAAAAAAATATTAAAAAGTTCATTAAACCCCCAAAACTTGTCAAGTATCTGTTTAATTCTCACATGTCAAGAGGAAGGTTTTATTGAAGGTCTTCTTTGGAAATCAAATACTTCTAAGTAGTTTTAAGGCAAAAGAGATTGTGAAAAGGAAAAAAGAAGGTACTTTTAAGTTTCGTGGCCAGAACTTTAGGTATGGAACAGTGAAGGTAATGTTTACTTTGGATTAAAAAAAAACATTTACTTTTTTGGAACCACTTGCATATGAGCTCTGTCGTTCTGCCACCTCATTCCCTTCCATGGCTAGAGCAATGGTTGCTATGGCTACACTGATGGTTCCATTGCCTCATAGATCATGCCTATAAAGGCAAGAGATGCTGGCCTTTCCTGGTACTGGGTTCTAGGATGTCTGGAGGCTCTTCGCTGTGGCACTGGATAAAGTCCTTGCAGAAAGTCACTGAGGGATGCTGAGCACATCAGAGGCATGGAGCAAAAACAAAAAACTCTTTGCTTGAGCACAAAAAAGACATTTGAAAAACGTAAAAAAAAAATCTACTGCAGCTGCAAATGCAAAGACTGGCCAGGACCTGGTGGCTCAACTAGGCCAAGCTTCTTGCTTCGAAGGACGCCATGTATTGTAGTTAGGTCTCATACCCAAAGCAATGCTTTGATTTAAAATGAATGCAACTCAGGGCGGTAATCAATGGGGGGAAATTTATAGTTGAAATTGTGAGTTTGGGGAGGTCATAAGCGTGTTTGTTTCCACCGGGTGCGAAGCAGATCAAATCAGATGTGTCCCAGAAGCGTTGTGTTGCGGCCTGTGTCCTATCCTAAATTTACCTGGCAGGTCTATTGTTTACTCGCTACGCTTCTAAAACGCATCAAGCTCAGCAGTTTAGATCAGACCAGACAGGAAACCAGACACGGGAACATAGTAAAAGTAAATCTATTATGTCAACATGGGCACTTTCAGTTCTGGAGATGCTCCTTTAAAGACCCACTCCGATGAAAATCATGTTTTTCTGGGTGTTAACATGTTCTTGTGGCATTTTTCTGATGCTAGAGGACATATCTTAAGAAAATTAAGCTCAAAGTTGTATTTCTGAGTATTTCTGCATTCAAACGGCTGTGAATCAGTAGCAGACGTTAAAATGGCAGCTAAAATAGACTGGAGTTGTTACGTAGTAACTCCACTGGGCGGAGCCACAAGCTCCTACTCCGCTCCGCCCCGCCCACTCAGGTTCTGAGGAGTAGAGAAGAGATGGCGGATCAACACCTGTGTGCGTTTCCGTGTCAACGGCTCCGCCCACAACGCAGATACGAATTGCTAATGAGCTACTGCAGCTCTGCTGAAGCAAAGTCCCAGAAAGCGGCACAGGTTTTGTAATTTTGGCTAAAAACAGCATAATCATAATTTAAAGACCACTGAGAATGTTTAAAAATAGCTCAAAATATGATCGGAGTGGGACTTTAAGCTGTGGTGTTCCCCAAGGTTCCATTCTTGGTCTAGCTCTTTTTGCCATGTACATGCTGCCCCTGGGTCCATTTTTCAAAATTATAAGTTCTCTTTTTATTGTATTGCAGATGATATTCAAATCTACCTGCCTCTAAAAACAGGAGCTCACTCAATTAATAATTTATTAAAATGTCTTGGTGATGTTAAACAGTGGATGGCCTTAAACTTTCTCAAACTAAATGATACTAAAACAGAAGTAGTCTTGGCAGTTTATGTACCCAGGACACATATGAGACTTTTCTTGGCCCTCTCTCCTCCTACTACAAGCCAGTTGTTAAAAATTTTGGAGTTTAAATTGACTGCACTTTTAACTTATCCAGGCAAATAAATGCAGTTGTTCAGTCAGGTTTTTTCTACCTTAGGCAGCTGGCTAAGGTAGTGTTTGACCAAGTTACCCACTTGTTCAGCTCTTCTAGATTGGACTATTCTAATTCTTTATATGTTGGCTTGGATCAGTCTTCTGTTCACCATCTTCAATTAGTACATAATGTTGCTGCCCGTCCGCTTACTGGCACCACGCGCAGAGAGCACATTGCACCAGTCTTGAGGTGTCTTCACTGGCTTCCGGTCTTCTACAGGATCCAGTTTAAAGTTCTACTCTTTGTTTTTAAGGCTCTTAATGGTCTGGCACCAGTATATCTGTCAGAATTACTGCTGACTCAGATTCCAACCAGAACTCTGAGGTCCAGCACACAGAATTTCCTTGTGATTCCAAGGACAAACCTTAAGTCGCGTGGCGACAGGGCATTTTCTGTGGTAGTTCCGAAATTGTGGAATGGTCTTCCCTGTAACATAAGATCGGCCAAAACATTGGATCATTTTAAAATGCTTTTGAAAAGACATGTCTTTGAGCTGGCTTTTATTCACGACAGAACTAAGCAGTTCTTATTTTAATTTTTTTAGCTCCTGTTCTTTCTTTTTACTACCACTGGTAATCTAAACATTGTAGTTATGTTTGATCCTATTGTTTTATATTTTGTGAAGCAGTTTTGGCAGCATTTGCTGTAGTAAACGTGCTATAGAAATAAAGTTGACCTTGAAACTTTTTCATCAGTACTTATATGGCCGCACTTTTAACATCTATGCGGACCATAAACACTTGCTGGGCCTGAGAGAACCACTGGATTCCTCTCCTGGTCCTCACCCGTATCCAGCATTGGGCACTGACTGTCAGCCTACCAGTATACTATTGTATACAGAGCAGGGAACGATAACACCAATGCTGGCGCATTGAGTCGCCTGCCGCTACCGGATTCACCCCCCACTTCACAGGTGTATCCAGAAACGGTTTTTGAGTAGCACAGGTTAGGCGATGGACAGAAAGAGATCATGTTCTGTCTAAAGTAAGGACTTACCAATTACTTGAAACTGAATTTCCCCACGGGGATTATTAAAGTATCTCTTATCTTATCTTATTACAGGGTTGCTCAGTGTGGTCCCAGATGAAGACCTGAGGCCATAAAACATAAGTCAGAACTAAGTCTGCAAGATCGTGGCATTTTCTGGGGTATGAGGGTTGTAGTACCACCCCCAGGTCGTTCGCAGATCATGGAGGAGATAAATGAGACACATCCAGGGGTGTCCAGGATAGAACGTCTGGCCAGATCTTATGTCTGGTGGCCAAAAATGGATTTAGACCTTGATGACAGGGTGAAAACATGTTCTTAGTGCTAGTCTAACCAGAAATTTCCACCAACTGCCCCCTTGTATCCATGGGAAAGGCCAGGCAGCCCTTGGTCGAGTTTACATCTCGAGATGTTTCTGGCCCTGGTCGACGCCATTTTAAATGGATCGAGTGTCATGTTATAAACAACATAACGGCTCCCTCCACCATACACAAACGTAGGCAAATTTTTGCCGTCCATGGTTTGCCTGACTCTTTGGTCACAGATAATGGTCCCAATTTCACTAGTGAACTGTTTAGTGACTTTATAGAATAGAACAAAATGGCATCCATCACATTCGCAGGGCTCCTTTCCATCCAGCCTCGAATGGTTTGGCGGAACGTGCTGTTCAGTCGGTGATGGAGGGTCTGAAACGCATGACAGGTGACTCTCTGAGCACAAGGCTTTCCCGGTTCCTGTTGAAATATTGCCTCACGCCACAGACCACTATGGTACAGAGTGCAGCAGAGATGTTTTTAGGGCGTAGGCCTAAGTACAGGCTGGATTTGCTCCATCCTGGATTTGCTCCATCCTGATACAAAGAAGGGGTTGTAGATAAACAGGAAAAGCAAAGGGAGAGAAATTATCTACATGCACGAGAGAGAAAGTTAAGCCCAGGTCTTAAGGTCTATGTATGGGAACATTAGCAACAATTCACAGGGACAGTAGCTGCCAGGAGTGGTCCAGGCACAGAGCGGTCCTCTCTCATACGCTGTGCAGTTGACAGGTAGGCGTGTGGTCCGAAGACATTAGGACCATGTTCGTCTCAGTCAGGATGACCGCCAGAATATGACCAGCATGACAGAGCTGCCACCAGTGACGTCGGTAGGATCATGTTCAGCAGAAAAGGCGCAGCCAGAATGGATGCCGGAAGTACCCTGGGATGGTAAACAGCCAAGCAATGCCACCCAGTCGCCTTAGGTGGATCCATCAGTGGATCTACCCAAGACACCATCAGGGGAGGTGACTGCTGGGTCATCAAAGGTGGTCTGGAGATCTCAGCGTGCTCAAAAACCCACTGAGACTGAATGTTTAATAACTTGTAATTGGGTTTTTCATGCAAGCATTACTGCTGTGTTTTAAAGTGTTGTGACAAAATTGATGTGTTTTGAACTTTGTGGGGGTGGAGTGTTGTAGCTGGTTCCAGCCAGAAGAGGATGCCAAGGGTCTTTATGTTTGCTTCTGACGTCTTCGTAGTTGTCTAGTTTGGTTACCAATTAAACATGCCTGCTGTTGTATAGCTCCGTTCTGTGTGTAATATGTAATGTATTTTTGGAAACTATATTAAACGACAACTCGGCATATAAGTATGGGTTATTTTCCTTCATTAAGTTACCACAGATGGATTTTATCTTCAAATAAGCAAGCGATGTGTAGAAGATCTATGTTGGTGAGTGCAAGCATTTTATTTGTATTTTTAATGTTTTTGTTGTTTTATATCATTACTAATCAATCAATGGTGACAAACTAAAATGGAAAAAATGTATTCTGATCCACTGCAATTTCTAATGTAAATAGCATGGTGCATGCAGCTGTGCCAACATGTTCAATTGTTTTGTTGTAGCATTTTCTCCAAAACAAATGCAAATACTGTGTTTGCTTAACTTTTTTATTTTTATTGAATTGTTGGTTTCGTTATCCTCTCTTTGGTGTTTTATAAGAAATGCAGACAATGCGCATTTTATTGGACAAATTTGTTTAAGCTCACATATCATACTTTGGAGGAATTATTTAAACTTTGTCGACTAATATTTTAAAAAAACAGCTTTTATTTTTGAGATATGATAGTATCCGTTATCTTAGTTTTCTACTCTTAATTGTAAATGCGAGCTTAGTTTCCAAATTATTGAAAATCAATAATCCGGGAACTAAGTGTTGCTTGACCAGCCGTAGTGTTGTATTGATGGTATTATGAGGTGTATTAATTTAGGCTGGACTAAGTACGATGTCACTGAAGGCCTAGGGGTGAAATGTTCGGCCCGCCACTGACCTTTATGATCCCTTGCTTTGTCTCATATAAGGCTACGTTCACACTGCAGGTCTTAATGCTCAATTCCGATTTTTGGATTAAATCAAATTTTTGTGTGTGGTTGTTCACACTATAACTAAACAGCAACAGCAAGCATGATCAGTGTGAATGATTCACAGCCCTAAAGCGAACCATATGTGCAGAAAGACATCACACACAACACGCTCTGTTTATACATTCAGTTTGGTTTTGAAGCATCTCAGTTTTGTCTTTTTCATATATAATGTCTGTGTGTATATAACATCAGCGTTGTGACATTCATACAGCCCATCTTTGCACATGAAAAATTGATTTATAAGACCAAATTAGAAAATTGTCCACTGCATTCTAAATATGAAGCATATTTAGATTATATATCAATGTACTAGCGAATATGCCATTGTGAGTGTTTACACTTAACCACGAGTTATTCAGTCGCTAGGTCAACATGTTATTCCTAAAAACTTGTAGATTAAATACAATTACTTTACCTGGATGTGATTATATCTCGGCCTAAGATATAAAAACACGCTGGTAACAGTGATACAGCAGCTGCAACTCCTTGAATATTAGTTTGTGACCCGCTCCAGCTTAAGATGCTGCAGGATCTACGTAGCTCTATTACTCTTCGCTCGATTACTTCTCGAGGACCTGGATGTCCGACCCCAAAAATGTAATTTAATTGAAAGTATTTTCGAATTAAAAAATAAGTACATTTTGGTCTATGTGTTATAACTAAGCAGTGCTGAGATATTCTTTCTTTTACATAAAAACGTTTTTGCCACTTCAACTGCAAGTTTAGAGGGAACATAATAAGAAAACTCAAATGACCCAGCATTCTACCAGCATTTAAACGCATCATGCACGCACAAATCTGGAGACGTGAAATCAGTCTCAAAACTCCTCGTGCAGTTGTAAGCTTGATCTGTCCGTAAACGTGGTTTTGTCTGTGTGTATCAGGAGATTGGTGCGTAGTATTTAACGATTTGTATGCGTAGGAGTCGTTTTGAATTCGTAGTTAGTTAAGTTAGTGTAATTTGAAATGGTGCGTGTATAAATGTATTTTGTACTTGTACTTTCTTGATATTTGTGTGTACATTTGAACATACAGCTGCAAGTACTCGAAGTTACGCACAAAATGTTTTTTACGAGTTACAAATCATGTTTTACACATACAACTACCCTAAGTTACACACAAATAGGCTGACACAAGTTACAAATCAAGTATTACACACACACAAATCTTTTGAGACTATTTTCTCTCCATAATATAGCCTCCTGCGCCAGGGAAGTACTCTCAATTTTGGCCCCAATACCGCGGCATAGTGGTAGAGTTGTGATGTGAAGAGCTTCAGTGACAGAGTTCACCCACAATTTCAGGAGGTCAAGACAGACCTTTAAATACCTCTTTGAGTGCCTCCTCCTGTGCAGATTAGTATGCCTGTCTCGTGTCAATGACGTACAAGTCAGATTTAATGTGACATGACAATTCAGACTGCAGTTGCTTTCAAAAACATCAGATATGTATCAGATGTCAGTATAAATGAGTCAACTCCTTCCAGTCATTTAAATTTTCACATTCCTAGAAATACTGGGCGAGGAGGAGGAGTTGCAACCATTTTTCGTTCTGATTTACTAATTAGTCCCAGACCAATTGATAGCTACAGTTCTTTTGAACATCTAAAACTTAATTTTCCTCATCCAAGTTGCAAAACATTAAGACCATTTTTGTTTGTGGTTTTGTATCGTCCACCAGGCCCTTACTCTCAATTCTTGGATCAGATCTCACATTTTTTATCTGATTTAGTATTAAATACTGATAGGGTCATTTTAGTGGGGGACTTTAATATTCATGTGGATACTGAAAGTGATAGCCTAAATGCAGCCTTTAATGCTATTTTAGACTCAATTGGCTTTACTCAAAAAGTACAGGGATCGACCCACTCGGGTAAACACACTTTGGATCTTGTACTGACATACGGTATTGAGTGTGAGGAAATAAGAGTCCACCCACATAACCCGGTCCTGTCTGACCACTTCTTAATAACTTTTGAATTTACTTTATCTGACCATCTTAAATCTGAAAGAAAATTTCATTATAGTAGAGCTTTATCAGACAATGCTGTAACAATTTTTAAAGAATCTGTTCCATTCTTACTTTCCTTAGTGTCTCAGGGTAACACAGTGGATGGCAGCAATTCTATCTCTAACCCTTCAGAAATTGATGATCTGGTTCACAGCGTTACGTCCTCATTGCGTTTGGCATTAGATAGTGTAGCCCCCTTAAAAAAGAAAGTGGCTAGCCATAGGAGGCTGACTCCTTGGTTCAACGCAGAGTTGCGTACTTTAAAGCAGAATACTAGGAAGTTGGAGAGAAAATGGCGCTCTACACACCTAGAGGATTCCTATTTAACCTGAAATAACAGTCTACTGCTGTATAAAAAGACCCTTCGACAAGCTAGAACAGCATATTTTTCATCATTAATAGAGGCGAATAAAAACAATCCTAGGTTTCTTTTTAGTACAGTTGTCAAACTTACACAGAGTCATAGCTCTGTTGAGCCAACTATTCCCCCAGCTCTTAGCAGTGTTGATTTTATGGGATTCTTCATAAATAAAATTATTCTATTAAAAATAAAATCATTGGCATCCTCCCAAACATGATTACTTCTTCCTCAGTAAATGAGGCAGTATCGGAAAGAACTGTAGAACCTCAGTTGTGCTTAGGGTGTTTTGATGCAGTCGAGCTTTTGGAATTATCAAAAATATTAGACTCATCTAAACCTTCAACTTGTATGTTGGACCCAATTCCAACCAAATTATTTAAAGAAGTGTTCCATTTGGTTCCTGGCCCCATTTTGGATATGATGAATCTATCCTTAGTAAACGGATACGTACCACAGGAATTTAAAATAGCTGTAATTAAACCTTTACTCAAGAAACCTTCCCTTGATCAAGATGACATTTAATGAATTACAGACCTATATCTAACCTTCCTTTCTTATCCAAAGTCCTTGAGAAAATTGTTGCTAATAAAGTCTGTGAGCATCTAAACAGTTTGAGAGTTTGCTGTTTGAAGAGTTTCAGTCAGGTTTTAGAGCTCATCATAGCACTGAAACAGCACTGGTGAAGGTTACCAATGATATTCTCATGGCCTCAGATAATGGACTTGTGTCTATTCTGTTTTTGTTAGATCTCAGTACTGCTTTTGACACAGTCGATCATAATATTCTCCTAGAAAGGCTTGAACATGTTCCAGGGATCAAAGGAACAGCATTAGGCTGGTTTAAATCATATTTGTCTGATAGATTCCAGTTTGTTCATCTAAATTATAAATCTTCTTCTCAAGGGTTACTTGTGGAGTTCCACAGGGTTCTGTGCTTGGACCAATTCTGTTCACCATATATATGCTTCCAATTGGTAGAATCATTAGACAGCATGGGATAAATTTCCACAGCTATGCAGATGATACACAACTATATTTATCCATAAATCCTGATGAACCCAGTCAGTTAGGTAGATTACAGGCATGTCTGGAAGACATAAAAACATGGATGACCCTAAACTTTTTGCTTTTAAATTCTGACAAAACAGAAGTTGCTGTCTTTGGACCAGAAGTGTTTAAACAGAAACTGATTAGTCAATCAGTTCATCTGGATGGCATTAAATTGGCCCCCAGTAATAACGTAAAGAACCTCAGCGTTATTTTTGACCAAGACTTGAGATTTAAATCCCATATTAAACAGGTTTCTAGGATTTTTTTTCTTTCACCTCCGGAATATTGCTAAAATTAGAAACATCCTGTCCAGGAGTGATGCTGAGAAACTAGTCCATGCATTTGTTACTTCAAGGCTGGACTACTGTAATTCTTTACTATCAGGAAGTCAACAAAATGCCATTAAAAGCCTTCAGTTGATCCAAAATGCAGCAGCAAGAGTTCTGATGAATATTAAAAAGAGAGATCACATTTCTCTTGTGTTAGCTTCCCTTCATTGGCTCCCTGTTAAATGCAGAATAGAATTTAAGATCCTTCTTCTTACATACAAAGCCCTTAATAATCGAGCTCCATCATACCTCAGAGATCTGATTGTTCCATTTGTTCCCAACAGAGCACTTCGCTCTCAGACTGCAGGTTTACTTGTAGTTCCTAGGATTTCTAAAAGTAGAATGGGAGGCAGATCTTTTAGTTATTAGGCTCCTCTCCTGTGGAACCAGCTCCCAGCTTTAGTCCGTGAGGCAGACACTCCGTTTACTTTTAAGGCCAGGCTTAAAACTTTCCTTTTTGATAAAGCTTATAGTTAGAGTGGCTAAGGTCATCCTGAGATATCTCTGTAGTTATGCTGCTATAGGCTTAGACTGCTGGAGGACAGACTTACCAATTTTCTTCACTCTGCTACTTCCTTTTCTCCTACAACTCTCCAGTTGTATTACAGTACATTCTGTTATTTCGACTGTTAACTTTGTTTTCTCTCAGTGTTTTTCTCTCCGTAGAAGATATACCTGGTCTGGTATCCTGCTTGGCTGCAATGCCCTGTTGGACGGGGGGCATCGACTGGGATGATCCTCCCAGTAACTGAACATCCACTGTGTCCTGTTATCAACTTTTTACTTTCTGTAACATAGAAAGTTCTCTTATATCAGATCTTCTGTTCCTTCTGTGTTTCTGCTCTGTCTTCTCAAACCCCCAGACGGTCGTGGCAGATGGCCCCTCCTACTGAGCCTGGTTCTGTTGGAGGTTTCTTCCTGTTAAAGGGGAGTTTTTCCTCTCCACCGTCGCTACATGCTTGCTCAGTATGAGGGATTGCTGAAGGATTGCTGTGGTTGGAAAGTCTGCATCAACGGGGCCCAACCTCACGCCAATGACTGACACAATCTGCTGGGATTCCTTAAATAGGAAACTTTTTAACTGATTGGAATGTTTGTATAAATGTATTGAAATGACTTCTTGTTAAGTGCTTTGAGATGCCATCTGTTGTGAATTGGCGCTATATAAATAAACTGAATTGAATTGAAATTTAGAACCATATATGAAAATAACCTGGGTGGGATTAAGAAAAAGAAAAATCTAATTTGTGCTGTTCAGACTGCCATAAAAAAAAAAAATCTGCATGGGTCTCATTTGGGCAAAAAGTTGGATTTGATGCGCTTTTGCTTGCAGTGTGAACGTAGCCTAAGAAAGCCCAATATCTTGGTAGATAGCCTTCATATAAACAGAATGGTAGCATAACAATATTATGGTACAAACACACATTATTCTGAGAAAGTTGCTAATTTTTTGATAAAGAGACATTACTTTAGGTAAATCACTAAACTCCACTGGCTAGCTGAAATGGACAGGAGAGCAAAAAATCTCATAAGACCCAAATCTCTCAGTGAAGCAAACAGAATCTCTCATACATCATACTTACTTTTGTATTTTAAAAAGATGACGACTCATACGTTCAGAGAACACAACATCGTGGTTAACAATTGTGGGCTCCATAGAAGGACCAGAGCACTGAATCAATACAACAAAATATGCTTATTATTTTGCATAGAAAAAATGTATATATTATGTAAAAATGAGGCCTCGATTAAGTAAGCTTAGTAATACAAACCACCACAAATTCTCCAATGTATTCAAAGGCACAGTGTGCTATGCAGCCGTACTGGATGGTGTAACCCACAAGGCCCAGGGTTTTCCCCAGCACACGACGGAACATCTTCACCTATGGAAGAGAACAGTCAGAACTTACAGGATTTCTTTAAAAAAAAAGAAACAATAGCTGTGAGGAGTTTCATTTCTAAAGGTGTGGACAAGGTTGTCACAGGCGGCCTACCGCTAAGATGGCACATTCTTTAGTGTTTCATTCTCAGGGGCTGAGTGGCCAGTTCACACCAGAAAACTGTCCCGCACTTTGACCCTGTGGACGATGGACCTATCAACACCTTGAGCTCAGGTGATGGACAAACACAGAAACTGTGACACATCCAGCCAGGCAGCTTTGCCCTGTCTGTAGCTACTTCCCTGACTTTGCTGCCTCAGCTGCCACCATGATTCATTAGAGCTGTTATCAGCTTCTGTCGGCACCATAGAAACACAAAAACACCCGGACACACTTACAACAGTCCTGCAAACACTGTCATTTAAACACACAACGAATATGTCTTCTGAGCAAACATCACAACCACTTTTGGGTTATTGACTTTTACTCAACCTGTGGGATGGACTGAAGAAAGCAAGCCAGTATTTACACACCATCAAGAAGGCTTTAAATGCAGAAAAGCTCTCACACACCTGCACATACACAAACAGGAACTGTATAGGGCTGGGCTTAGATGTTAGTACTTGCTTCAATCACTTTTTTTTCTCAGGCTGTTGTCCTGCTAGCCCTCCACAGGGTAAAGAAATCTTTTTCTTCATCTCCTCTATTCCTTCAGTCCCTTTCCTTTCTCTCGCCATGTCTCCTCTCCCTCCCAGGGTATTATTAACCAAAGCAAGCAGAGCGGAAACCAAAGCCCCAAATCCTCAGAGCTCTGGGAATGACTTCCCAAAGATGGACAAGGATTAGGACCCCCAATTTCTCCCTTACCCCACCACCTCCACCCCCTGTTTCTCCCCAGGTTCCCAACAGACCGGGTGTCAGGTGGCTCTGTGAGTCCTGCCAAAGGTGTTACCCCTAATCCCATTACCCCCGCCACTCTTCTCTCTCTCTGTTATACACACAGGTCCCTCTCATTCATTCCAACTACATTTCACCTATTAAACTCTCCATCTTTTCTTTCATGAGTCTCTTTGGCCTACTCGCAATCCTTTTTGATCCCAAAAAGATAGACTCCATCCTCTCACTTCCCCACTGCCTCTTCCCTCCATTCCACAATCACCCCTAGCAACCCTACGCTTTTCAGAAATACTGTGAATGGCAGGGGTCAAGCAGGTGAAGGGGGACATATAGATACCCTGCGCAGAGCCCAAATGAAATGCCCCTTTCCAGTACCAGCATGCTCCTATTTTTTTGTTCTGCAAACTCAGTCCTTTCCCAGCTGTTACAATAACACCTCTGGCCCTCTAATTCCTCTGTTGGCAAGAAAGTGGATTGAGGGTTAATGTGAATCTCTGTTCTGCGCTAAGGCAGCATGTTCATGCCTCTTCCTCTTAGTCTCAGCTTGCTTCACCTGCATTTCCATCTAAGCGGTACTATAATGCACTCTCAGACATGATCTCCAGCATGCACCTCCTTCTGCTACACCAGGAATCAGGAATCTTTGTTAGCACTCATTCACAGAGCACAGTGGACAGCCTCCCATACAGCTGCCCTGATATCTCTATTTCATCACACCCCCTCTCCTCCATTCCAGCATGCATTCATTATAGGTAGGGATTAGGAGACTTTGCATAACCAGATCACACGGCCACTGACTGATATCAAGAGTCCATATGCAGCCGCCTGGTTTTCTGAGGCCCCCTCTGTCACTGATAGTGTGTGTTTGTGTGTGTGTGTGTTAATCTTCACGGACAAAAGCATCACCTCTATGTAACTTAGAAAGGGCAACATATGAGCTGAAGATACTCTTGGGACTCAGAATGAGGTGGACATCCACAGAGACTTCTGATTGAATATCTATTAGGTTTAATTTCCCTCAGGCAAAGAATAAGCAACCAATACTATCTTTGAGCTCTAACACCCCGTGTGTGTATGTGTGTGTGTGTGTGTGTCTGTTGGTGGTTGGGCAAAGAGTATTAATCGAATGTTGTATTACAGCTGTAAACTAACACAAAGTCCCTCTGCTAATCCTGGATTACAGGGCAAACATGTTCATGAGAAAACAACAACAGGGGGAAAAAAGTCAAAGGAGCCCAGCAGAACCATCTGTGACCGCTGGCCTCCCGCTGTCACCTCGCAGCGCTACAGTGCGGATAAGAGGACACTCTCAAATGAATAGCTGCAGATGGAATTATTTCATTGTGTGTTTAACTTTGTGACCCTCTAGTTGAGGGAACTCAAATTCATCCATTCAGCTCAGAGTAAACAAAACTAGATGAATCAGCAAAATGTTTTTAATGCCAAATGTCAGCAGAATTCTGTGCAGAAGTGCTGATATACAATTTACTCCATTAAGATGTGTTAAAAACATTAGAGGAAATACGATGATAACTAAGTGTTATTTTTCCTGTCACTTGTGTTAAGGTGAACAAAGAGAATTCTGTAGATAGAAATACAGGAATGAGAAACAATTGGTTGGAAGTTGCTGCCTCTGCCGTTGAGATTCTATCTAACCAACATAGACCGTATAGCAAAACATGCGCTGCAATTAACTCTATAGAATTAATAGTGTTGCATCCAGCAGAATACGATAGAATGACAATTACATAATAGCCAGGTTTTTGCTATGCATAAAAATTAGGATACATTTATTTAGACTGGCAACATGTGAACCCTGCCTCTCACACAATGACTACTGGAAATAGGCCCCCACCCCTGCAACCTTACAAGAATAAGTGGGGATGGATAGATGGACGGATGATTTCAACATTTGTTTTCACATGGAAGGTTGCATTTATCCAGAACAATTCAACAAAAAAAATTCAAGGGAAAAAGGAAGGAAAAATGTGCAAAAATGTGTTCACCTTTAGACTTAGTTGAAACCCCTTTTGATTTAATTACACCATTGAGTCTACTCAAGTATGAGTCCATCAGAACGACTTGGCAATATCTGTTGCAGTCATTCAGCTCTTCAGTGTTGCTGTTGGAAGCCTCTCTAACCAGTTTCTATCTATTCTATTTAATAACTTTGGAGAAACAGGCAACCTTTGTCATGCAAATATTGTCAAAAATATTGTTTAATCATTGATTGAACTTTTTGTACACATTTTCTGACTTAAATCAAAAGTGACTTCAAAAAAGTACTAATCTAAGGTTATGCACACTTATACCATCATGTTATTGTACAGCAATCACATACACGTGTTAACAAATGGAAGTTATCAGTTTTGATTAATTCAATGAACAGGAAACAACATTTTAATTTTCACAAATGGATTAGCCAATCAAATGCCAGATCTGATGAATGGAAAATCTACAGTCCAACAGATTGGAGTATCACCAAGTTTAACTGTATTTTAAAATACAATCCTTTGCCAACCTAAAAATGAAGCTACTGCAGGAACTTAAAAAAAGTGATACCTAATTAAACGCACATTATTGATGCCATAAGGAAATAGTCAGAAAGGAATTACCTCTACCGGTCTCAAGAGGTTTGACCCTGCCACGAGTGAGTAGTGTTAATTGATATACATGGCCAGTCTATTAGGACCACAAAGCAAATTTCAATCCAAAGAGCACACAAGGGCCTTGCAGCGGACTTCTTACACAACTAAATTAGGAAAACATGGGCTGAGAGAGAGCTGGGCAACAGGGGGGCTAAGAAGCTTATGAGCCCCTTGTCAGATATTCTTCTTCTCCCTGAGGATCACAGATGGAAGGGAGTCTGGAGGAGCAGCCAGACCAGAGTGGGGATGAATCCCACCTCTGATGTCTTTCTCTGGACAGCAGAAGGCAGGGGAGGGTGGGGAGTGAGTCCTGTTGCGCATGGCTTGATTTGATCTTAATGTGAGATATAAAAAAGGAGCTGTGGCAACAAAGGAGGGGAGGGGGTTTTGTGGCTGTTTCAACTATCATTGCTATCAGAGTTAATCCTGAAGATTTAAACACAGACACCTGGCTGAATAGGGAGGGACAGATGTAAAAGTCCCAGGATGGTGTCTGCGCAAAATCCCCGTCCCTCCGGATTCTGCCTTCTATCAAAGGTTTAATTGAAAAGACTGATCTCCATATTGCTCTTTTTATTGTTGCTAACAGCAACGCAGCCGTGAAACAGCTGAGCGAGGTTGCTATTTGAGGAGCTAGGGGCTTATACCTACAATCAAAGGGTCAGCCAGAGCAAATAATAGCCAAGTGATATGAATACAACTGCTGCGAAGTGAAAGGAAGTGCAGGCTGACACAGTCCCCAGCCAATTACATTCAGTGGGAAGTCAGTTACTAAGCCTTATTGTATCGAGCACGAGAGATTGCGTGGTGCTGGCTCTGTGCTGAAAGAATTCAGAGATCTTATCACCGCATGTATCACATTTACAAAGGAGTTTGGGTTATCCATGGGCCGGAGCTCGACACAAGCTGCTATATTTAAATACAGACTAGTGAAAGACGTCTTAGCTCACCTACAATTATGAGACTGCCATTTCCTTCAGAGGAACATGTTTTGCATTTTTATTGTTTCTGAATGTCTTCAAATAGGTCAAAACGACATATGACTTAAACAAAAACATTTGAGAAAACCATAAGTAATTCAAAATATGGGGCTATAGAATAAATGAAAAAAAGGAAGAAACCTTTGATAAAATTAATTGTGCCTGTGCTGCTAGACTATTGTTTTTCGTTCATTGTTAAAAAAACAAATTTGGTGCATGCAGATGATAATCTGGCATCCTCTGGACACAATAAGTCAATACTCCTTATAGCAGTTCCACACTGATGGCAGAGCAACACTGCAAAAAGCAAAACATTCAGACCAGGAAAAGGTCTGACATGTTATGACTGCTGCTATTATTTTGCTCAATCAGATACAGCAGCTGACACAATAAAAGCAGAAAACACACCTCCTCGCTAGATCCTGGTTTGAAAAGGTGTGTTATTTTTGTACAATTACTCTAGCTTGCTGTGCACACACTAAAAATAATTTTGTGGAGTAAAAGTCCAGCAGAGATTTGTTAATCAGTCACAATACTATACAGATTAGCAGAAATCCCTGCACTTATTAGACTGCTGAAGCTGAATCTCCCTTTCAAAATGCAGGTCAGTCAGAGCATCTTATTTGGCTCGTATAGTCTCTCCACAATGCCCGGCATTGTCAGTCAAGATATATTCCCTTAGTCTCCTGTCAACATGCATAAGTCTCCACAGTGCTGTCAAAACAGCAGGACTGTCTCTGCTGAGAGCGTTTGTAAAGTGAGCAGTTGGGCGATTGCTTCCTCGGGAGAATCACAGCATCCTGCGATCCTATAAGCCCTCTGGCCTCTCTGCTACACAAACCTTTTTACAGCTGTCTTAAGGATGCCACTGCTCAGTCTTGACTCCAAAAGAAATGTTAGTGGACTCTGAAATGATCAAATTCAACAGGGGTCGTCGTAAATAGTATATTTTGAAGGTCTCAGAATAAATAAATGTCTGCAGTGATCTCTGTGACTCTTTATTTGTTATGCACTTGTAGAAATAGATCCAAGATCAGCCTTTTGTTTAACATTACATAAGACCTAGGTTGAATTTCCATCAATCCATTACGCCATTGTCTTTAGCTTATTCATGATTGGGTCATGATGGCAACAGGTCTAAAACAGAAACTCAGACATCCCTCTCCAGTGAAACATTCTCTATCTCAGCCTGGGGGATCCTAGAGCCTGTCCCAGCGAGTAGATACATAGTCTCTCCAGTGAGTCCTGGGTCTGCCCTTTTTTTCAGCTCGAGTGCCTGAAAAAACCTCCACAGTGAAGGACCCAGGAAGCATCCTGACTGGATGCCTGAACAACCTCTGCTGACTCCTCTTGATGTGAAAGAACAGCAGCTCTATTCTGAGCAGCCCCCCCAGAAGAGGGAGCTCCTCACCCTATCACCAAGGGTGAGCCCAGTCACCCTATGGAGGAAGCGTATTGCAGCTGCTTGTATACAGGACTTTCTTCTTTTGCTCATGAACCATTTAATCCATCTGAGGAGTTAAGGACAGAGATGAATTAGTAAATCAAGAGTTTTGCATGTGGCTCAGCAGCCTGGGATAGCACCCGCATTACTGCAGACGAGTCCCCAGTCCGTCTACCAATTTTCTTCTCCATTCTACCATCACTCGTGAACAAGACACCAAGATACTTTCATCTCAGTCTGTTTACATTCAACTGTAACTAACTCCAAAGAACAATAAAGGAGGTCATAAACCAAACATGCCAACAGAATCGCATCATCTGCCAAAATCAAAGATGAGACCCTGAAATTCCAAAACCAGAAGCCTTCCTCTCCAAAATTATGCCTTTGGAATCTGTCCATGAAAATAAAAATAAAAAACACAGGAATAGAAGTGCACAAATATGTTTCACCAAGAGGTGGATGCAGTAAAATGAAGTTTAAATGTTTAACACAAATGAATTGATGCAGGGCTCATCATTAGCTCACTATTTGCCCCCTTGTTGTGGTAAATGCTGCACGTCTGAGTTGGTCTCATCAAAAATGCTACGTGAAAGAATGTGTGTTTTTCCAGAAGGAAGGCTTGATTATAAATATCTTCAGTTTTTGCTTGTTACACTTAAATGCTTCAGATCATCAAAATTATTTTACTCCCGCACAAAAATAAACTGAGTAAATACAAAAAGTTATTTTGTCCCGTGTGTAACTCTTGATTTAAATGTAATTAAATATGTTCTTATGCATCTAAGTTCAATTGCACTTAGGCCTGTTAACTGCCAGATCTGTGAAATTGAGAAATCTCTTTAAAAATGTTCAACAGCATTAAGTAGGCTGAAATATCTCAAAAAGCAAATGTGAAACGATAATTGACTAGGCTCTTAATAAACCATAGTGGGAGCTGTAATCTACAGATGGAGAGTCAACTCAACTTTCTGTTAATTGACAAAAAAGAAGTGCACAATCTTTGGAAGGCGCACATCCCGTTTCATTTGGTGTAAAACTAACACCACATTTCAGAAAAAAACAACGTCAGTTCATGACCTTAAGCTCAAGCAAACTTGGGTTATTCCTAATGATCCGAAGCATACCAGCAAGTCCACCTGTGAATGTCCCCTATATTCGATATATTTTGTTGTGCTTTCTAAAATTACTTTCAAAATACTTTAAAAACCAGCTATTCAGCATCAATCTTCATTCTTATTTTCAATTACTCTGTGGTAACTTAATAAACAATGATTAAGTTTTATGATTAAAACTTAATCATAACAAGCACAAAAATACTAAACTTGTTTTTCTGAACGAAAATCACAAATCAAAACGTTGCAGATAATTGCAACAAAAACCCTTTCATCAAAAATGTTTCCCGAAACCTTCTCAAAAAGATTCATACTCTCTGGGTTAAAAAAATAGTTTATGAGTAGCCTATTATAGACAGATTAACGATAATGTTAATGCTCTAAACGAGCAATGTGTTTTTTCTGTGCATGCCCTGCAGTGAGCAGCTGCTTTTCGGCTCTGACTAGCTTCTATGTATCGCCACGAACACAACAATTATTCGTAGTGAGTATTGATAAACATATAGCAGCAGCTATTAACTTACATAGATCTGTGGCGCTTTTTTCATTTACAGTCCAACGCTTTAAGCATGCACTCACAACAACTCCAACCTCCCATTGTGACCTTCGTCATTTTACTACATAATAAACAGCTTTGTTATTGGTCGAGCTGCGCCGAACTCTTCTTTGATTGGACAACACGCGCCATAACATTGTCGTCATTACTAGCAATATGGCAGCTCCCGTGAGCAGTGTGGGTAAAACCTCAGCTGAACGTTTACCGGTTAATAGTACGAGCTTTCAGAAGAAAACAAGGAGTAAATTGATCTCCATCCCCGGAACGAGACCTTCGGTCCAACACGGACAGCTTTTAGTTTCGACCGGTGTCACGTCGCTGGACTATCTGCTCGGTCAGTGTCCTGCTGCTACACATGCTAACAGCGAGTTTAATACAATGCTGGACAGAGTGGATACACTCAGCTGCAAACAACCCTACACTGCATATTTTCAACCCTTTACGATATAAAAGCAATACGATGGATCTTTGTCGGAAACAAACGTGCTTGTTGAATTAATAATTGAGCTTATTGTTTTAATATTATTTTAAAAAATTCTTCTTCTTCTTCTTCTTCTTCTTCTTCTTCTTCTTCTTCTTCTTCTTCTTCTTCTTCTTCTTCTTCTTCTTCTTCTTCTTCTTCTTCTTCTTCTTCTTCTTCTTCTTCTTCTTCTTCTTCTTCTTCTTCTTCTTCTTCTTCTTCTTCTTCTTCTTCTTCTTCTTCAAAAGTGTCTTATTGAGCTATTTCTCTCGCCAAATAGATTTTTTTTCTCATTAATTTCGTCTCCGAAATCAACGAGGGCATTTTTCCAATCCAGGATGAACAATGTGGATATCTAAACTAAAGTTATTAGATAAGTCCATGCTTCACATATCTACAAAGTGGATCTCATTGCATTCTAGATATCCAATAGATTGTAGTAAGGTTGTTGGAAGTAATTTAATGTTGATGTGTGAAGCAGATTTTAATAGATACAAAATATAAATAAAGGTTTTCAGACATTCCAAATGATATTAGAATAATCAAAAATTATTTTTCATTTCAAATATCTGGTGGCGTTAATAAAATAGTTGTATTCACCTGAAATGTATCTTTCACCTAGTTTGGATGGGTGTCCTTTTTTACCTGGAGCTGCATGACTACACATGACAAGCTCACATTATTTGTCCCAGTGGGGAATCCCATTCATCCTGTTTTTTGTTTTTTTACCTGTTTTTTCCGCATTAAACCACTTCTGGTTCTCTCTCCTCTAATGGTGCTGCTGCAACACTGCAAGTAGCTTCTTTTATATTTAGCAGCATCTAATGCAGTGAAATTCAATTAAACAAACTGACTCTCACTGTGACACTGTGAGTTCTTGCATCTTGGAATATATTAGCCTTTCTTGCATTTCTTGCATATGCATTTTTTTTTATATTCACACTGTACCCAATATTGCTTCTGCCTATACATTTAGGATACATTGTGCAACCTTATACCGAATCATCAATGTCAACATGTGCACACTGAATTTTAAAGCAACCCATGTCAAATCAGATCATAACTTTAAACAGGTACATGGGAGCAGGGCATAAACAGTGGAGAGTGTTGGACAGATATGGTCAAAGGTTTTTTTGTGCAAGTTGGAGTAAGCTAATACTCTTGATATCCATGCAATTGTGTATTTTTTAAATAATTACTTATTCTGTTCAGAGTGTGTCTGAATAACTTTGATAACATTTTTCAGAACCGCTCTACTGAACTTGATAGTATATATATTTTTTGCTTTGTCATAATTTAGATTTAAGCACTCTGCATTTTGGCATTTAAGACACTTCGAAAATGATGGGATTCTGAATCCTTTCTATCCCATGTTTTATTAACGATATTATTTTATTTTTAGGTGTTAATTTTGTTACATTACATGAAGATAAGCACCATTATCATTCAAACGAAAAAGAAAGAGATAGCTGCTTCAAGTTTGTAGAAGCTAACATGCCATATTGCTCACTCAAATGGTCATGCTTACAAAAACAACTGGAGTGTTTTGCTGCTGTGCATTTTCTAAATAAGTAATTCAGTTTTGTCCTGACGGAGAAGGAGATTGCTGTGCTCAGCAGCAGACCTACATGATGCTTATACTTTTTAGGAAAATTCTAGTAATATGTAAATTTTTATTTCCTTCCCTAACAGGTGGTGGATTAGCAGTAGGCACAGTACTTCTCATTGGTGAGTTTTTCTCTTTACATTTTTCATAAATACATCTTATTGTCTACATTCTACACATAGTGTTTCCTAGTCCTTTTTGGTAAAATCTGACCTAAAACATGTGTATTGTTTTTTTTACCTAGTAAGGATTAGTGTTTTTTTTAGCAGGTTTAACAGGTTAATCACACTGAAGGAGTATATGCTGTTGTTTACAAAATCTGAAAAATTGTTGCAGCTTAATATACCTATTTTTCTAAATTAAAATAAACCACAGAGCCTCAGTCATCATATTTCTTACTAAATGCTCCAGATAAATAGGAACTATTCAATCAGACATAATTTAAGGGAAACATAGATCGATAAACAACAAGACGACCAAAACAGTGATGAATTTATTATACTTAAGGATATAAGTTCTCAAAGTTACACTATGTCATCCATCCATCCATTTTCCATACCCGTCCATCCTATGTAGGGTTGCGGAGCGGCTGGTGCCTATCTCCAGCAGTCAAGGGGCGAGAGGCAGGGTACACCCTGGACAGGTCGCCAGTCCATCGCAGGGCAACACAGAGACATACAGGACAAACAACCATGTACGCACACACTCATACCTAAGGGCAATTTAGAGCAACCAATTCAACACTATGTCATATTCAAGGTAATATTTTATTAGTTTATGTAGATAATCCATTCTGGCCTGAATTATTCAGACATTTGAACTTTGATTTTTTTTTTGTTATGTTTGCTATAGCCTTAATTTTGTATATGAAATACAAAATATTTAAATAATGAAACTAGAGCTGGGTATCGATTCAAATTTCTGCAATTGATTCGATTCCGATTCTCATGAGTGAGAGTTCATTATCACAATCCAATCCAATCTGTTCCAGTTCGATATTGATATGAGTCAGTGCTATTAAAAACATTTTTTTTAGCTGTTACCTTAATTACATGACTGTAATTCAATGATGCAACACTGGGTGGGGTTACAGTTTACCAGGGGATGTCAGTATTAACCCATACAGGCTTAAAATGCCTGTCTGAAGTTTCCCCTCCTATTTTACCTTTAAAAATGGCAAACGAGGCAAATGTTAAGCGATTAAATCAAGTTTTGCATGAACGAATCAATTTTTTAAGAATTTTTAGGAATCGATTCAGAATCAGATAATCTATTTTTTTCAACACAGAACTAAATGAAACCCATCTGCAGATCTTATATCGGCTACTGTTAGTATTTTGGCATATATGCAGTGCCTTGCAAAAGTATTCACACCCCTCGAACTTTTCCACATATTATATCCAAAAATTTCAATGAATTTTATAGGGATTTTATGTAAAAGATTAACACAGAGTAGTACATAATTGTGGAAAAAACATGGGTTTTCGTTCTTTTTTAACCAGTGAAGTGTTGCTTGGATTTGTTTTCAGCTGAGTCAATTTTCTTAAAGACCATCATTTTAAGTTGTAACTCTTTTGGGGGTATGTCTCTATCAGCTTTTGTTTCTACAGACTGAAATTTTTGAAAGCATATGTGAGCAGCAATTATCAGGTCTTAGCGCAAATACTCAATTGAATTTAGGTCTGGATTTTGGGTTATTCTAACACATGAATAGGCCTAGTCTTTGGTTTGAACAATTCCATTGCGGTTTTGTATGTTCACGGCCGTTGTCCTGCTGAAAAGTACTCGCATATTTTCTTCTCTGTTGCCCTTTATTTAGCCAAATTCATCTTTCCTTAATCTTTGAAAATCTTCCATGTTCCTACTAAAGAAAGGCATCTTCTACAGCAGGATGCCACATGGTCTGTCTGGTAAGGCTGTGTCCAGAGTTTCAAATTTACCAAGGTCCACCATCCATTATCCCACGCTCACATTGATGCTCCCATGCTCATTGATTACAAAGTATGTGACATGTGTATTTGCTTGTGTGCACTCATGTGAGGAAATTCATGTAAAGTAACATCAAGGGAACTTGATGGGAATATTGGATCAAATACTTATTTGGGCCTTGGATGCAAAATTCTTGCATACATTCCATATGTGTCAATGTAATAACTAAACAAATGATTCTGTGGATTATATACTGAATGTATTAATCCCAGTCAGTGTTTTTATAACATTAGGGACAAAAGTCTCATCTCCACGGTGGAGGCTATACATCATCCTGTCGGATTCAGTCACACCTTTCCTCAGTGGCTAAAGAACCATATGAATCACTGTTGCACAATGAGTGTGCTGGCTTAGTTATTAGCAATATTAATAGTGGTTCAAAGACAGTTATTAATCATTATTACTATTAATAAAACTAATAGTTACAAGGTGCCACCTGCTCAGTAGAAACAAATAACTTAGCTCAAATGTCAGTCTCATTTGACTGTTTGTTTCAATCTGGAAAGATTTAACAACAACAGGTTAAAGAATGAAGGTTCGAGCTCATGCACTGGCTTCAGTAAATCACAATAAATAACGTATAATGATGTCCGATCACCTCTTCAGAATACAATTTCTTTTATAGGCGTTCAAACTCACTGACATAAATCGAATTACCAGAACAAACGCTATAATCTACTTTGCTTGATTTACTATCTACAAAATATCAGGTGTGAGGGAAGATGGCTAAATGTTCGAAAGAATATTAAACAAAAGAAAACTCACTATGGTTGATCCTGGTGGTTTTCTCCCAGGAATGGATATCTTTCTCTCAGCAAGTTCTAATCTCTCCTTACCTATAAAGACCTTGTATCATCATCATCATCTTCACTGCTTCTGGCCTCGTGTCTTATGTCTCCTCCCTGACTCTGGTCTTTACTATTGTGGCATTAAAGATAAACAAAAATGGATATCGCTAAATTCTGAAATAAAAATTAGGATGAGTAGCAGTGATATTACTGTGGAAATTTATCTCAAAGTCCCTCTTATGCCATATATATTTTTTCTCAGCCATTCACATTCTTTTTCCACCCGTGCAGACCCTCCCCGACCCTGTTTTTTTTATTGTAGCAATAAAGATTTCTTTAAAATATGTGGAACGCAGTAAAGTTAAGGTTTATTCCTAGCATAAACTAATTAGCAAGGGGTGTCATATAGGTAACATTGGTATTGTTAACCAGCTTTACATGTCTTGAGTAGGACTCATTTGGCTAATATTATCTGCATGGAACAACATAACTCAACTTGCATCTTGTTTGGAAAAAACTGGGCAAAGGTTTTTGCCTTTTGCTTCCTCTGAATGGGTTGCTGAACATTCTGCTCTGCTCACCAGCACCTGTTGGTGATCCACTTAAGCATGTGTACGCTTAAGGTGCATTTAAAGACAGCTCGGAAAAATACGCTATCGCATACTAACGACTTAAACAGCAGTAAAAAAAAAAAAAAGTGCAGGGGACTGAGTGCACCGACACAGGAAGCGCAGGGAACTTGTCCCACTTGTAACCCTCGTCTCATGCACCCATGTCTCGACTGTAACCTGGTGGACCACAGATAACCAAGCAGGTTGTTCAGTATCATTATTTAAATTATTTATTCATTAAATACACAGCCAAAGATTACTGACCTCGTTGTCCTCAATAGTAGGTAAGCCTTACTGCATAGGATATTGTATAGTGCTACTTTTCCCCCACAAATATCATTTTGCATTTAGGCCTGAAACCTCAGTTTTTCTGTCGTCTGACCGCACCATCTCCTACACTGTTTGTATTGTCCTCCACATGCCTGAAAAACTCTTATGGCTTTTTTACAAAAAGGGTTTCTTCTCGCAGCCAGATTTGTGCAGCGTAGGACGAAGTTGTTATGATGATGGATTGAACTGTACTCTGTGATATTCATTTTTAACCCAACCCTGTTTTAAATGTCTCCACAACTCTATCGATCGATCTGTGTCTGCTATGCTCCATGCTCAAAACCCTCCAATGGGACTTACTTAGATTAACTACAAAATACAGTGGGCCAGAAATTCAACAAATAAATGGAAAAGTTACCTTTTTACATTTTTTAAATAAAATCCAAATTTGAAAATTGCATTTTGTATTTACTTAAATCATCTTTATTTGGTATTAAACATTCTTTTTGTTTTTTTCACCTGGGATATTTAATTGTGACTAAAAGAAATCTATAAGAGGCCAAATAATTTTTCGCTGCACTGTAAATAGAGTGTGCTTCTCTGTGGTAAGTGCGTCACTCTCAAGCAGACTGAGAAATAGACTAATAAGCTGGAGGTCTCCTGTTAGAATCCCAGGTGTTCACACTTTTCGGTGGCTCCTTCATTAATATGCTCCTCTACAGATGTTTTATAGAAGTTTTCAGAATAACATAAATCACAAGTGGGTTTTCTAGGCGCTTAAATGTCTTCCACTGTGTTATTATTATTATTATTATTGTCATTCATCGTAGGCTAGGCTATATGCACTGGTGGACAGTGAGGTTAAGGTAGTCATGTTTCCCCTTGAAGCTGTAATTTGTGTGTAGCCAAGGCCTATACCAACTGATGATATTGCTTTGCCCTTTAATTCATCCCCCCAATCGATGCAGGAGTCAGTGATTACACACTAATGCGTTCTTCCCTTCCATTTTGTGAATCAATGTACGGTTGGTTTCATCTGGTAATGAGAGACACAGTAAAGGTGAAATGTGTGTATGTGATTTGAGCACTCTCTTGTGTTTGTCTCTGAGACAGTGGCGTATGTGCACGATGTGTGTGTTTTTTCCTGGGTGGAGTGGGGCGGAGTGCGGGGAGTTTGGAGTGTGTGTTTGTTTGTGTTGTGTCGTCTGCTACAGTCTGCCCCTTTAGCCGTGATGGCCAGTTTGTGAGACACAGACATAAAATTATCAGACTGGTCATTGTCTGCCTTTGAAGTGTCTTGAGCTGTCTGTCCTGATTTGTCACCCAGAGGGGGGATCTCTCCAGTATGGCTGCTGTCCGAGGATCTCTTGTGTTTCTGCAAGCAGTGAAATAAAGCTGCCTAGTTTGTATTATGTTGACAATCTCTGTTTTTCTTTGTTTGTTAGATTAATGCTTCTGTGATTTAAATGCCACCTTATTCACCAATGACTTCAAGCTGTTTTACATTAAGTTATTACAGTCCCATGAGCAGCAGGGAGACAGCATGTAGATTGTTAAGCAGTGTATAGATGTAAACAAAAGCTTTACATTTCTATTTGTATAACGAGATGAAACGCTGTTACATAGTTTTAATTGGCAATGCACTGATCAGGCTTGACCTGGTTCATATAGGATTCAGCTTTCTTTTGAAATTTTACCTACTGATTCTGATTTTGACAGATTCCAGTATTTTTCTAAGCACTAAAATGCATAAAAACAAAAAAATGAGCTTAAAAACATTTGGTAGAGGTAAAAGTTTGAATCCATCTAAAAATGAATTAATTACAAGATTATCCTCATTTACGCACCAAAGTATATTTCCCTAACCTTTGTCTGAATTTGACAAAACTCAGAAAAGTGCATCAGAGTAAATCCATTGAGTTGAAGCATTAATAGATTGAAAATTGTGGAAAGTTTTTGCTTTGATGCATTTATTTAAATAGGAAAATAGAAATTCAATTTTTTTAACCTGTCAATCATCAATCACATCTAATTACAGTAAGTTTGGCCAAATCCCATCTACTGGCTGCTTGATTGGCGCATCTCTAGTTTTATTTCCATATGGTATTTCTTGAGATTCTAAACATAATAAAGGGAATTATTTTTGTAGTTAGATACTAGAAATATATTTACCCTAATGCAAAAAAGTCAGCTTAAAAAAAATTGTCTTTAACCTACATTGGCTCCCAAAAGTTTACACATCTATTCAAATGCCAGGCTTTGTCCACTAATTTTAACATTATTCTGTACAAAAGTAAACAAATCTAATCAATACATTGAAAAAACACCACCAGAAATTGAACTAAAACTCATTCAAAAGTTGCTTCAGTAAACTGTCGCTTGGATTGTGACTGATAACAGAGTATGAAAACATTGTAGTTTTAAAATGGTGTGACAGTGAGAGCAGCTAAAGTGTTTATTAACTAAAGGTGATGTTCAGAACTGCAATCTTGGTTAATCTCAGAAATCTTTATTTGCCTGACAACAGAGTAGCAAACCGCTGTCAAACTGGAAAGTCCAATACGAAACACTAACATCCATTTGATCAAATCCCTCATTTGTATTGAGATGGACTGTATACTGTAGATATGAATTAAACTGAACTGAACCTTCTGAGATGATTTTTGTTGAGAGTCGACACTGTCTAAACAAACCTTACTGAAAGGAAACTGTATTAGCAAAGTTTTTAGTTGGAAATGTCACTTTTCAATGCTGTAACTTAAAGTATAATATTTCATGGACCAAAGACATATAAGAGGAAAACATCTGACCTAGATCTTTTGTCTGTTTGCCCTCCAGCTTTAGCAGATATGATTCATGAGACTTGCACTCCCACTTCGTTGTCTGAAGGCAAATGAAGCACACACATCCGGCTTTTATGCAACCTTAGTCAGAAAAGAGCAAAAAAAGAAGTAAAAAAGTGAAGAAAATCATCAGATGACTGTCCAGAGTGACTGATCTACCTCAAAGACATAGCTGTCCCCCACCCCTGTTGCCCCATACCCCACCACCTCCACCCCTGTCCTCATACCCCCTGCCTCAACAGCCTAATGACTCCTGGAGGTTCCATTTGTAAGGCTCCCATAGAAACACAACCACAATAGGCCCCATCTTGAGAGGGCCCATCTGGGAGTCTTTGTGGGGCCTGCTGAAAGCCACAAAGGCCTGCTGACCTAAAAACCCATCAATAAGAGAACAGGGAGCCCCGCCGCCAACAAATTGAAGAGCTGTGGAATTTCCTGGGCCATCCGAAGTCCGTAGGTGAGGACGTGGACCGGGGAACGTGGGAGGGACGGAGGGGGAATTCTCCAAATGTCCGAGGATGACACATCAGGATGTCATTCCCAAGCTGTCAGCTGTATGCCCATTACCTCAGCTGTCAATGATGTCTTTGTCCGTGTGCCCACTGTTTGCCATTGTGAGGAAAGGCCTATGGAATCTTTACAAAACAGTGTTGGTGACAGGAAGCAGCAGTGGCATGCTGGGTAGAGCTATGTGCCCTTCTCTGTTGACTATAATAATGATGATGCTGATGAGGGCGTGTTTGTCATGTTGAAAGCCTGACATATATGTCTCTTAAATGGCTGAGACACCCTTCTACATGCTGTCATGTCAATTCTTCTGAGATTAACCTTCAAAAAATACAACTTTCTCTAAAGTTCAAAAAGAGTTTATGTGAATGACACTTCTAGTATAGAAAAGGAAAAGGATGCCACTGCCATTAGGATGCAACTAAAAGTGGAGCGACTAAAAGGAACCAGGTGTCAGGAAGTGTTTTGATGACAACTACTATGTTCCTCACAGTCTTTCTCTTGTCCTGACCACCAAGGTACCTTTCTGTTGTGTAGAAAGAGCCAGGTAAATGCCTAAGACAGGTGTCTTCCACTTACCCTCACCCCTGCGCTGCCAGTTTGGGACATGATTGGTGAAAGTGGACAGGAATACTGTAATATGTTGGCAAAAGGACTCAAGATGTCAGATCTCCGTGTAAAAGCTACATAGATGTGCCATGTTGATTGCTATGTCATGTGTAACCTGCAAAAGGAAGGTAGAAGGTGGCCATTACATTGATTACAGCAAGCAGCGGTGATGTGGGCATGAACTGCTGACCGTATGGTGAGGTGTTCAAATAAATAAAGAAGACGGCAACAATACCTGATTAAACTTTTTGTTTTTTTCTTTGACATTGTTCACTTTGTCATTCACATGTATAATAATCAGATGGCTCTTGTCTCTGTTTCTCTGTTAGAAGAGGACCGATATGACAGCTACTCTCGCATGATCTTGAAGTACTTTCTGGCAGAGGGAGTGGTATGTCGACATGAACTTTTTGTGGCAACAGCTCAAGATAACCCTGATGACATCCTACAGGTAGGAGATGGGGAACCATGTTTTCTGTAACGTCTAAAGAAGGACGTTTCCGACCCATTAAAAGTTTGTGCTCAGATACAAAACAGGGCAATTCAAGTTATTCCTTTTTAACCCCATCTTGTGCAAAAACTACATTGTTGACTATTTACTCAAGTAAAGATCTCAGAGACTATTTTCAAGTATTTTCTTTTAGTGCTGCAGCTTTCTCCAACATGTGTCAGGGTCAACAGGGGTATCTGTGAGGTCGAAAGTGGTATGGTCGTGGCATTGTTGAAATGTTTCCCGGCATATCAATTCCATGAACCGGACCATAGTCTGCAGAAGCTGCCTGCCACCCATCAAAGAGGAGGGGTGCTTCTCTCCTTCTGATTGATAGTGGGAGGATCGCATCACCCTCTCTTTGCATATCAAAGACTTATTAAGAGAGGGGGAGTCCCACAGGGGATATATCAAATTATTTAGTATTTCCACTGTTGTATTTGTGGTATGGTAATCTCCAGATGCAAAGCTTGCACTCTGTCTGACATTAGCATAGACGTCAGTCTACAGCTGATAAAGATGTAAAGTTACAGAAAGAAAGGCCCTGTGCATTTGCATTTGCTCAATGACCAGATTTCCTGTCAATTTCTTCAGAGAACTTTATTTTGTTTGTTATACAAGTGAGGAAAACTCATTTACTCATCCTCTCCACAGATTTTTGTTTATAAAAAATTTTAGGAGAAAGGAAATTTGCACACCAGTTACTTTAAGGAAGTAAAAGGTTAAAAGCGGATATCATTAAAAAAAATACAAATAGATGTTCAGACCAGTCTTCACAAAATCTGCTTGTTTTGTCTTAGAATTATTTAATCCACTTTTTCAGGTTATTTCAAATATTTTTCACATCCTTCTTCACTAAAAGTTTAAATGCATCTAAACAATGTCTAAATGGTTTATAGACATCTAGACTATATTTAGGAGAAATATGGTTTAAAAGTGGACATTTTTATTTTGTCTAGAACATAGATCTGTTTAGCCAAAAGACTAATAAAATAAAATTAATCAAATTCTTTACTTACTGAGGTGTCCATCAGGATGGATGTCTGTCGTCACATAATATATAAATTCCGGATTGTTTAAGTGTATTATTCACGATTTCATAATTGTTGCAAAAAAAAAAAATTACCTTTATTTTTAATGGAAAATTACTGTTTCTCACCTGCCTGATCGAAATTCTGTCGCTGTTGTGACCTTGGAGTGTAATTAACAAGTCTGTCACAGTAGTGCTGGATGGAAACTATGATTCTTGCTACACAACCAATAATTTTCTTACAAAACAAACTGAAAATTGTCTCTGATGATATCTAGAAAGCTGCCAAAGCACATCCTGTATTACAGTACACTATAAATATTTAATCATATTTAACACTATTACCTCAACTTTTTGTCCACAAACAATGAAATAACGAGTACGTCCACATCACAATTGGAAAATGGATGAAATTACATCATAATATTAAATAAAATCAAGCTGTTTTTCAGTTACAGTTTATTCTCTCTTTGCATGATTTACAGACTATTGTTTTGGACTTTACGCATTTCTAATTTTAAGTGCTTTGTTTGCTCTAACGTATAAATCAGGATTACAAATATCATTCACTGATTCACTGTCTATATGTAGCTTCAACTTTGAGGTAATTTCTACTACTCACTGGGTAGCCTGAGTTGTGCATTTGTTATACAAACTAGAAAAGTACTCGGAGAGTGGAGGCCTCTGCCAATGCAGCTCAGTCATCCCCCTCCCAAACGGGGACCCCAGATTCTAATCACTTGTTCCTTGTCCCATTGCTAATCACCTGTTCCAGGACCCATTGTGGACATTTCCTGAAAAATGTTATCAAAATCTGTTTATAGCTTTTGAGTTATGTTGCTAACTAACAGATAAACGAACCCTGGGAAAAACATAACCTCCTTGACGGAGGTAATTAATTACAATTAGCTATTTTCTTCATTAATAAAAGTTCAATAATACATTTATATATATATATATATATATATATATATATATATATATATATATATATATATATATATATAAAGACTAGGTGGAGGAACTGAAATGGCAAAATGTTTTTGTTGTTTTTTGACAGAAAGTTGACATTTGCTGTCCTTATTATGAGACTATCAAAGCAGTTGTTTTTTTAGGTCTCTTTGTCTCTTGAAAAGTTGAAATAAAACTTTGAAGCAGTTTTATGTTTAAAGATGTTGTGCTCTGATTAGACATCTCAGGTGTAGGGGTGTCCAGGGTGTACCACACCTCTCGCCCAATGACTGCTGGATATAGGCACCAGCTCCCCTGCAACCCTGCAAGGATAAACTGGTTTAGATAATGGATGGATGTATTTTTATAAAATTCCTTCTCTAACATAAAAAAAAAATTCAAGTGCACTCAAATAGACCAATGATGTATTTTTATTTTTAAAGAATAAATATTACTTTTAACATTTACAGATATAATATTTAACTAATTGAGTTATTGTATGTATTTTTTAGGAGCTTCCAGCCCCCATCCTGGATGATGTTGCTGTTCCCAAACCTGTGGAGCAGCCGAGACTGACTGGTGAACCCCTGGACAGCTTGGATGCCATGAAGATTGCCTGGCGCTATCAGAATCTTCCTAAAGTGCAGGTGATTGATCATTGTGTCCTGTTTAATGCAACAGTTTTTTCCACCTTATACAGTCGAATAGAGGGAATTTTAAATCTTTTTTTGGTGAAAGTTCAACATGTGTCTCTCTTAATGATAGGATGAGAATTCACAGTACTGGATCTCTGCTTTTAGTCCTTTGACAATGGTCTCGGCCACTAAATCCATCTGCCCCTAAACTCCTTTGTGGAGTGAATGAGGCCTCGGCCTCTCTTTTCAGAGCCCCAGCAGATTACTCACATTTAGCTGGCAATAGGTAGGCTTTTCACTGTTCCTGCGGCTCATATATACACACACATACACACACGCTTGCACCCCTGCTTAGCCTGGGAAACAAGAGTACTTTGCAGGCAGTGCATTGACATGTCTGCTCGCTCAACCCTACGACCCAGACCTGCGCCTCCATCTTCCCCCAAATCCTTGCCTTTCCCCCCACTAGGGTCGGCTCTACACTCTTTCTTCCGCTTTAAGGAGAGGAGACCCTCCCCTTCTTCTTCTTCTTCTTCTTCTTCTCTGCAGTCTACCCCCGTTGGTCTATAATCCATATCGCTATGTGGATTAGCAGAACACAGTGTGTCCCTAGGGATCCTCTCCCTCTCTCTCTCTCCCTGGAAACTTCTTTATAGCTGTGTCCTTTCCTCACCTCTCCCCCCTTCCCCTGTAAAATCGTCTTTACAAACCGCTAGTAAGCCCCGCTAGAGGATTTGCATCCCAAATTCACCCCGAGAGTCAACGCTTACTTTCCCCTTACACACACCTCTCCTGGCACGGCCCACTGTGTCGTTCTCTTGATGAAGACATCAGATCAAAGGTGAGGCCGTCAGGGCGGGGATGGAACGCTAAGCGGGTTGCCTGGTTTACAAAGAGAAGATGAGCCCCTGACCCCCCCCCACTGCCCCTACTGACCCCCTCGTTCTGACGGGAGAGGGAAACACTGGGGGCCCTAATCCAGATTAGGAGTAGATTAAGGGCCCCTCTCACAATGGAGTCCATGGTTTTACCGAGAAAGAAGAGCTAAAACTCTCTCTTTCAGCTGCAGGAAAACATCCGCCTTTGCCTGCTTCCCTGACATGTTCGCTTTCACAGCCAGAAGTGGACATTTATGTGAAGAAATGATTAAGAGGCTGGTCATAGTGCTTATTTAACTTCTTTGCTGTAGAAATGTTGAGGAATGACCCATAAACAATGCAATTACATTTCTATAGTATTGCATTTAAAAAAACAAAACACAAATAAAGTTGTTATGCTATGATATGTGTTTTTAGTCTCATATAATAAAGTCATGCATACAGTTTAAAAGAATCTGATCAATCGGTAGTGTTAGATAAAATTAAAATTCCTCTTTTTTGTACAAAATTATTATTCTTATATATTCCAGAGTGCCTTGGCATCTTCCTGTCGATTCGGACACTACTATGATGTCTCAAAGACTATGGATGCGGAGATTCGCCAAGCGGCCCAGTACCACAGCTTCTACCTTCCAGATCACATCCCCCCGACATCAACAGAACACAGGTAGAACAGCAAGACATCGTCCTCAAAACCTAGGCAAAACCAATGAGACACAATCCAACGAACACAGGCACATAAGCACGACATCATCCGCATAACAGGGCTGTACAAATACGACTTCATCTGCAGAAAGCATGTGAGTAAACATGGCAATGTTCGCAGAATAACAGGTGAACCAATAAGGGAGTGAGACAGAGCTGCAGAATTTAAAGAGCACATACTGTATAAATAATCCTAGTAAAAAACATGTGCAGGCTGAGAAAATTGGGCGTCATTAGATTGTTTTTTATCCTAGTTGAATTAGTTCAGGTTTATTGGGTCACATTATGATTGAGAAATGTTGCAAAATTGTAAAAATTGAAATTTCTTTGAGACAAAAACCAAAATTCATTCAAATTACATCCGAGACACGGGATATTGAATAGATGCTAAAATTGTAGATGCTTGAATAAATTGATATTTGTTTTGCCTGAAATTAAATGCATCAGTTAAATTTATAACATAGATGCCATTAATCATTGTTCTGACAATCATCAAACTAATCAAACAATTGTTTTAGCTCCAATAAAATGACTTTTTTTTTTTTTACTTCAGAAAACAAAACAACATAATAGATTTTGTCCTATTATAAAACCATTCACATAGTTAATTAAAGTAGGAATTAATGTCATAATAGTTTGGATGATCACATATAATTTTAAGTGTTTTATTCTGTTCAGTTTATGTAATTAATAAAGTTTTTTGTTAAATTCAGATGAATCGCTTATTTAAAATACTCAATTTATGAACAAATAATAATAATTAAGAATAACTCTACAATGGCTGTTTTTACAAGTGATACAAATCAGTTAAATATCAGCCTGCTTCGTCTCCTGTTTTGCGTTGTTTGCCACTGGTCGGGTCATTCAGCCTCTTGGAAAAAGGTTGTGTATGTCTATTCAAATAAGGGTCTTGTTTGCTCAGCATCTGTTTGATTTCTCCTGTGTTGAGTGTACTTAGGGTTCAAAGGTCGTGCAGGCTCTTTACCCAGAGAGTGCTGCTGAACACACATGGGCACACGAAGGCACACTCCCTTGAACTAGGTAAATAGAGCAATCTGGAGCGCAGAGGATGTTGGAGGAGGCTTTAGAGAATCCCTCATTCTTTTTAATCAGCAAACAGAACGCCGGTAAACACACTGCCCGTACAAACACGTTAAATGTTGCAGGTATTCAGGTTAAGGTTCAGGTTCACAAGTGTGCTGCTTGAGGTAGAAAGTGACCTGTGTTCGGTTAGTTATCATTTCAGAACACAATGATGGTTAATGTAAAGAATGTAGGAGGAGAAATCTTCCTGGGTTGTGCAGCATTGAGGGAAGGTGACATAGTACTGCTGTTGTAGAGTGTGAATGGGTTATAGATCTTACAGGCATTTTGACAGCTGTAAGCTACACCTGCACAGCACCATTGTGCCCCAAGGTCCGCCCAAGTACTGACAAGAATACAGCCACACACACACTCAGTGCATATCTTGCACACTCCTGCAACACGCAAACTCGAAGGCAAGCTACTCCCCCTTGCACGTGTCCGCTGCCCCATGTTGATACCCTAGCTGTTAAATTGCTCCGTTTCACTTGAAGGCATAATTGGCACAAATTGCTCTCTAGGTGATACAGATCCTGTTGTTTAAGACCAAGCATCCCCCTTCCCTCACTCTTTCTTCCCTAGCTGAAAGAGGAACGCTGAGATAAAGACGCTTCCCGGTGCATGATCCTAATTAGCTGATGTGCTAGCCCCTGTAGCTACCCACCTAGACCTCTTTGGGTACCTGAATGAGCCGTGCTCAGTAGGGGTATCTAAAACACAATGCTGGCCTCCACAATGGCTGCCAACCAGTGGCAACCTCCTGCATGCAACTGCATGTTAGGCCATCCCAGCCCCCCACCACCTCAGAGCTGGGGCATGGGCAGAGAGGCCGTGGAGGGTAGGTGTCCCTCTTTCACCAGTGCAGCTCTATCATTAGCCACAGCAGGGTCAGGAGGCACCATTGTTGAGCTGAATAACTGAAATAGAGTTCATTGATATACTTGGCCAAGTGTAATCAACACAAGTGAGTGCTTCTCTTCTTTATGTGGGGTTTTGGCGTGTGACCAACCTATGTGTATCAGCTTTTGTGGCTCTCAGGTTGAAGTGACAGCTGGCATAGCAGCCCACTGTGGGCTGCCACAGAGTGGTCATTACAATAGTGAAGTGTTTCTAAGTGGAGGGTCCTGTGTAAAAAGATGGGGTTAACATTATTATTGACGATCCCATAAACTCATATAGGGCTCAGCAGTGATCCATCCCTAGACTGTTGCTAAATGTTGCTCGATGGTACTGCATGGCCCCTGTCAGTGGTGCACATCTTACTCTTGATTAAACACCAAAATGCTGTTCTCTGTTAGTTTTAGCTATCAGCCCATTAATCCCTCATCTCCTCTCCGGTGTGCGCACGTTTGTGCATATGTGCACCTCATCTGTCTGTCTGTCTCGGCACAATCGGATCCTCGGGGAGCTGACAGTGAACCAGTCATGTTGTAATTTAATCAACCAAATAAATTAATTGGATCTCTTGATATGGATCATCTGTCTGCTTCGGTGGATCCAGAAAAGCACAGTCAGGAGGAGCAGACTGCAGTCATTGAGGATTAGACTACTGCAGTGATCAGCTTGGCCCAGATTTATCAAAATACTCTTGGTGATCTATTGCACATTTTAGGTAACCCCTTTTGTGTTCTTATGCAACTTCCCTGCTTTACTGTGTCAGTTATGTCTCATTCTTTCTCTAATGCCAGGGTTGAGTCCTACTCTGCCTTACTGAAGTCACTGCAAGAGGTCATACTCAGAGAAGGCTTTAATTTGGCGGCCCCCATGGTAAGAACCAAATACCTGTTCTGCTTTGTCTTTCTTTAGACTGAAACATGTTTTGTCCCCATGATATTATTCACTATAAACAATTTCAACATTTTGTAGCACATTGTTTAGTCATTCTTGATTTAACAGCATTTGTTTTCCAGATAATTTATTTGTTAATCACATAGGAATACATTTGTTGATGAAGAGCAAATTCTTTTATTGGATCTGATTGTTCATTTTTGAGTCAAATAATGAAAATCCTTTTTTATCATCTTAGTTGAACACATCAATACTAAGAACACCCACAATTATCAGTCTATAAACTCATCAATCAACAGTATGCACTTTAATGCACTTTTTGAGTTTTATCAATTCAAATATTCTCCCGTGGGTTTAAATTTACTACTACTATTAAAGAACCTGCTGCATTTTCATTTATTTTACAAATTATTGCAATAGCTTTTAGTGCTATGACAATTGGATCATCATAGCACTAAAATGACCAATTTTACTCTGATACAAAAAAAAGTACTCATTACTTCAAATGATTGTTGATACTGTAAAAAAAAAAACTGCACAGTGTTTATTGAAAAAAAAATATAATACATATATTTTGAGGGGTGGGGGTCTTGTGATTTCTCCCTTCATCATGCTTTTCATAATAGTTTTGGTCATGTCCTTTCTCAAGAAGCCATCTCTGGTCTTGGTGACCTTGCATTGATTCATACCAATAGAGAAAACAAAGCAGTAATGGGCTGACCATCAAGTGTCTAATATTTAAACAGATAATGTTTGGTGTATCTGTCCAGCATGTTTAATAATTTTCTGTGGCAGATACATCAGCGTTGATCTTTAAGATTACATCAAAACCGTGATACTTTAGACAACCTTACTGCTTTAAAAGAAAAAAAAACCTGCTGAAAAACCAGTCAGCTGTCAAAGAAAATCTGAAATCCTATCAAAGGCCATCAGTTTCTTCAAGCTAAACGTGATCACCTTTCAATATCGATTGAGTTAACATGACTGTTTTTAAACCTCAAAAGTGGCGTTTTTTAGATTTTTCTCAATTATTCATATTTTAATATTAAACAAAAATCATGTCATTACAAAAAACAGTTTTCACATAATTTGACACGTCGTGCTGTGATTTTAATAAATTAACGAATAGATAAGAAACAAAGTCATTGGCATCCAACAGTCTTGAGGGGGTTACAAAGCAATTTCTTAACATAGTGAGAGTCATTATCCACAGCACAAAAGTGGAAAAACATTGAAAAGTATTGTACATTACTAACCTGCCCCAGTTAAGGTTAATGTTCATGATTAACCACAATGAAGGCACTAGAATAAAGTGGCATAAATAGGGAAGGTCCAAGGCGAAAACCACTGCTGGTCTAAAGAGACTCAAAGGCCTGTGTTACATTTGCCAAAAATAGCTTGATGCTTCCTAAGGCTTTTGGGAAAATATTCTGTGGACTGGTGTGTCCTGCTGTGGTGTAAGGCTAACACAGCATTTCAGAAAAATAATAATATACCAACAGTCAAACATGGTGGTGGCATTTTGATGATGGTTATACTCAAATTCTGATTATTGTGACGTCAGAATAAGGCTTTTTTTTTCAAACAGCTTGTAGAGGCACAAGATTCCTGACAAACATTTGCAAGAAAATTGATGGATGATTTTTATTCATGTTTGAAGTGTTTATAGAGGCAGCAGAGACCCAAATGGCAACACAAAAGGATGAAAAAAAAGTCACATTTGCATAATATGTCATCTTTAAACTGAAGCAGACTAAGGCTGTGCTGCAGTTCAATAATCTGAAGCACACCAGCAAGTCCAACTCTAAATGGCTCCAAAAAGGTTGCTGTGGCTTGACGGTTAAACTCAAAAACTACATTCTGCAAGGAAGACTGGGCAAAAATAAAAAACAATAATCTAAAAGACACATTTTAAAATAGGTTGACCCGACCTTACATTGTTCTTATTTGTGGTTTTTATTGTTTTTTTTTATTTGATACTGTATTAATGTTATTTTTGTGTTGTGTTGTTTGTTTTATGGGCTACGGATGGAAATTAGCATTTTGCTGTGTATTTACGGCAATATTGTATGTTATTAATATGCACTGTACCATTTAAAAAAATCTGTTCAGTTCAGTTCTATAACAGAAACAGGAAGTCATGGATTAATAAGTAAGGGTTCCCTAATACTCCAATCAATATAAAAAAGTAGTGTACATTCAAAAATTTTAATAAAAATAAATATTTCTCTACCAGGTACCCCCTACTCCTCCCCAACTGAAAAAATGGTATCACACAAAAAAAACTTTTTTCTTATATTTTCATGGTACTACCACTGTTTGACAGCCAATAATTTAATCACCGTATTATGCACAACTGCATTGGAATTGAACACCGTATAAGACCTCACATTCTAAAATAGGATTTTACTTTTTACTAAAACACATGTTTTTTAGTGATACTTTGCATATAGAGTATCTATGCCTTGTTCACCTACTTTCTGTGAGCCCTGTGCCCGTCACCTGGAGCCACCTCTCCTCCTGTCACTCACACATGGGATTTTCTCCCCCAAGAGCTGTCATTCAAGCACCAGATTAACTGCTGACATCATTAAAGCAGCAGGACCACCTGACACGCTGTTGGCACAGTCCAGGAATGCAAACCGGCACAGAGCGACATGGGGGCTGGCACAAAGCATGCCCAGTATGGCTAACAGTGTAGATGGGATGATTTGTTTCTTCTTGTTGTTTTCTTAACCATTGTGATGTATTTTAACTTTTAAACTGGGCATTGCCTTAGTGAATGATATTTAGAAAGATTACAAACTTCAGAAGAATGAGACAGGGAGTATCTCTTTGTCTCATCACACTCCTTTCTGATTGGGTTATGATCCCAGACTAGTTGTAGTCTATGAGGCTGGCCTCTGGTCTTTGGCTGGACCCTACTGGCACTGTTCCCTGATTTCTCTATAGGCAAAACTATAGGAGTTAAGTTTGTCGTCGGATCCTGATGTTGCCACAGCAACATTCGTGTTACCGCAGTGACCTCCTGTGGGGCGTCAGACACAGAAACAGATTTCTAAGTCTGCTGCTCTCAAAACCTGTGTAGGAAAACACTACTAAACAAAGGAAGGTCATGTCTTATTGTGACTACTCCACACATGTGCAAAATGCTAATACTTCAGCAGGCTGAGATACAGACTGATAGTATATCGTGGAGATAAAAATAAATGTAAAGTCCAGTGTGAGAGTCTTATTGGAAACTATGAGGCAGCTTTTAAAGCCAAGTTGAACAATGGCGTTTATTTTTCTTAGATCCGTTCAATACTGATCCAGATCCGAAATTCAGTTTAGGTCATGCAGTTGGTTGAGGAGGTAATGAGAAATTGGGCTGAAGATATTTTGGAAGAGTTGGAGGAGGTTTTTAAATTTAGCAAAAGGTGGAGTAAAAAGTAAAAAGTGAGAAGATTTTAAAGCAGACTTTTGTTTGTCGCTTTTGGCTCTCACCGAAATAATCTGTGGCCATCATATAAGAAAGCCCAAATGAAAGGCAATTGTATATACCTTTAAAACTGTCACAGTTTGGACAGGCTTCTCCATTTTCTGATGTACAGTGATATATATCCTACCACAGTCTGGCCCACTTTTTTTTTTTTTTGCAAAGTTGGTTTCAGTTGATCCCTTGTGGTGGGAGGGAGGGTTTAAGGCAAGGCACTCCACCCTTACCCAGGCCCCCCTTGGCTGCAGCGCATCACCGCTGTGCCAAGAATGTGCTGGGGTTTTCTGGGTGGCGGCCATATTGGAAGCCTGTCTGACAGGTCCATTGTGCATGTGTCAGATGGCTTCTGTGATTGGGCGGTTGTGTCCAGTCACGTTTGGCCTCTGTGTTCCAATCGTCTGTGCTGCTGAGCAGTCTGTCCAGTTGCTCTCACCCAAGGTTTGGAAGCATGGCCCTAGATAGCACTACCCAAGTTTTCAGATTAAACACAAATTCTAGCCCTCCTTTGAGTTTCTGTGTCTTGCATTCTCTTAAGTAACATTTGGTACATTTTCATGTTTTTTTAATGTTTTCATTACTGTACCCCCTACCCTCTTTACATTTCTCACAGTCAAAGTCACGTAACATCCTGCGTGTGGGGCTCCACTCTCTGGGCTCAGCTCTGTGGGGGGACGACCTTTGTTGCCATGACAAACCTAGACACAGCCACGCCCTGACTACTTTTTTGTACGGACTACGTGCGTTGCTGAGGTCGTCACTAGCAGTTGCTGTAGTGACCTTACCTTCTCATTTAATCCAGGTAATTTGGTGTTTAACACATACTTTTTTGCTTCTGTTACATGGCTCTGGACTTTCACCCGGTATTGGTACCTTAAACCATTTGGGATTTCCTCGAGAATGATGGACTGAATGCAGATTACACTGTTAAAAAGAATTAATGTTAAAGTTTTGTCAATGTGCTCCTTCTTTGTTGCTTATGTATGAATCAGACACTGTGAAGGTTTTTCATATGAGCAATTTGGCCCTCTACCTTGGATGTCATTTTGTTGGGGGTGTGGCAAGAGCAATGAAAAACCTAAGTTATTTGGCAGCTTGGCTCCAAACCTGTTTATTCTCTTAAAAGAAAAGGAGTCCTAAATTCCAATTGCCTGCAACTTTTCAATACATCAATTGGCTGGACTGCCTTCTAAGCCTACCACCTCCTGCTTAGGACCCAATATTTTGATTCAGGTGTGTTAAACAAGGACATATCTAAAAGTTGAATGACACTGGCCCTCAAGGACTGGAGTTTGTGAGTTCTGTCTTAAAGACAGACAAATAACATCTTGTGGTGAAATTTGAGTACTGCAGTCCATGTAGAAAAACAAGAGAGTCCTTTCTCAGCCACTCACCCCCTCCCCTTCTGAGTTTCATGCCGGGTTGCCAGTTACAGATCAGGGCCAGAAGATTCAGGATGACGAGTGAAGAAGAGTCACAGTAACCTGATAAGTAGATCAATACATTTCACTGCAATATCAAGTTGTTGTTAAAATAAAAAAAGTAGCTTGAGATGCTGACTGTTTTTTTCTAATTTACTGCTTGTACTGTTAGCTCAACGTAAGCCTCTTGCCCTGTCGATCTCAAATTACAAATGTTGAAGACTTAGCAATCTTGCGGGCTCAGTGTGTGTGGTTGGCTTTGGAACCAGGAAGTTTGGAGGCCGGACAAATTGTAAACAATGACTACTTCCATCCGCTGACTTTTTAAAATCATAAAAACTTGCAACCCCCCAGCGGGCTGAGAAGGAAATCTGTTTCATTGTAAACCTCCTTTCAACATGATTGAGACATTAGACTGTTGTGTGATTATTTCACTGTAAGGTTCTTTCATGTTGCACCTTTAAAGAGGAACTCAACCCCAAATCAACTTTTTTTTGCTGATAAACTGTATAAATTAGTGTTTATTAGTGCTGTCTACATGTCTGGCCATTATTTTAGCTATTTTAGTATATTTTTGTAAAAATAAAAATTTTCTACCGCTAGTTTTGCGTCCTCTTTAGGTTATAACTCTACACTGTACTACACTGAATTTGAATCAAACATTGCTATTCACTCTGCAGTGATGGCTGACGTCCGCCATCCTGCCGCTGTGGAGTATAAAAGAAGCCAAGTCTCCGTCCACGCCTCCTCCACAAAACCTCCCTCACGTTGCCCTCCATCTTTCTCGCTGTCTGTGTGTGCCACTGCAGCAGCGCTGATGTCAACATGTCAATCACAACGCAGACCCCGCCCAGCCCTCTCCCCCTGAGTGTTTGCTGGTCCGCCAGTCAACACCTCCTATTGGTGCATTTTTCAAACAGGAAATGTGGGTGGAGGGAGACTCTGGTAGGGGGGTGAGTTGCTCTTTAAAACTATCAATACAGAGGGAGGGCCCCTCTGTTTTGCATAGAGTGAGCACTGTAAGAAAAAAAGGCCTGTATACCGCAGCTCACTGAAGAAATTGATTTTTAACAAATTTTTTAAGGAATGTGAACGGTTTTTGGGGTTTTTTCGCCTGTGGAGACAAAAAAAAGAGAAATCTAGGAATTTTGATTCCTAGATCTAGATTCCTAAATTTTTAGGAATTTTGATTCCTAGATTTCCTAGGTTCCACATCTTAAGTGTCTAGATTGGCCCAACATTAACTGAATAATTCTAAGGTAATCAGCGATCCTTTCAAACTCAATGTGGGACTTGTAAAACTTTATTTTGTTTATGAAATCACAAAAGAGCCGTTTTACTGATTTTTGGCAACCTTAAATTGAGACGAACATGAAAACCAACATTTTACAGCAATTACAATTGCGCAAATTCAGATTTGTGCAATTTGTGAATATAAAAGAAATTCTCACTTTTCTCAAAAAATATAGTTAAATCTTCTTCTTGTTTCATTCTTTTAGCCCAATATTGTGTGTGTACTCCAGGCACACAATTCATTCAAAGTCTTCTTACTTTGTGTTAAAACATTTTGAAATTCAATTTACCTTATCTATAGAGCGCTGATTCACAATAGATGTTGTCTCAAGGCACTTTATGAATGAATCACATCAAATGTCTGTAGAGAAATGTATTCTACATTAAATCCAGTCCTATAAAAAGATTCAACTTAAAGTTGCAGACAGTGTGTAAACCTGTTCATGGCGTTGTATATATGATGCTCCTTAAAGTTGTGTATAGGGTGGGGTGGGGGTTGTGTAAAGCTCTATGAGTCTGTGTCCAGTCTGGCCTCTCAGTGTGAAGGTGGAGTCATCTGCTGAGGCATATGGCAAACCACCATCCTTCTCTAGACTACCAACCACAGAGGCACTCTTACCTCCAGCCATCTTTGTACCAAACTAACCTGACCACTCTTGAACCCCTCTTGAAGAGTACTCATTCTGAAGAGCACTGACTCTGCGTTGTTTGTGATCTCCTTCTTCAAAGATATAGGTCAGTGCCTAGCTCAGAGAACAGCTGTGTTGTCACAACACGCTCTGGCTCCAGGCCTGTACGCACTGTGCGCGGCGGCTTGGCCTAGTCAAAAAAAGGTAGAGTGGCTAACTAGCAGATGTCAGCTGTGGTAGGAGCGGTCCTCCTGTCCCACTCTGGCCAGGCTTCCCAACCCTTAATCTGTCCCCTCCCCCTTCTCCACCCTGGGGAGAGAAGTGAATGAGTTGGAAAAGAGGAGAGAGGGGGAAATTTTGGACTGAATCAGGTGTTTGGTGACGAAGCCAACATTGAGGTAATTAGCGGCTGTTATGCTATGACCATGTGATTACTTACCATTTCAAATATCAGTTTTTCCTGCCTTCTTAAGAACATGAGCAACATCAATGTGTGAAGGCTGCTTACATCAAGATGATGATAAGTTTAGTTAAAGTTTATAGAACTTATTTTTGGCATTGCTTTGTGTAGATGGATATCTTAGATGGGAGAGTTTGGTCTTTGGAAGACTGTCTAGACTAGCAGCAGTAGTTTTACTGACTGAAACATTGTGGTCTCAGCCAGTTAGCCCACCGCTACTAGTCTACAATACTTAATCCATTATTTAGCAGTTTAGGAAGCTGAGCAACTCACTGAAAGCCTCCTCACAGCAGCCCAGTGCCACAGTCCATCTGAAACATTAATTAGGCTCCCCTCCATCATACAATATCCTGCAACCACACCCAATTCTCAAATATGTGCAAAATGTAGATCCCTCAAAAATGCCTCGCAATCTAAAAGTTTAATACATCCAAGATTTTTTTATGTTTTAAGCCTTCTTAAATGCAGATTCTTTTATGAATCCACGTCTATAATTTTGAATGATTACTAAGGACAATATTTTAGTGCTTAGGACACACAGAACTGATTTAACATACTTTTTGCAGCTGTGAGCTTTAATCGTTTGAGTAATCCCATAAATTACAATCCCTCCTAAAGTTTGTTATTTGAAAAAGGATAAATAAACTATTATAAACTATTATAATAGGACTAAATAAGAAACGTCAATCCATAGTCATTTTCAGATCTGTCCAGAGGTTCCATTCAATTATCAGATCTACACTGCAGGAACTTTCTATGAACATTTCTTTTTGCCCTCAGCCATTAATATTTAGGAAAACTGCTTCACTCAGAGTTGCTCTGGTTTTCTATGCTCCCACCTTTTCTGTGTCCTAAACTCTTTTCCTGTTTGTGTGATGAACAAATTTTTCCATAAAACAATACTGAATCTTTTAAGACTGTCCATTATAATTTAGGATCTCAATAAGGACTCTTATTTGCCCTCCACACAGAGCTCTTAATTTTATGTATGTTTAAATGTATGTTTATTCTCACCAGAAATTAATATGTCCCATAATCTGGGCGTTATTGAAATTCCTTAAAAATTTAACTGATTTTCATGTGTCCTTTGTCCTCTGCTTAAGATTGTATAGATCTCCTGACAGGTTATTTTCTGACATTTTTCCATGTTTACAACATTTTGTTTTACTGATCTGTTTTATGTTTGATATCAACAGTATTAGGCCACCCAGTGTTTCTCAAATTATTCATGAAGATTATCTATAGGATCTATTAAGTTTTTTGGTTGCTTAAATATGGAAAATAATATTGGCTTCTTGTGTCTTTCCTGCACAAAATCAGGTTGCTTCCTTCTCCAAAGCAATTTATTGTCAGTCTAAGGCCAACTCAGACATTCACCATTAACCTGGGGGAACTTCTGTTACCAGTTGTAAGACATCCTAATAGTTTGACACAAGCTTAAACTTGGTGGTGCTCCAATTTATAGTAACCTTGTGGCTCAGTTTTAGGCTAACAAAATGTGTAACACAGTTTTTTTAGACTCCTGGCTAAAGACTAATATTCCTTAGAGGTTCTGTAGAAATAAAGATTGAGTCCACCGGGTCGAATAAATGTTAAAGATTTCTGTTAATGTCATAGTTTTACTGATGTAATAACTGTATGAATGTATCAACTGTTGTAATAATTATTGAACTTCCATTTATGTAGTTGCTGTTTATCATTTCTTTTCGAAAGGATATATTTTCCTCCCGTCTTTTCCGTACTTTAAACAATGTTATTTTTTGGGTCTGTTTGCTTTTTTTTTAAAATATCTCACTTAATGGTAGTCATACATCATGTTCAATCAAATTCTATTATGGAGAAACGTACTTTTTTCTGAGTCATACATGTTTTGAGTTTTATTTAGTAGAGAGTTTGTTAGAGATATCTACTCTGGGTTGATCTAAGTTTATTCAGCAGTTCTAAACACTAATTGCAGAGCCATATAAATCGTTGTTGTAGACATTTATTGTATTTGAATAAGGTTTAAAGTAGGGCTGGGGGTAAACAATTATTTTCAAAACAATTATTCGGACGATTATTTTATCGAATAGTCGACTATTCTAATGACTAGCAGCTAGTCACTTTGGTGATGCCAATTGGCCGTACGCCGTTGCCTGTGCGCAGAGCTCAAGCACACGTTACACAATACAATACACTACTAACGTAACACAAACGTGCAATTAGTTTAGCAAACATTGGCGATAGTAACGTTAATTACTTCTGTTCTCCGGCGTCACGAGTAACAATGGGATGCCTCCGGTTCAGATGTTCCCACATAGAAGTTGTGCTGGTGTGATATGCCAGCTCCATCTTGCAAAGACTGCAAATAACTATACCATGGCTATGGCTGCGTTTAAAGCAGTGGTCCCCAACCTTTTTTTTCGCCATGGACCGGTATAATATCAGACAATATTTTCACAGACTGGTCTTTAAGGTGTGGCAGATAAATGATACCGAACGGTAAAAAAATGGGCTATTTTTTAAATTATAACAATAGACGTAAATCCAATGTGTATCTGCAGCTTTATTAACAGTGTCTTCTAAACATCGAGAAGACAACAGAACACGAGTAACATACACTCAGTCCCCTAATGCTCTCTGGTCGCCATGGTAACATTTAAACATACCTTTAATAATTCAAGATTTACCACAAAAACAAATACAAACTGCATGAGAAATCTAACTCACCACGCTGAATCAGGGAGAGCCTTGGGCCTTTTCCCCTTTCCAAAGAAACGATCGAGAGACATTTGTTTTCTATCCATTTTCTAGCTTGTGGGATTATTTTAGCGGTAACTATCACATGACCAATACAAGCCTCTTGACGTGTCAAGACTGAGCTATGTAACAGGAATATCCGGTCATTTTTCCAAAAAAAACAGCGGTCACACTCGAATAATAAATAAAATGGAAATACTGTAAGTTATTTATTCTTTCTGTTTGGCCTGCGGCCGCCCAGGGGTTTGATAACACCTGGTTTAAAGTATTCCCACACCTATAACGCAGGGCGGCGGGCGGCGGGTTGCGTTCTGATGACATGTAGAGCATGGGAATGCAGGCTGCTGAGCCTGAGAGGTGGTTGAAGACGGTGTTTTGTTCTCCATAACTGCTTTGTTCTGGTCACTCACGTGCGTGTGGCAAATGGGCGTGGTGAATCAAGGCGTCGACGTCATTGACGCATCGCTACAGCTCTAGTTTAAAGTTTTATCTGCAGATTAGATGGCCTGACTGTCTTTATAAAGGCCAAGAAGTATTGAATACTCTCCCATCTTACTGACCTAATTCTGCCCTGCTGCGACTGTACTGAGCTGCTACCAGTGAACACTTTCCATTAGTCAGACTTTAAAAGTTTTAAAAGTTCTGGTTAAGTTGCTCTCATCTTTTGAACTATCATGTCTTCCAGGAGAAGTGTTGACAATATTTCTATTGGTCAATGATAGTTGTTCTGTGCCTTTTAATTTTTAGAATAATTAGTTTTGTGCAAACTGTTATGATCCCCAACAGTGCTGCACATAAAGCCACCTGAGGCACTTTTATTTCTCCGGCCGTGGTACCAACTGCTAGGATATGCATACTTTAAAAGTAGGACAAAAACGAAAAGGAGGAAGAAAGAGCGGGGAAAGAGACATGAAGGCATGAAAACTGCATTAGGCGGTGGCAGCCAACACAGAGAGAAGGATGTGAATGATTCAGGAGGGAAAGGGATTAATAATGCAGGACTCCCCCTCTCCCTGTGTCCCAATGTCCCTCTCTTTCTCTCTTCCCTCTCCTCTTTCTACATCTAACCTTCTGGATGTTTTCCATTCATTCCCTTCTCCATCTTCTGTGTTCACCTCTTATTTGTCACTGACCTAACCAGTAGGGGGAGCTATCCTCATCAAGCCTGCCTAACTCATTTTTTTATGTCCTGCCCTGCTTTTCACAGCTTTTGGTTTATGCACCAGCCATTAACCTGTTTCTCAGACAGGTTTTTTTAAGTGAAATTGTGAGAAATTGTTGCTTGTTTGAATTACATCCCTTTTTGTTTGTGTGGATAGATGACTTATGTAAGGTGCCTGCCCTCATATTACCTGTGTGACTCCCGCACTTTACCCTCTCCAGCTCATCGCACTCACATAAGTCACGGTCAGAATGGACCTGGTCACAGGCAGGAAATGACAACCTAATTTAATTGCAGCTCTGACGGCCTGTCAGGAGGCTTTTAATTACCTGCTTGTGTTGTTCTTCACTCTGGTTCCATCCCCATCCTACAGGACAGAGCTCTAATGGGTAGCATAACCCGGCTGTGTGACAATGCCATCGCTCTGGAATCATTCAAAGGCTCTGAGAGAGAGACCAACCCTCTCTACAAAGACTACCATGGTACAAAAACGCACACACACACACAGTCGCTCATCTTTCAGTCTCTTTTCTATCTGATACACACAGATACACAGAGGCAGTGCATTAAAGCCGGAGCTAGGCTGTGGATGGAGGCAGGGCAGCCCCCTTGCAGGCCAGGCTGTCAGTGTGCGTTAGCGTGCTGCTGCTCAATCAGACGTGCTCCTCAGTAGACAGGCCGGGGGGGATTCAGCTGCCACGCCGTACCCCCCCTCTCTCTCTCTCTCGCACCCTCACCTCCCTCCATCCCTGCCTCTCCACCCCCCTCCACCTCCAGCAGAGGCTCTCGCCCTCTCGCCTTGCCCATTCTCCATCCCCGGTCCCATACCCCTGAGGCTCTGGAGCAGAGCAGACCAACACTGGGGAATCGATATTCTCACCATCACTCTCTCTTCCTCTCTGCCTACATCTCTCCATCCCTCGCTCAATGTCTCTGTGGCCAGCATGCTCTGCTAATAAATGGAGGGCAAAGCTTTCAGTGGAGAGACAGGACACCGGTAAGGAGACGTGTGGAGAGAAAGAAACCAAGGCAGGGGAGGGGAGGGCAGAGCAGAGTTTGTTTCTGCATTCCCGTCCTCTCCATCACTTTTTTCAGCACAGTTTTATCATTTCTCTCCTTCTCCTCCTCACTTTCCTCTTTTCTATCACTCTCCACACATAAAGGTCAGTATAAGTGAGGGCGGTATTTTTAGCTGTTCCTCTCAAACGCTCCCACTCAGTTTTTTGCCTTTCCTTGCATTTCCCCACCATCCCTCAACCCTTTAGGTTGTGCCACACAAAAACATTCAGATTTAGATATTATTTATCTTCCTCCAGAACATTTTTTAGATCCTTTACAGCATTTTGTATGCATTGTGCAGTGGTAAACAAGTGATATACACCTCATACAAGGTATGAGTTTAATGGTGCATCACTTTCTTAACTGTCTTTGAGCTGCAGAAGTTTCCTTCGGATTTTGGAGTTAATGTTGCTTGATTACTTAGTTTAAAATCCCATACTTTTCCTACTTAACTAGGTATTGTGCAGGCTTCAGAAATACATTTATGTATGTGATTGTTTTGATGTGGGTTGATGAGTGCCAACGCATCTGGTGCGAGTAGGAGCGTGTATGGATGTGTGCATGTGTGTGTATGTGTTAGCGGCAGCAGTTCAGGGCTGCTCAAAGCATGCTGGGAAGCCTGTCACTGCAAATCAGGCAGAGGGAAATCACCCAAGTGCACAGAGGAGAGAGCCCACCATCCCCCACTTTCTCTGTCCGCCTTCCTTTCTCCATTACTCTCTCGATCTTTTGCTTTTCTGTGTCACGCTTGTTTGTACCACCCCACTTCTACAGTGCTGTACAGTTTTATGGAAATGTCACTGTGGTGGAATGAAATAAAAAGGGGAGTCCAGAATCCAGAGTATAAAAAACCCACACCTCTCTTCCTCCTGTCGTTACATGAACTCATAGTTTGTCTTTATCTCTTTTTATCACAGTAATAGTTGGAGAAAATACTTAAGCAAATGCTTAGTGCATTGTGTCAAAGATATTAAAACTTAAAGTCCTCATTTCATTTATGAAAACTCCAGTCCATTTTATCAGCAGCTAAATTTAGCAAACTTTCACTTAAAATCAAGTTTAGATTAAATTTAGGAAAAAATATTCAATTTACCAGAGCGATTTTGTTTTTACATGTCAATTTAAAGTGATTTTTGGATACATATGTTGAAGTATGAGTATAAAACAATTTGAGATTTTATTAAACAAAATGGAGCTAAACTGTTTATTGTATGCATGCTATAATACACATATACAACTGTAGCAATGCCATGAACAGCTTCTTTAAATTTTGGTTGCTACTTTTTAATAAATGAGTCCGTATTACAAAGTTGAGTTCACACCAGATATACTCAAAATAGGGCCACCTGCAGTATGATCACAGCTTAATTTGCATGGATTTAGATGATAGATGGCAAACATTTTTTGTTGTTTTCACCATGAATACAGAATTGAAAAACAATATAGGGCACATTTTGTTTGTTTTACACATTCTACCACGGAATGACATGTACAATGATCTAACATGGACTAATGTAATTTTTGTTGAGTGTATTTTTATTTTTTTCCTTAATTATTTACTTTTTTCCTCGTTTAATCTGATCTTCCTAGGCCTGCTGTATGTACGCCAGGTACCTCACCTGAACTGTTTGGCGAGCCAACTCCCTGATCACAAGGACCTGGCCTTTAAGCTTAAGAGGAAACAGTTTACTATTGAGGTATGTTGTCAGCTTTACTCTTTGGCGCTGCCTTAACCCTTTTATTTAGTTTATTCATAACATCCACCAGTAAAAAAAATGTTTTACCGTATCACTTAGCTTTAACCAGACTGAGCTGCAAAGTATTTATACTTCTTGAACTTCTCCATAGTTTGTCACATTAAAACCAGAAACTTCAATGGGTTTTATAGGGATTTTATGTGATAGAGCAACACTAAGTAGTGCAGAATTGTCAAGTTGGAGGAAAACAACACATATTTATCTTTTTTTAACCACCAAAACTCTGAAAAGTGTGCCATGCATATCTGATGCTGTTTGTTCACGAATGTTCTCTAACACACCTCTATGGCCTCCATAGAACACCTGGAGTTATACTGAGATTGAATTATACTCAAGTGCAGTCTTTTTATTAGGTAACAAAGTGAACATATATATAATATACAGTATATGTTCATCTGTTTACCCCATTTTATTTGTATTTATTGGATGCTTAGAAGTGTTTATTTTATGTTTGCACAAAGTACCACAGCAATTTCCTAGAGTTGTGAACTTGTTCACACATATGGCAATAAAACCTTTTTTATTCTGATTCTGAAGGCAGTCAGTTGCACTGAATTATATTTAGGGGTATTAAAGTAAAGGTGACTCTGCGTCAGTTTTCTTATTTTTTATTTAAAACTGTAAATTTCCTACCTTTGACTAATACAGACTTCTTTACATTTTGCTATTACATACATGTGACAAAATTTTGAAAATGTCCAAAAAGTATGATTACTTCTTCAATGCACTCTTATGTTTAAATATATTATTTATTAACATTACATTTTTCCTGGTGGCATTCTTTTTCCTTGGATTAATATGGCAGCCTTAAAGAGATGTTTCACCTATGAGCAAAGCTCCAGCAAGCTGTCTACTTTGTTTTGCTATTGGGTGTCTAAAGGAAGGTGAAACTATTGATTATACACTCTTGCTGGCAGAGTTGCTGCAGTGTAAAGTCGAGAGGAAACAGAGTGAGAAAAATATATATTTCCTTAAGTATGGCAGCCGAAACACAATTAAATGTTCAGGTAAGTGTCTCGCATTTTGATGCATGTAATTCCTTTTACACCGCCAGCTGCCCTTTAGATATTCATCTCTGTAGCTGCCTTACAAATGTTTAGTCACTTTGACTGCAAAGTGGCACAAAAAAAAAAGAAAGCTTCAACAGTTTTGAATTCAAAAAGTAGTGTAATGTAGGTGTTACTTCACCTTAAACTGTGCACTGTTAAGCCTAGATCATACTTCTCTGTCAGCAAATTTGCACCCACACGCACACGTATTGACGGAAACGTTTTCCTTTTATACTTCTCTGTTGGTGTGTCAATGCTGCAAAGCAATTCCCCACCAGGACAGCAGGGGGTGCAGACCTTTTTTGGTGGGTCTGCCTACCATTGCAGTGAAATCTCTGGTCAACAGTTTAATTACGTAAGCTTGTAAACACATTTCCACTTAAGGAGCATTTCCACTTAAGGAGCAACGACAGAGAGTGGTTTTGATCGAGCTGGAAAGCTTTTTACTAGAAGTGCAGCTCATTGACTACTCTAAAAACGCATGTAAGCAAACAAAAACATCAGTCTGTTTTGTTGTTCTCTAGCCTACACATGCTGGTGTTCGAAATCACCAAAAGACAAGATTAGATTGCCTTGCAAAATAAAGCATCTGGTGCCCATAAGCTACATTGACTGTCAATTATATCGACTATAGAGCACCATTCTGGTGAAATGATCTGGGGCTGGTGTTGGGCTGAGCAACCACAGACGTGCGCTCTCCATTGCGTCCGATGGATAATTAAAAAATTGGGCTCTACTCTGTGCATCCTTACATGAGTGACAAACAGCCCTTGCGTCGGTGGATAATGGTGCCGTGTGTCTCCGCACCGCGTATGTGTCTCCGCACCGCCGCAGACGGAGAAGTATAAACTAGGCTTTAGCGTTTATCAATGGAAGTCCAGTCCAGAAGAGTATTTGCTGCACTGTGCAGACACAGGGGTGCGGCGTGTGCAGAAACAGAAAATCAGAAAATTGTATTCTTTTTATAAGGTTAGCATTTTCATATTTTCTAAAAGGTTATTTTAAAAATTCAAATATAGTTCAAAATTATAAAAGACGTGCACTTCAGGTGCCTTTTCTCTATACATTTAGATTTATGAGTTCTCACCCTCATTGAGTTTCTCCTAGTTCCAGAACACATATCCATTTTGACCGTGTCACGTCATTCCTGTCTCCAAAAGATACAAATCTGACACCTAACTACTACTCTGGAGACAAATTAGGAGGCCCTGCACTTAGCTCAGGCTCATGATTGGTCCTCATTACATTATCATTACCTTATCACACCCTCTGGTCCTTGGCTCTTAGTGAGTCCTATTGTCTCAGCCAGGATTTGAAGGGTGAGGAGCAGAATGCAAACCTACCCCCAAACTTCCCTACATCCTACGGTCACAGTCTTCTCATTTTTTTTGCCACCTTTGACTATCCTAATCCTTTCTTCTATCTTGATTAACCCTCTCTCCTTCTTTATTGAATCATTTAATGTGTTCCTACAGCACAGATTATGAAGTCTGTAAAAGTCAATTATTTTATTTGCTTATTTTTAGATAGACTAATCTTTCAAGACAAATGTCAAGATCAGTGCAATTTTGGATCTTCCGTTCACAGATTGTTGCATATTTTAGTAGCTTTGTGTTCCAGTGAGACAGAGTTATTGAGGAGTATGCTTGAAAGAAACAAGGAAATCGACATTCTTGGAATATGCAGAAAACTGCATGTTTCAAGAAAATCATTGTGCTTTGTGAATTTCTATTATTTATCAGCCCAATTGTTGGGAATATCCAAAATATATGCTAGTATTTGGCTTCCTGAAACACTGTCTCTAACACTTGGTTTCCAGTCCTATACCCTCATAATATTCTTAATGCTAATAATTATTAAAATTCTCCAGCCATTAAAAATCCCACCATTCATGTACATTATATTGATGTTGTATTTTGAATTTATTTCAGCAAGTTTTTATCAGATACTCGAAGACTGGATTTTCTTTTCCATTTCCTTTTCTCAAGACAACTTGGTTTTTGAACAATAAAAGCAAAGGCTCAGAGTTGGATCACCGAGATTGGTTATGATGATAAAGTTTTTGAGTATTCCTTTTATATTCAAGTAGAATTTTATTGATCTTGAAATTTAATATTTACATCTTATTAAGTTAGCTGAGCTTAAAGTAAAGATCATACTCTCACCAATTAATCAATGAATCTGTTGGTTTAGCGATCTTTAATCATAAAGCCCCCATAACAACAAAGAGGGCAAAACAAAATCCTCTATAAGATAAAATAGGAGGCCAAAATGTTAGTCAAAATGTTTAGTTAACAAACGTGATATTAGTTTAAGATAAAGGAAATGTGATTGTGTTAATAATTATCAGTAGCCACTAGAGGCAGAACTATATAATATTCATATTTACCAGTATTTTGCCAATTTTTTACACTCAAAAATACAGAATGTCTTGCCAGAAGCTGGTTTCATCCCAATATCACAACAGATAAAGAATTAAATTAGTCTATTAGACAAATACAATTAAGTTGCCATTGAGGTTCGGTTTATGCTTTCTGGCATTTTTGGATAATTTACAGATTTTTTTTTAATGGACCTTACATGTTTTTATTTCTAAATCTAAACTTGATCTTGACCTAGGTGAAATACAAATGTGCAATAAATGGTAACTGTCTCATGTCTAACTGAGGACTATGTAAGGCTTTCAATGTTCAAAAGCAGGTGTATTGCTCAGTGGGAACTTAAAAAAAATATGTTCAACTCCCTTTTTAAATAATTCTCTGTTTAAGCGTTCCTTGGATGGATATGATGATGTCATACATCTCAGCATTGAGACCATTATTAACAAAAAGCTTTGTCTGCTTTCCTTGTATAAGGATCTGTTTATTGGTTAAGTGGGAATCGCATTCTGGCTCTGCTTTGACCAACAACAAAAAGATTCTACCAGCATAAGACAACAATCCATAAATAGTTGCCATTGTTGACTTAAGTGTGCACTTAATCTTACGTGTCAATCATAATCCCTGGGTATGACGCTCTCTCACTTGTCTTGGAATTTCCCTCAGAACGTTGTATCCATAGTCACGCATCAAATCAGCTATAACATTGGTTTGTTATTGCAATACCCAGTCATATTCTTGTGTATGTGTTGTAATTGGCTGTTATTGATTTGTGCATCAACTGGGATGTAAATGTCAAAAAGGTGTAAGTACAAGTTTGTTTTAAGTCTCTTGATACGGAGACATATGTGACTATTAGATCATTGGCTGTAGTTTTGATAGTTTAACAGCCCTAACATTGGTCATCTGACTCTGTGGACAGCTGATTGACATATGAGATGATGGTTGAATTTGTTTGACAAGTCACTGTGACGGTCATCATCACATTTACTCAGGCTACAAGACTATTTTTCCCTGCAGCCACAAAAGACAACATTCACTGCACTGTGCCACTTCTCCTGCTGAGATGTACTTTGGTTCAACTTTTAACATATTTTTCCTGTTTTATGATCAGGAAATCAAACAGCTCTCAAAATTTGTTCTTTCAAGAATAAAATGTGGGTGGTGGTGGTGCTGAATGACAGCTGATTGACAGGAACAGCTTCTCACCAGCTGGTTCAGGCAGCTGCATGCCATTCCTGTTGTGGATTTGTGCTAGTAACTAATATCTTAACTGCCATTTGACTCATCCTTCAATTGCTGAGCAGGAATGAGGAAAAAGAATTATTTTTTTATAAAAAATCAAATAAATCCTCATCTGTTTGATAGTTTTATTTTTAAGTTGTTTGGAATTGATGCAATCCTGCACTCGGCTTGATCAATGCTTTGCTTTCTTGGTGTTGAGGTTGCCCCAGCAACACTTGACTTACTGAGAGTTCAAGCTGCGGTTGATGAGCAGTTATTAGCCATGGCGCCTGAGGCCAGAATTAACCCATGGCCCTGTCTGAGCAGGTAGGGGAGTGTTAGGTGTTTGGACAGGATTAACACATACTCATACATATATGCAAACATTTCTCGCTCCCACACATTGATATATTGACATTGATGCAACACCACATCCAAATGGTTTCGTGAAAGCTACTCTTTATGATTCGCTATGTGCGTGAGAATTGTCCCAGTCACTTCTCTTGTGCCGCCCATGCTCTTGTCACACGTTCCACAAAGCAGGATGCTTTGAGGATGAATCTCCGAAGAATGCAGATGGTACGCAATTACATTCTCTTTACCTTTGCTTGACCCAATAAACTGACAGGCAATGTGCCTTTGGGGTACAGGGGTGCCAGAAGCAGGTCAAAGGGTCAACTACAGTGTAAGAAAAGGATTTGTGTCAAATTAGTCTTCTAATAGAGAACCTATTTGGAGGTGTCTTTAGCTGCACATGCAGGGTATGTCTCATAGGCTGTATAGACTGCACAAAGGAAGTTTTCTGTTCTCTGCAGATATAAATGATAAATGATGATGATGATGATATAGACTGGTTGCCATTGTCAAGGTATACCAAGTTTTTAAATCATTACAGTTTCAAAACCATTAAAGTATTCTTTTCATACCATTCCAACAGTTTAAAGCTTTTTTATTGAGATTCCACTGGAAGTGCTAAAGGGACACGCACACATCAGCTGCTACACACAGCCATTCAGCTGGGTGAAAGAAGTTCCGTACGCTTGAGTCATGCCAACAGAAACACACATTTTTCATCTGCAAACCCAACAGAAACCCGGACTAAACATCCAGCCAATATTAGCTTGTTTAATTCCCAGTGTTCAGACCCTTATCTTTCCAGCTGTAGGTCTACTGTGTCTTAAAATGGTACTACCTTGATATGAGGGATGTCTGGTATTTCCTTAGTTTTTAGCTGACTAACAGTGTGCATCAACGGGTAAGGGAAGGGCAACAATTCTGATACTGGTAACCAGCCCATACATAACGGTGTATTTATGTGTGCTTTACAAACGTTTATTTGAAAACTACAACTGAATTTAGCAAGTGTTCATTCTAAATTTGCACTTGCCTATGTATCCCATCCCATTCCATGTTATTAGCTGCAGAAAATGATGAGTAAAAGAAATCTGAAAGAAAACCATGTGAGTCGTTATGATAGCTGTTTGATTCCAAGATCTTGGACTGACCTCATGGACTGGCATGTAGCAAAATATATGGTCATCTGAATCTGGCTCTGGTAGATTAACTTTACAATAAAGTAGATTCTCAAAGTCCCAATATTAAGGCCTTGCAGAGTTTGGTGTCAAAGTTTTGATATCACCTTTAAATTTGAGGATTTGTTACTTTAAGATGACTTTCTGAAAAAGCACAACAACTAAGCATTTCAGTGAAGGGTTTTTAGTCTGAACAATCACCTGTAAATAGTTCCAAAAAAGACTCTAGATTCTAATGTGTGTGAAAGTAAAATATCAAATAAAATGCACCTATAATTAAATATGTGTTGGTGTTTCAGATCAAACAACCAGTTTTTCATTCCTACTACCATCTCAAGTTGTTCCTCTCACTTGTACATGACTCTAATAGCTGAGCAGTTTTGGACCAAGGTGAGTAAAGGTGAAACAAATAGGAAACAGAAATACAGATGAAGATGCTGAGGAGAAGAGGACTCGAGAGGAACAGGAAACTAACTGAAAGAGTCCGAGGGAGGTGTATAGAGTAGTTTAATGTTTCTTGGCATGTCCTCAAAACGTCTTTAAGACAACGCCTGTGTCTGCCCCCTGTTGAAGCCTGTGGGTGCCAAGGGAAGGGTGTTAATGGACCTATGTGAGGAACAGAGCAAGAGGCTTGGAGAGAAGGGAGGGGGAGGCATAAGCGGAGAGGAGCAGTTAAGTGATTCTCAGGTCAGGTCTAATTAAAATGAGGGCTTCTCCTCAGAGGCACCAAACCGTCTTATTGAGAGCGAAATGAAAAGGGGAGGAAGGAGGAGTTGCAAAATGCAGAATGAGTCAGACAGGCACTGACTCCTAAGGGCTTGTTTTTTTGCATTTGTTGTAATGTTTGTTTGCTTTACATGCCCGTTTATATATCTTTTCTCTAATGTGTCCGACAATGTTTGGCACGGAAGATCAGGGAGAGGCCAATGTTGAAAAGAACTAATTTGAAGAAAATTGTTGACTATTTGAATTCATTAAGAGATCACAGCAACTATTTTCTGGGAAATAAAATACATTTTAAATTATGCCAATATTGGCTTTCCTGAATATAAAAAATACATTTAGCCTCTTGAGATGCTTAACTATGATTCATACATTGCCCAGGGAATCACAATCAGCTGGGAATGGACCTTTGGAATAATATTAAAATGGAATAATTTATACTTCCCTCCTTGTTGCACATCAACCTCTGTTGCAGTTGGGATTAAGGTGCGCATATGGTTTGTGTGTTTATGGCAAAAGAGATGGAGAGCTCTGTTCAGGCAAGTCTATGGCATGCCATCATACTCTTTAGCTGAACAATTCCCAACATACATCAGATTTGCATCAATTATTGAACATGCCTTTTAACTATTCTGGAAATGCACGTGTGTATTTTTTAGGATGAGCGTGCAAGCGCTCTTTGCTGACTCTTGAACATGTTGGGGAATGTTTTCATCTGTTGGGCTACTTTCAGGGTTCTACATTGATTTATGTCAACTGCAAAAATGGATGGTTTGTTATTCTTCCTGATCTTTCAAAACCACATGCAGTCCAGTAGTTGAGTGAACTATAATGTACAGATATTTACAACAAAATACAACCCTAACCATCTATAGCGCCACAGGTCGCTTACTTGAATTCATTGTTGCCTGGGTGAACTTAGTGTTCATCTAATAATGACGTGAAGTTTTAAAAATCAATATAAACAGTGGCTAAAACCATCAAAATGCTTATTTGTTTACTAATATCCTGGGTGGAAAAGCAGCAGCGGCTGTGTATGTGGTAGCTGAGTCAAAGTTGGGCAGAAGAATATTCGTGGCAACCAAATGCGCTGCCGTCCGCGCTATATCAACAAAACGCCCAAACATTTGTTTCAAGCAGATAGTCCTAAAGCTAAACAAAACAGGGCATATTTGCTCCTCCTGCCAGACTGTGTAAGAGCGTGGTTTGCCTGAACTCACCCTGAAAGTGAAACTGTTTCATCAGTGAGCAGTGAACCCTTAACGCAGTCCATGCACCACTCAGCTCCCATCAGACTACACTGGCCACATTGGACTCAGACCTGATTAAAGTAGCCCCAGTTGTCTTCAGCTCCCATTAGGGAAAAGAAAAGAGGCTATAACGTGCAAGCCATGCTACATATGGGGGGTCTTGTGGCACTAAAGGGTACGTGTAATTCTGCTCAGATAAGGCGCCTATTAGCATATTGATAGTGACTGGAGAACCATAGGTCCCCTGGTACTTATAAACTGTGCCTCAGATGTATTTCTCTTGATATTTACTAGATTTTTGGAAAATTGTGTATAATTTTGCCTTAGGTTTATGCAGTCTTTGTTCATGTGTTAAAAACTGAGTGACGCTGCAAACCTTGGGGAGAACTTCTGTTGCTTAGAGGTTGAAATATACAGTTGAAAACATATATTTACATACCCAGCATAAAAAGACATGTACCCATTATAAGCGTGTCCTGTTTTTTTTCTGCAGTCAAGATTACCAAAAGATTTAGCTTGAAAGAGTCATAAGAGATTTTTTTTATGTAATACTTTTTGTAAAGTCAGAAGCTTACGTGCACTAAGTACTGTACCTTTAAACACCTCAAAAACAGTGCTTCCTTGTGTGACATCATGGGAAAATCAGAGAATTGTGGGTGTCTACAATTTGGCTTCATCCTTGGGTACAATTTCAAGATGCCTAAATGTGCTATGCTCATCTTTTTAAACAATTATAAGCAAGTATAAACAGCATTGGACTGTCCAGGCACCATACCATTTAGGAAGGAGACATGTTCTGGGTCTCAGGGGTAAATGTATTGTATTATATGTGTGCATTTACTGCACAGCAAAAGTAAGAGCTTGTGAAACTTGACAAACTGATAAGGGAGTCACTGTCCACAGGGAAATGAGTCCTCCTCCAAAATGGTGCAAGTAAAACCTGATATAAAGCCAGATTACATTTTGGAAACAGGAAGAATCACTTAAATTGTTTGACACATGTTGTGAAACAGTCGATGCCATAAATGAAGTGTTAAAAATGACTTATATTGCATTTATAATAAAAAAGGAAAGCTCGAAAGCCTGAGATCATCATTCCAGCTGTGATGTACGGGTGTGGCAGTATCATGTGGTTGGTGTTTTGCTACGTGAGGGACTGGTACATGCAAAATAGATGGCATCATGAGAAAAGAACATCACGTGGAAATATTTAAACATTTCAAGACTTTATTCAGAAAGTTAAAGGTCTTGTTCACTGAGAAACTGTGTAGTACTTGTTCTTTGTGAAATATGATCGGTCACTCTAAGCTGAGCTCAATGCATGCTGCATGTGAACATTTTCTCCAACGCCCATTGCCTGCATTAGCCACAGAAAGAAAACAAACGGCAAAACGAGCGAGTCGGAAAAAAACACTCTTCTACTTTACATGAAAAGTTAGTATTCATGGTTTTGCCTACCTTGGCTTGTGATCGCCCACGGTAGGGCTGATTTTGCAGCCTGGAGAGAGCAGAGCACGTCTCTGCTAGTAGAAGCTAGAAGCCAAAGCTAACTGTTAGTAACGAATCTAACTGTTAGCAACTCTACAGCATTGCAGAACAGGGTCAGGCTTGGTTTATCTGTGGACATAGCACATCAGCGTTGCATTTTTTACCCAAGAAAGAGGAGCTGAGGAAGAAACTTTTGGAATGTATCTTGGAACATTGCCAGCAACGTTAATTAAGTTAATTATTTTTTTGAAGGCAGCATAAGAGTTGCATTGCTGGTACCCAATCAGAGGCGAGACATTAGCATTTTGTGAATAATAATGAGTTAGACTCGTGATCCTGACGTTTTCCCACACCCACTCCTCTGACAAACTGCAACTTTTGAAAAAGGAGCGCCAGAGCATTTATACCACGTATAACAGCTCACAAGGCAGTCATTCATACTGGAGCAAATTTATTGAAAAAATGAGCGAATGAAACCTTCAAAGCTTGGGCACAGATGGATCTTCCAAATGGACAGTGACCCAAAGCATTCTGCCAAATTAGTCACAAAATGATTTAAGGACAAAATATTTAATTGTTGTGGAGCAGCCATCCCAAAGCCATGATCTTAGTCCCATAAAAAATGTGGGCAGACCTGAAAAGGTGTGTGCCTACAAATCTGCCTCCGTTACACCAGTAATATTAGGAGGAATGGGTAAATTCCCAGCAAACTATTATGAGAAACTTTAGAATAAATAAATAAATAGTTTAAAGGATTATTGTACCCATTACTAAGGAATTGTATGTAAACTTCTGAATTTGAAGAAAGTTTTTTTTTTTTTTTTTAAATCGCCCCTTCTCTCTAATTATTCAGATCAATGTAAATTATTTTTAATGTCAGATAGTGATGAAAACAATGTAATAAAATTTGTTGTACAGTGTATGTAAATGTCTAGTTTCAACTGCTCTGCCGATATTTATTTATTCTTTTTTAATTTATGTCTGGCTATATGTAACTGGTAGCGTTCATTATGAAACCAAATATCTATATTGAATGTCTAACTTTGAATGTATTTGAAGAGTAAACCGCGCTGTCTAAAAAACGCTGCAAGTAGCATGTCTCAGAGTTTCTAATCAAGGAATCATGTATTCGAGTAAATGTATTTGTTTGAAATTTATTCTGTTGTCCAAACTCTAAATGTTCAACTCTGTCTACAATGAATTTCAACAGTGTTACAATGTTCTTGTTGCTGTTGATCCACTACAAAAGTTAAAATTGCCATCCTAGGCACAAACAGCTCCATGGTCGGAGGGGATCAAAGGTGGAATGTTGATCCCGAACAGGAGCATCAAACTCAGGAAGGCTCTCCGCATGGTTCCTAAAAATAACTTTCCCACACTCTCAGTGTTCAGTGTCCTAAGGGAGCCGTCAGGAAGAGGAGTATGTGTTTGTATTTTTTGTCATGTTCCTCATTGTTCCAGTATGGCCTATCATTGTAGTGAAAATGAATTTGAAATTTGATCAGATTCTGACTAAATGTAATTAATTTAGCTAAGGCTTAGATTTCTAGACTAGATTTCTTGGCTTGGATTTCAAAACTAAGCTTTAAGTTTCTTTTATTTTTTAGAATTATTGAAGGAAAATTATACATTTTTCTTAGATACTTTTTTTTTCTCATGTTTACCTTTTATGACACCTCTTGACCTGTGTCTTTGTAAAACTGGGGGAAATGTGTATAGACAAAATGACGCTAGTAATAGTTGAATCAAGGCTTCTAAAACTGTAACAAAGATTTACAGTCCTATGCTTTTGTGTATCTAAACATACCTTCAATACAAATAGAAGTCCCTTCAAATATAGTTAAGCAGTTTGACTAATTGGGTCTGAACACTGAGGTCCAACATGTAGTACAACAATGTCCGCTGTAGGAGTTCCTGCCATGCAAGCTCTCCCTTTCATGCTGATTGATTTGACTGTGTTACCTGAGCTGCTTGTTCAAAGACTCAACAATATTGCCCCATTCCTTTATCTCTGTATGTTTCAAGCAAAGCAGTGTTCCTGAATAAAGTCACTACAGTCTGTCATTACCTGGACTTTTTAAAAGTTTGAGAGACAAAGAAAGCAGAAAGCTGCTTCCACATTAATTTGTCTTATCATACAAATTTAAATATTAAATATATAATTTTATATACATTTTAACCACCAAACGTCAACATTTTTAAAACAGCGTTCTTACACAAGCATGGTAATTGATTGAGGTATTTTCCAGTTCTGGATAAGCATGGAATACAAAACTAAGCCAGAGTAATATTATGGGTATTAGCAGTAGTAATATTTTTTATTTCCATACTTAATTCTCTGCCCCACTGTGTAAATGTTGGATCCATCCATCCATCCCTTTCTGTAAATTATTTTCATACCTGCTTTCTTTCAACCAGGAATGCATATTGTCTGTTCTCGTTTCTCTCACAACATAAAGACACTTGTTTCATCTAATTAGCAGAGCTACTGAAACCTGGAATCAGTGTAAATGGCTGCATTTAAGAAGGATTCACCCAACAGATAATGCAGAGTGGTTTAAAGCAGTGTTGGGCATTGAGGGAAGTTAGCCGGCTATTGAATGATTTGGTGGTCATGAATTTTACAGGGGGGGCATGTGTCCCTTTTCTTCACAGTTCACAGGTGGCTATTGAAAGGGCCAGCCAGATGATGATGGAGGATAGTTAGGACACATATAGAGCCATGAATAGGCTTTAATTACACACAGTTGATGAGCCAGAGGGCCATTCAAAGGCCAAGCCTGCACTTCAAAAAGAAAGTTAGAGGGCAAGGTGATGTGAAGTTTGCGACCCCATCTCTGAGTCAGGGAGCATGTCTGACTCATTGGTTTGTGTTTATGTGCAGCTAAGATGGAATGAATTTTATTGTGCGTGCGTGTATCTACACTGTTCATACGGAAATGTGTGAAGGTAGAGGGTGGTGGACGATGGGGGTGATCAGGGTGGGAGAATTCTTCACTGTGTAGCTTAACCAAACTTTGCTTTTGTCTCTAACAATGATGGGTGATGATGAGTGACAGGGGTGTTAGCAGTGGGATCTGCTGAACAGAATGTGCCTAAGCAGTGCTCACCCAGACTTACACAAAAGGCAGCAAAAGGTCAAATCTGAGGCAGGCATCTTATCCTCTGGCAAATCTTTGCTACATATCACAAAATAGGGTAGAACATTTTGTTTGTCTTTGGGTTCAGGTTATCATGCTGGTATTTTTTTTTTTACAGAATACGTTTTATAAGAAGTCTAAAAACTTTTAAATGATGACTACTTGTTTGAACCCTTAAGATACTCTTTGCAGCTTATCTTTCCTAATTTAGAACTTTAATAACAGCCGCTGTGTGAAAATATTCCTCATTTGTCTGAATTGCTTCTCCCGATTATCCGTTTTTTGGCTCATTCTGAACTAAGTACAACATGTACCATTCTCCCTTTGTTGAGCAAAATCCATGCTTGCACAGTCAAAGTTAAGACACAACACCCTATGCACACATGTCCTACCACCAACCAGGGATTAGGAATTGCGTGCAAGTGTTTCCCAGGGGGCAATGTAGACGGAGGGTTCTGTGGCCAGAGAATGGAGTTAGATGGTGGCTAGTGAGGAACCAGTATATTTATTTTTATTTTTTGTAGACAGCTCTTCTCCCCCTCCCCCCTTTTCTGAGCTCTACTGTGATTGTAATGGGGGGTGACAGCTCACCTCTCCCTAGCGTGCCTACTGTCCTTGGAGCGTTAGTCATAACCCCCCCCCCCCCTCAAGAAAATCAGAGAACCACCACCATGTCCCAGGTTACTCCATATGTTAGTTTGACGATTTAATCTGTTTATTGATCTTTTTTTAATTCAGATGACTGTCGTCTCTCTCAACTCTAAAGTGATTTTGTCTGAATAAAACAAAATCAGAATGTGATATATATCTGCTTGATCTGGTCATTTTAATTACATTTACCCTTTCTGTGGAATTTCTCTTAATGTCTTTAGTTTTTGCACCTTTACCATTTGCTTCCTGTTCTTCTGTGTGGGTTGCGGCCCACTGGTGTGAAAAGATTCAGGGCCTGCAGTTTCACATCTATGAAAGGCTTCGTGTTTGGAGAGGGAAGTGATCTGATATCCTGATGTTGTACGCTCACTTACACAGACTGTTTGAATGGCGATATCATGTATGCCTGCTTCATTGCCCTCTGTGAATGTGCATCAGGGTGCCTGCATTTATATGCTCCTGTACTTGCATTTAGGATAGCTTCAATTTAAATACATACGTACCTAGTGGTTTTATACATGGCAGTTTTGTTTCTGCAGTTCCCTCCACAGTTATTGGCACTTCTGTAAAATACATGTTAAAACCATCAAAATAGATTTGTATTTTAATGAGGTTGCATAATTTCAAACTAAAAAATGTAGGTTCTCCATTTCATCTGATTTTCCTTTGACAGACTTAGGCCCGGCGACTGAGAAAGCAAGGATTTTGTGTTTAGTGATTCATAGCTATGTTGATATTGCAATATTTTTGGATTATATCCTGATGAAAGACCAACTCTGGGCCCAGCTCAGTTTTTTTTTTTGTTAGAATCTGTCAGCTTTTTATGTAAAATGTTCTGGTATTTGAATCAATTTATAGTGGCAATTACCCTAATAAGGTTCCCAGGACCTTGGCAAAGGAAAAAAGCTCAGAGCATAACCAATCTTCTACCATACTTAATGGTGGAGATGAGGGGATCCTCCACATATTCATAATGTACTTTACTCCAGACCCAGCTGGAGTATTTGTTGCTAAAAAAAAAGTCAGTCTCATTTGACCAAAGCTTAGAGTCCCAGTTAAAATCTCAGTAGTGTGTGACAAACTATAGGTTTACATTTATAAGGCTTTTTTTCAATTCAATTCAATTCAGTTTATTTATATAGCGCCAATTCACAACAGATGTCATCTCAAGGCACTTAACAAGAAGTCATTTCAATACATTTATACAAACATTCCAATCAGTTAAAAAGTCTCCTATTTAAGGAATCCCAGCAGATTGCGTCAGTCATTGGCGTGAGGTTGGGCCCCGTTGATGCAGACTTTCCAACCACAGCAATCTTTCAGCAATCCCTCATACTGAGCAAGCATGTAGTGACGGTGGAGAGGAAAAACTCCCCTTTAACAGGAAGAAACTTCCAACAGAACCAGGCTCAGTAGGAGCGGCCATCTGCAACGACCGTCTGGGGGTTTGAGAAGACAGAGCAGAGACACAGAAGGAACAGAAGATCTGATATAAGATAACTTTCTATATTACAGAAAGTAAAAGGTTGATAACAGGACACAGTGGATGTTTTTTCCTCGTATCCTTTCTAAACAACTGGTCGAAATCCTCTGCTTGCAATTTTTTTCCATTTCCCTTACTGTGTGTGTTGCTAAGATAAACTTGGTTACTTTTTCACCTACATCACAGTAAACCTTTTAACTATTGCACTGAGAATGGATATGGGCCAGTTTTTGCTTTTTAAAACCTTGTTGCCATTTCCAGATTAGAAAGTATCAGTACACATTTGCCTTACTTAAAGCCCTGGTCCACGGGGTTTCCCATTATCAAGAGCGAGAAATTCCATTTATTTCAAAGAGATTATTAGAACGACCAAAAATGAAAGCACAGGCAAGTATGTAAAAAACAACTATTTCTAAGAATGTTTTGGCACTGAATAAATGTACCTAAATTAAAGGATGGATTTTTTTAAATTAAAAAAATAAAAATAAAATTGACATCTTTACCAGGGATACCAGTTACTGTGGAGGATTTTATTTTTATTTACATAAAATATATCCATCCATCCATCCATTATCTGTACCTGTCCATCCTATGCAGGGTTGCGGGGCGAGAGGCGGGGTACACCCTGTACAGGTCACCAGTCCATCGCTGGGCAACACAGAGACATACAGGACAAGCAACCACAGACACACACTCGTACCTAAGGGCAATTTAGAAAGACCAATTCACATAACAGTGATGTTTTTGGACTGTGGGACAAAGCCGGAGTACCCGGAGAGAACCCACACATGCACAGGGAGAACAGGCAAACTTCGTGCAGAAAGACCCCAGGCCGGGATTCGAATCCGGGCCTTCTTGCTGCAAAGCAACAGTGCAAAATGTGTAGCAATGAGTTTCGGTAATCTCACAAAGATTATGTTGCAAGCATAGTCCCGTCTCAAACTCACATGCTTTCCTTTTCTTTCTGCCTCTGTCTGTCTCTTTCACTCACTGATGCTTTTTTTCCATAGAAGCTTCTTTCCTCCACTCCTCTTGTTAATTGCAGTTATCTTTTTAGGAGTGCTATTCTTGCAATATTCAGGAACTCAACTAAAATATGCTCCCCAATTTTTGCCTCATTTGCTTGCAGACACAAAGTCACCCTGGCCTCTTATAGGCTGCTCCCTGTTTTAAGAACTTGTAATCGTGGTGAACATTAGAGCTGCAAACACACCCTCTGCACTGCTCAAACAAAAATCCAGGCAGCCTGTTTGGATGTTCAAATGGAAGTGCAAGAGAGAAACAGAAATGCTTTGGGAATTAGTCTGAAATGTCAAAATATGCAAGATGAGGGCCAGAGGGATTGTGTTTAGCTTTCTGACATCCTTTCCAAAAGACCCTGCAGCCGAAAGTGGAATTGAGCCCCGCCCTGTGAATGACCCCGTGGAATGTTTGGGGACACATTCACTGCTTATCCTTCACATGCAACATTTTTTTTCTCACTGCAGCTTTCAAGTGTTTTACCTCTTCAGGATTTAATAGCTGCCTACATATCAGAGAGGATGCTCTGCCCTGGTGTAATCTGACTTGTCTTAATTACAAGCAGTATCCAGTAATAGGCTGCTCCCGTAGATATCGGCCATTAGAGCAGTGTCTCCGGCAAGAGGAGCCTGATTGGCTTCGAGGTAGCTGATAAAGAAGCCATGCCTCATTTCCCTCCAATTTTTTTGTTCACATATCTCTGCATTAAAGTGAAGCATGAAGATGGCAAAGGACTGTGTTAAAATGATTTATGCACTCTTCTGTTTGGTTTGCAGCTAATCTGCTCTTCCTGATTGCATTGTCAGCAATCAGCGCTTCCATTTGAGTAACTGATTTCACTCGATTAAAGTTATTTCAAGCAAGTTGAAAGCTAGCGTTAAAATTTAAGGGGCTCCTTTCTTGGTTTGTTTGAATTACACTCAGCAGTGTACAAGTTTTTTTTGTTCATGCTTTCTGTTTGCGAGTGTTTAAAGGTGACCCTCCCCGGCCTTAGGCTTGTTAGTGTGGTTTTGATTTCAAAACCTCAGAGCAGCCTCTTATGTCTGCTAATTGAGTTGAAAACCACAACAAGTGTCAACAAACAGACTTTAAGACCTTAACTGAGAAGTTCTTTCAGCAGGTTTTACTGTTTGCTTTCAACCATTCCTGTAGGTCTCCTTTACTTGTTTCCCCACAAGTTCACACACGTTGTTTGTTGAATCATTCTGTGCTTCCCTTTCGAGTTGAGCGATAGGGTTTGCACTATTGCAAACTGTGTGTTGTAGACACTGATGTCACATGCTTAATCCCTTCATCTCACTCTAACATGAATACGTTTCATGAAATGCTGGTTCTTATTGAAGCTGATTATCATTGAAATTCAGAATATTTTTCATTATTCACTCTAATATCTGCATTCTAATAATTTTATTTAGCTAAAGAAACACAAACTAAAGAATTTAGCAACAATGCTACTAAATCTAATTCATTTTTTCAAGCTGTAGGGCTATACCAGAGGATGAATGTTCAAAATATTAATAAACAGAATCAAGTCTAAGAGTTACTAGGAAGTCTAAGGAAAAGGGTTTTACAGGCTAATTTTTACACACTCTTTTCTTTAAAAGGGGAACAGAAATAAAAGTGGGTAATCAAAGTCTCAGAACCACCCTAGATCTGTCAGCTTTCAGCACCAGAGGTGTCAGGGAGAGAACTGAGAAGAATGTGTTACTTTAATCTGAAATTAGGCTGCTGTCTCACCGAACCAACTGGCAATTCTGCTGAGGCAGTTTAGTCACCGCAGTCTCTCTCTTGGCTGGGAAATAGTCTGCCTAACCTCCAACACCATTTCTGTCCGCTATGGGTCACTCTGAAACAGGCAGGCTGTACTGTTGTCATTTGGGACTTGCTTTTGGATATTTGAAAGTTCCTCAAATCTCTCAGGGCAATCAAGGCAAGTTTTTTTAGTGTGTTTCTTCATCAGTGTGTGTTTGTCACAAGAGGCTGATCAGCCAATCAGAGTACTTGGGGTAAAGTAAAAAAGACCTTCTTTCACTCTGTGGTGGCATCAGCCAACTTTATGGTGTTGTATGTTGGAGTAGCAGTTTATCTACAGCTGGGAGGAAGAGGTTGGATAAGCTCATTAAAAAGGCCAGCTCTGTTCTAGGATGCCCCCTGGATCCAGTGCAGGTGGTGGGAGACAGAAGGACTCTGGCCAAAATAACATATATCTGATGGACAGTGTCTCTCACCCCATGCATGATGATGTTGCTGAGCTGCAGAGCTCCTTCAGTGGCAGACTGCTGCATCCTAGGTTCATGAAGGAGCGTTTTCGCTGGTCATTCCTACCAGCAGCTGTAGACTTTACAACCAGAATCACTCCCAACAAGCCCAATAATATTTACATTCCTGCTGTAATTTGCACTGTTTGATTCATTTAACTAACATTTCTGTGGCTACTATTTGCACAGCTGTTTTTCTCAGTTTATATTTTGTTAACTTCTTTTAAATAATATGTTTACTTTTTTACTTTTGCACATCTACACATGCACATTCTGTAAATATTCACTGTTTTTAAATTATTCTACTTAGTTACACATTCTAATCTGAGTATGCCACTTTATTTTTACTAATTGCACAGTACCTAGGTTTTTGTAATTATGTCCTTAATGTACATATATTATTCTTAATTCTGTTTTTATACTTTTTCTACCTTTCTTATGTGATCGTGAATGCTTCTATTATCTGTCACGTTCCTGCTGTTACAGCAGAATTTCCCTTTGTGAGACAATAACGTTATGCTAGTCAGTCAAAAAATGTAAATAAAAGTGAAATATCTTCTTTTAGAGAGAGATCCGAAATGCCAAGGATCAATTATTGTAGCCAAAATATTATTCTGTGACTGGGGCTATTTTTACATTTAAATCATTTTATTTAATAAAATGCATCTTCTTTTTCAAGGTTTAGTGCATTAGTCAGTGTTCAAAATTATGAATAATTATGGATTATTTCAGAGGTTGAATGACTTCTATTTGTATAGAAAATTTGAATTTCTAAGCAAAATAGCAATATTCATTTAAGAAAATCTTATATGAACCTCTTGTTCCACAGGTTATTTTGGCTACATCTAAAAGTCTGGTAGGCCTACAGACACTTTGAAGGTACCGAGAAAAAAAAACATTTAAACTAGGTGAAAGCGCAAATCTGATATGTTCGAGTACACTACATCACACATTCAGATTGTCTTTGTCAGCATCGTCTGATCTAGTTACATGATATGTTTAAGTTATTCCACACCCTCCTTCGTGATCCATTTCAAATGCCATAAAACAAAGTCAAACCATTAAAGATGATCTACCCATTATTAGTATGGAAATGAGAAATGTAATACCGTAAAATACAGAAAGCTTGTCACTTGAGTGACAGTTAAAGACACTCCTGGTTCAGTGCGCTGTATTTAAGATATGTTTGATGTTTTTCAAACTCCGTATTTGGCACATTATCCTCGGGTGGCGTCCCACACCTTGTTGGTATTTAAGACAGATTTCAATGAATATTACCGGATTGGAGTGGTGGTTGCATTTAAGAGTACAGTTCCCTCATAACAGGGAGGTGTCGACTGCTGACAGATCGCTGTCTGGATGAGAGAGCACAGCAGCATCCCACCTCATTACCGTAGCAGCACACTAACCGGGGGACCGACACACTGCTCGCTGTGATTAAGATGTAAATTTCCTCTAATTGGAATGTAAATTCATACATTTATATGAAGACGTCAGCTGTCAGATTGCAATATTGTTTTCTTTTTTCTCGCTCTCCCCTGCTCCCCATCAGGGACTAGGTGCCTGTAATCTGTATCATACTCCCGCAGCCCGTCGTGGGATTTGCCGTTTGTTTAATGCCGGGCCCATTGTCCTGCATCCAGTCTGTCATTGTAGTGCTTCCCATTCATGTTTTTGTGTTTTGTTGCAGTCAGACTTGCTCGCTCTACCTGTGTTTGTTCCTGCACGCATGGCTGAGCCGTCAGGGCTTTGGGGATGGGGAGGAGACTTTGAGATGGGGCCGGGGTCATTTGGGTGGCCGTATTTTTTGTGTGCATCGATTACTTCTGCTGAATGTTCTTCAATGCAAATAAGTCTGCCACTTTGAGAGGAAGCACATGTATCTGAAGTAATTAATTTTACCCTTGAATGCCAGCTGTGGTGTTGGTGTGATGTGTTCCAAATTGAGCCTTCTTACTGAAAAAGGTGTTAATATAGGGATTTGGCCGGTGAAGTAAGTGTGTTCGCCAATGTTTGCTGCCAATATAAAATTGGATATGTAATTCTTAGTGTTGCTTATTGAAGATTGTGCTATTATGTAAAGTCGCTTTAATATGTTGCATTGTTTGAAATCTTCAAAATGCCGTTTTAATAGAGCAGCCAAAACCCAAAGAAAAACTTTGAAAGACCTTTGCAAAATATGGTGTGAAGTTTGTGTGATATACATTGTAATTTTCTAATTATTTCTCAAAGGATCTTTTAAATAGATACAGTAAAACACAGTTTCATAGGATTTATTTTTAATGCACCAAAAAATTGTTATGCTGTACCTCTATTTAAAGAGCCTTAAACTAAATAATGTTTTTATTGCTGTAGCATACTCTCACTGAAATGTTTTTAAAAATCCAACTTGTCATTTGGGGAAATTATTTCAGTGGATGGGCAATATACATGTTAGGAGTTCTGAATACCTGCTCTTAACAAAATCACCAGTGCCACAGTTATTTGCACCCTTAACAATGAATATTTAAAAAGGGTAATCGAAGCATTTCTTTAATTTATACTTATTGCTTTTTGAGTTGATCATAGGATCTTGAAACCTTTGTTTAGTACTACCTGACTTACTACCTGACTTCCTGTTTCACAGTGGTATAAATATGAACTGAAAAGAGACTGATATGTCTCCATTCTCATAAATCAGGAAATCGCAATAGGAAAAAATCCACCTGCCTAACCTTGGCCATATATACAGCCAGAGTAATAGTTAAGTTTTAAACAACTGAGAGTGTGACAACAAGAGTGGACGAGGACTCAGGTTTATCTTGCTATCATCCCCATTGAGGTGGTTAGTAACTCAGGCTCAAAAAACTCCAAAGCTAACAGTAGTAAAACCTGCATGAAAGGTTGTCATCGTTTACGCCTTAGCAAGTGTTTATTTTTGGACTTTTGTACACATTTTACCAGATTTTGCGAATAACTGCAGAGGGCACTGTATACAGTGATTAAATCAACCATTGCAACTTTTGCAAGTTATATTTCTGTTTGCATATTTTGTATTTAATAGTTCTGAACTGTTGCCTGCCCATTGAAACATAAAGATAAAACATTTGTTGTATAAATAGCATATACATATGCTACTTGATCTGTATCTAGGTTGGCATGTAGCTTTGCAGAACACTAACCAGATTCTCCTAGAATGAGCCTTAACAATATCCGTCTAAACAGGCCATACACCTAAAATGATCTGGAAATGTTCAAAAACAACAGACAATATATCTTACCTGTCACACTAAAGCATGCAAACTTTCATTGCATGAAAAAATCTCAAGAAAGCAAATAGCTTATTTTGTTTAAAAACATTCCATTCTTACAACACCTTCAATCATTTTGGAGGAATGCAAGTTGTTAAATTAGTAATATGCTGTCTAGTTATGTTTTGGTTGTTATGATGATTGACAGATAATTGTCTGCCTTAACAGTTGGACAATGGCCAAACAGGAAATTGTGTTCCTATTAATTGTACTTAACCTTGAATCTTCCTGTTTATCTCAAAGTTTCACAATATTATTTAAAAGTTTAATGTTTAATGTTTGTCCAATCTTGAGAATTTTTGTATTTTTATTTTCAGGCTTAATACTACTTTAAAGAGGCTATATGCAACTTTTTCCCCAAAATAAACGATCCATTTAACTGCTTGCGAGTGCTGACTAGCGGTGGTGGCAGAGTGATCTGAAACATTTAACATGAACGCGCTTGACGTCACATCCGCAGACAGCGCGGGAAAATCGGACCAGACAAAAAATAGAAAAAATTGGATACAGGCTTATAGGTGCACCCACTGTGAGTTGACAAGGTGTCAGTATGGTCATCAGGAGATGTTTGAGTCATAAATGGTCAAATAATTGTTACGTTTATTTTGGGGGAAAAGTTGCATATAGCCCCCTTTAACATTATCAGATATTTGGTAGAGTTTTTAGAAGCGATTTATCATCAACAGATGTACACCAACGGACACCGGATTTCCTGCAGGAACAAGATGCAGATTTCAGAAGTTTTACAGAAAAAAATGGTTTGGCTAGTGCAGAGTACTACAATAGGCAAAAACATGTTCTATTACCAGCACCTCCACCTAGGTTTCTTTTTATTGACCAAAGTATTTCAGTACTGGAGTTGGAGAGTTTGCATGGTTGCAGAGTTCCCATGTAGTTCTACGAAGACATTATGAGTTGTAAATCCAGCACACTAAACATGTTTTGACAAATACAAACAAAAGATGGATGATGTCTTTGTGTTTTTATGTTTTTCAATAGTACAGATAGGGAAGTAGAGGGTGTGTTGTTGCATTCCTCTCAGGCAAAGTAGTGTGTGAAATCTCACAAGTCACGCAAGCTCTGTTATCTCAGAGTTTTAATAAGGGAATTACCTGCAGATTTTCAAAAATGCTCGCATACTAAACCACAAAAAAAAAAAAAAGATACAAAATCTTTAACGAACATGTTTGTTGCATTGTTCATTGTGTGGTGATGTTGTATAGTTAAGAAAAAAGAAAATATCTGACTTCTCAGGAGGAACTTTTAAGCCACTGGCAGCATGGAGAGGATGAGAAAAAAAATTTGATCATCTGAGTTATATTTTTTCCCTGCCATAGATAAAATATGCAAAACACAAAGGAAATAGTGAAAAGCGGGAAGTTTTCACAGGCCTTACCCGTTTTGTTGTGTGTGACAGAACCTAAGCTTCTCATGCAGTCTGACTCCAGCTGTTGGCTGAGGAATCCTGACTATGCTGCCACGGCATGTCAGTGCTACTCCACCCGGCTGTGGCACCCGACCTGTGCAGAGTGCTTTTCTATCAATTAGCCTTCCAAGAGGAAGGAATCCTAATAAACCTGCTCCCTTCACTTCCATTCAATCCATCAAGTTCTGGTCATCACATTGAATCAACAGGGCGGAAAACTGACACGTTCCCAGCCGTTATTTCAGTTAATCAGGAATCTGCCTCTGGTCTGAAAAACCAGCCGAACTTTGGTCATGTGGGTTATTTTCAAGTTGAGAATGTTCTCTGATTCTCTGCTGATGGCAAATCAGGCTATCAGGAAGTACATATTGAGGGACGCACCTAACACACTACACCAGATTCTGACAGTCCCAGCCATCACCTGATTTTCCAAGTTTTTTATGAAGAAGTGCTTCATATCTTTATATCAAAGTTAATATTTTTTGTTAACTCAGTTTTCCATCCATCCATCCATCCTAAGGAAGGCACCCAGGAAATTCTGCGGATTCCTTTTGATGTCGAGGAGCAGCAGCAGTACTTTGAGCTCTCCTCAGTTGACAGAAGTCATCACCCTTTCTCTCCATTTCATATGTTTACATACATGACATTGTTCTTTTGATTATGATCAATATATCTCTTGATCATATGTGAGGATCAGAGTGTAGCTGGAGCAATAAACCAAGAGATTCCCCTTTTGGTTCAGATCTTTATGTTGGCAGAGCAGAGCAGAGAAGTGCCGGCATCACTACAGACAAAGCATCAATCTGTCTATCCAATTCCCACTTTATCCTACCATCACTCATATCATCTACAAAAAGAAAAGTTGAGAACTCGAGGTTCCCAAACCGGAACTACTAGAGTTAAAGGGAAGGCTTGGTAAAGTCCAATGCACATAGCGAGCAAGCTCAACTTTGTGCCAACTTTGTTTTAATGAAGTTTTTACAGACAATGTCTTAAAGTCTGTCTTTGGATCGTTTTCCACATGGCATACATTAAAACCAGGCTTAGCTCACAGAAGACAGAGCACAGATAGAGGAGTGGAAGGGTAGAACTGGGGCAGAGATAGAGACAAGCAGAGAAAGAGAGAGACCATGTTGTCCCCCAGGTACGACTGAGTCACTCATGCAGAAGGAACCCACATGGAGGGCGGTAGGAGAGTGGGTTGGGGAGGTGTAGGGGCCATGAAGGATCTCTTGGCTTTCTCTCCTCATTTGTACCTCCCTTCCTAGAAAACACATCTGTCTTCTTTTCTCTGCCACAAATCTTTACAGCAACCTCACCTTCTTACTCTGGTGCCAGAATTTGCTCCCCCTTTACAGCTTCAAGTTTTCTTTCATTTAGTTTGCAACTTTTTCTGTTTAGTAGCACCTGCCATGTCCTCCTAAACATCCTTAATTTGGGTCATTCGGATTATTTTTAAACTGGGTTATTTGGACAAATCGTACTTTCCATTACCCCAAGCGGTCAATCTTACATGCAAATATGTGTCAGCTCTAAGAGCGATCACCACTTTAGTCTGCTGCAGAGCTATCTCATGGCTGTGTGCATTAAAACAATTCAATTCCCCCCCCCACAATAATTTGCAGATGTGTTGGGTGAAATTTAGCAAGAAATTATCATTTTCTGAATCACTTCACTCTGCTTGCTCTGTGTTTGTTTCATTCTTTCTCCTTCTCCTTTTCGTCTTTGAGCTCTTCAAAAGATTCAGAGCCCCCCTGCATGTTCTTCCTTTTGCTTCTTTTCTCTCTACTTCTTTTCTTCATCGTTATCCAGCAGCACTTTTCTGTGCGTGCAAATGCTTTCTGAACAGCATCCTTTCTTCCCTTTCAGGCTAAATGTCATTGTTGCTGCCTGTGGGCTGGGTGTATTTATTTAGGGGTAATTGGTGTGTGGATGAGTGAGGTAATGAGGTGCATCCACACTTGGCTGCCTCCTCCCTGAGAGGCCAGAGACAGACGTAGCCTTGCTGGGCTCCGGCTTGAGAGGTACCACACTGCTGCCTCCTCAACGCCAGCCAGAATGGCTCTTTCATACTCAGGTGGACAAACACAATCAGTGGGGCTGATACCTCAATGAGGCGTCTGCGGTTTGAAGTGCTATGTACATGCGTGCACGTCTGCGTGTGCTGATGTGCTTGTGTTTGTGGGCGGTGCGGGAAAACAGTGCTCAGTCGTTTTCTTGTCTCTGCCTCGAGTCCTTGTTTGTCTTGCAGCCTGTGTTTGCAGAAGTGATTCTCCCTGTGTGTTTGTGAGTGCATGTATATCGGACCCAGTGGCTGCTCAAAGGAGCTCAAGGAGGACCTTTGGTTCCCATAGCCCCCTGCCAGCCCCAGAATCCCCCTGATATCCTGCAGAGTTACCTAATGATGTCACTTACACCTTTCTTACCCGACTGCTTGTGTGTGGCAGGAACCGTCTGATGCTTCAGCCTTCACATGCCATTTGCTGCCTTATACCCTGTGAAATTCAATTGCACAGCTCTGCTGTAGCCAAAGAAGGGGAATCTCCCTGACTCTTTCTCTCCACATGCTCTTCCTACTTCACTTCTTAATTTCTCATACTTCAAGACTCTCATTTTGGTTATTTGAATACTCACTTGCCACTTCTCTATGCCAGACTTTGAATGAAGCTTAAAAGTTTTCAACAGGAAGACTTGCGTGTGTGTGGTTGCCTACAGGTGTTCAGTAGATAATATGACGCATACATTGTCTTATTGTTATTATCAAGGGTAATTGGTGTGGACCTGCCAGCCTTTGATAGACACACAATTACTGTATGTGATGCATAAGTGGACTCATTTTGGGCCAGGATTTGGAGTTGCTAATGGTGCATTATTCAGCTTTTGGTCTGTCCCCAAATGTGCCGGGCCAAATCAAACACGCCGCTGCAGGGTAATTGAGGCCCACTCCGAACCCCCTGCAGTGAGCAAGGCAGAACTGTAATCCCCTGACAACTCTGACTTGGCCCCAATCTGGCAGGCCGCCCATTTCCCAGCAAAATGCCCAACTTGAAGGAAGAAGCTGATGGTAACAGTTGAACTGGTTTCTAGTTTTGTTATTCTGTACAACTTATCAATGCTCTGTATCCATCTCAGTTCTTACGCTTTCTTTTACTCTTTCACTTTACAGTTAAACACTAAATATAGAAAAAAGCAATATTTTACTTATGTGTTTTTCTCATCTTTTGAGTCATCCATTTATATATTTATATTATATTTTTTAAATTAATCTTACCCACTGGAAAGCTTTAAATTAGAAATAATAAAAATGTGCTATAGCAAAAAAGGCTATAGCAAATACTAAAATCTGTTTTAACCTCTTTTAATCAACATTGGACTCCCAAAATGAACTTTCGTCACCTGCAAGTTACTTTTGAAAAAAAGAATTCATTATCGGTGTTATCACATAGCCACTAAAAAACGCATGTATATTTCTGTATTCAGGACATACTTTCTTTTGACTTAAAGGAAAACCATAATTACTAAAATAGTCTTAGTATCAAATAAGTTTGTTACTGTTAATTGTCCAGTGAACTATAATTAGGTCTCACCTAACCGTGGTGAGATAGAAGTTGCTTAAATACACATAGAGCCTGATTCATCAAAGGTTTGTGCTTTTAAAATGCTCGCAAACAAAATTCATATATTTCAGATTACATACAAAAGCCAGATATAATTAACTTGTAAACTTTCAACCTTCAATTAAATACCTAAAATATTCAGGTAGATCCAAAGCTAAAATTTGATTTTCATACTTTTTTTAAAGAATACATGCCCTTTTGTTCTCTAATAATATTAGATAATTTATTCCATTCCTGATATGCTCTGTAGACAACAAGTTTTTGCAGGAACTTTCTGTTAGCACGTTTTACCATTAATTTAGTATCACAAGCATATCTACTACAATGGGTGTATATCTGATCAGAGAAAATTAACTCTTAGTAAAATGATTCTGGTTGACCTGTTAGAATAACTTTTTAATGATAAATTGCGGTCCGTTTCAACAACATTAGTAGAATATGGACATTTTAGGACAAAGCGAGCAGCCTTTTTCTGGAAAAGCTGCAGCTTTAATAAGTCTGACTCTGGAACACGGCGCCTGCATGGAGCGCAAAGCAGCGTATGTACACCGCACGCATTAAGTTTATTAATGACAAACAAACAATATCATTCGCAGACATTCAGCCTAGACAGCCTAATATTAATTAACTCTCTAGCAGCCATAGACTTGACAGGTATGTCGGGGGGGGACGCAAAGTCCTCATTTGAATACTGCTCTTTGCGCCTGTTATCATTTACGCACACAATCTTAGTAGATCACCCACAAATCAGGAACACGCCCTTCTTGCAAAATTTTTGATGTGGACACAATTCTTTGCATTTTAATTGGAATATTGATAAATCAGGCACATTTTATGTCACTATTGTAAAAATTCTTGCTGATTCTTGATTTTAGTACATTTCTAAAAGGATTGAATATTTAGTCTTTTCCATTCATTTTCATTCATTCATTCAACTTATTGCTCTTATATACCTGATTGTTATACACCATATGCTTGTACTATTTAAAGGTGAATCATTGTTGTGTTTGTCTGATTTCAGATTATTTAAACCTAGCCATCCTCATCTGTTTGACCTCTTAAAGGGGTCATTCACAGTCAAGTTACACTATGCATTTAGTGCTGTCTCTCTGATTTTTGACATTAGCGTGCATTCTCCCCAGGCCCTGGCTCACTGTTTTAATAGCTTTCGTAATGCTTCACAATTAACACTCAGTCGGCGCTCTGGGTTAGGTAATGGCTTGTGTGCTAAATTAGAAAACACAAAACAAGAATTCCCCTATCACCCCGAATTGCTCCGAGGACCTAGGGGTTATGCAGGAAATTGAAGGTGGTGAATTTTTTGACAGGGCAGCCGAGGTGATGTCTCATTCCTACTGACATGTTGAACACCCTAAAGGTGGCTTTGCCAACAGTCTGCCCAGGAAGCACCTCACCTAGCTGTGGCTAAATTTACACAACCACCTGCCCACAGGGATTGTACTGGAGAGTAACACAGAGGTGGAGGGGTGGAGAGAGAAGAGGAAGGAGGGTAAATGTGATGGAGAGAAAGAAATATATTTACACGGTGACTTTGAATGCTCTTTGCCGTTTGTGTACAGAATACCAAACTCTAGTGCTCGACTTTTACAGCAAAGGTTTAGCTTGTACTGGCTTATTTTCATTTACACTACTGGGCTTTTTTTGTTCTGCATAATTCCTCCATAACCGCATACATTTGCTTCATTATTATGTGCTGTTTATTTATCCTTGAAACGGCAATTTTTTAAAATCATAATAATAAATAATAAATAATTTTTTTAAACTTATTTTTACTTTTATTTATTTTAACTTTGCCAAGTGAAAACGTTGAATCTCATTTTTAAAGTTTTCCACTGTTTACTGTGTTTGCATACACCAAGCTAGAAACACACACATGCTTCCATTAATACTGTATTTGGGTCAAAAGTACAACTGCATTCAACACATGCAAAGAGTTACACTTCAGCCGAATAAGTGATTTTTTGTCTGCAAGGCTCACACCATATTTTTTCATTTATTTATTTATTCATTTATATATTTATTTATTATTTTTAGGTTTTTCTTGTCCCTAGTGGCCTATCTTGACAGTAATCAGACAAGAAACTGACAGACACGCAGCAAAGGTCTCAGGTTCAGGAATGAAATCCTCAACAGCTGTGTCAAGAACTAAAAGCCTCTAAATAGAGGGATTATTTGTTTATTCACCAAGCAGATGCGCGCACAACCTTGGTGCAGAAAGAGACACCGGTCCTTAACATAGCTCCGGTTCCCATTGGTATTATTTGCTGCTATCTTGCAGTTGTAGTGTTGGTTAGCTATGTTAGCTTGTTTGTTAGCCAAGGCCAGGGGTCGCGATAACCGAACATTTTCCGTTTCCATTTTTTTTGTGCTTTTTTTAACTGTGACTGAAAAATCTGAAGGCCACTGGTCATTTTCACAGATTGCAATTCCCACCCCTGACCACCAGACCCACAGACATTTTAAATTTTATGGACAGAGTTCATGTAAGTAATCAATCAAAAACAGATTCCCATGAGAACATCTGAGCATCATCTCCGACCTGGAGACCAAACTCACCGAATGCATCTTGCAATCCGGGAACTGACAGTTTGTTGAAGAATTAAGGAGGCTTCAATCGCATCTGTGACTGCACCGGACACAGACTGGCGGTGACAGATCGCTTAAGCTTAACACCTGATGCAGAAGGAGCCCATGTGGGGATTTCCTCCTACTGAAGTGATCAGAAAACCTGCCATTCAGAGAGTCTTGCCAAATTCTTATCACTTCAATTGAATACTACTTAAAATTAATCAACATTAAATACCACTAAATATGTTATTATTATGACTTAAAAAATTGATGGGTAAAAATTCAAATTCAAAAATACTTTATTGATCCCAGAGGGAAATTAAGTGTTGGTATAGCTCATATAATTAATTAAAAATAGATTATGGCCGGATTTTGATTTGACCCCATCAGTCAAAATGACCGACAACAAAAACTGTAGTGCGACCTCTGGCCAAAGCTTACCTGATATGAAGGGATCGCTGCAGATTGTTGCATTTTAATCATCTACTCATTTCAGTCGCTTCTTCTGATAACTTGCAGCCAAAGACATCTTTTGTTTGCCTTAAAAGGGGTCCGAGTTGATGGAATTGCATAGAACTTGCATGTTTTGTTGTTTTTATCAGAGAGCTGTGCAACCAATATTACAACAAGACATGATCGGGTCTCTTTCTGCACCCGACATGCGCAGTAGAGCAGGGAGTGACATAGACTGATAATCCCTCTATATGAGGTGCCCAGTCTACCACTATACTCTGCAGTGCACCTGGCTTCACCTTCTTTGGCAAATCTTCACTTGGAAACAGCTTTTTGCATCTACTCAGGTCATCTTAATCCAACAATAAAAAATTTCTAGGATCTGAAACAGAAAGTGTAGACATGGAAAAAGCACTGGCTTCTATCAGTTGAGTCAGTGTATAACAGAGAGATGCAGGAATGGCGGAGAAGGCCAAAGGAGCAGACCATGACTGACTATATATGTATCCAGACTTAACTATATGAACAGAATATTCATCATGTATATTCACATTTAGACTGTACAAATTGAATTCTCTAAGACAGATACCGACATAGGTCAGTGACAATTGTTGATCTTCCTCAGTGGCAGAGTTCAGGGCGCTTGCCTGTGGGCTGATGAGAAGTGAATGGCCTTTGAGGCTTTAGGCTGGTCTATGTGTGGCCCGGCTGGTCCAAGTCAGCAGTAATGACTGGCTTTGGCCAGCATGCCTGTTAATGTGAATGAGGTTACTCTGGGCAACACCTTTTCAGCTGGGTCCTATGAAGTCCCAAGTATGGTGGTCTTTGTCTGCACAAGGGCCGTCCTCTCAGCAAAAGGGCTTCTTTTTTTGTGAGGACTATCAACTAGTGATGGATTATTTCCAACCCCCTTTATTCATCCTTGCAGACTTAGAGACACGGATACACACAAGTAGATGCACACCTTCAGTGATAGCAAATCTAATGCGACAACAGTCAGCATATTAGATTTTAGATGGGAAGATTAAATTCTTCTGAATTTATAACAACACATACCTTGAAATTTTTTATTGCCACTTTATATATATTTGTATCTCTGTTTAGAAATTTACTTAATTTTTACCCCCTGGTCAACTTACTTCTATATCGTTTATTTTATGTCATCTATTTCCTTAAATGTTTTTAGAAGGCTACATTTGAGCCAATACCCACGCAGTCCTAATTCATGTAAATTATCACTTCTTCTCGTCTTACATTCATCTACGTTTCATGTTGTCCGCTATATAAAGAAGAACATTGATTTCCTTTTGGCTCTGAGACAAAAAAATCTATAATGCAAAGTCATGTTTTCCTTGTCACTTGCAGTACACTAATATCCTGTGCAAGATGGAAGTTAAAAAAGGTATTATTTGAAACATATTTGTGGTGACAGTTTTAAAATTGTCGTGAAGGACACTGGAAGCATTTTACACGGCGCATGTTGTGCTGTCGTCTTATTTCTGCCTCATTCTGTGCTGGTCTCCTACTAGCACAACAGACTTCCTCTATGAGAGTCACTCCATCCTCCCACCCTTCCCAAGCGGTCAGCCACTTACCCAGCCCGACACAATAACCTCCAGACGACCTTTCGCTTTGCCAAATGTTATGCCTGTAAACTGTGTGAACTCTATCACAGGACAAATGATGGGTGAAAAATGGGACTTTCTACTGGAGCTAAGGCAGGGTTTAGGAAACCCTCAACGTACAAGCAGGCATTGTGCACTCATGTTGTAAATACCTCTCTGTGTGACACATGCATAGGAGAGTGGCAGTGTGTGTGTGTGTGTCTGTTTTTTTTTCCTACAAGAGTGTGTGCACTTGTAGACTGAATACAGAAAAAAAGAGATGAATAATGCATGAAAATGGTATTCTTGGTAATGTTCTTGCTTTTTTGTGTGACTGTAATAGTGACGAAACACGTCAGCAAAAGGTATCTTGAAGGAATATTTTAGCTTTTGGGGAAGCAATTCTGTAAATAATGCAGCACGAAACTGCAGCATGATTTACCATGCTTTTTGTGTAGAATATGCATTACAAATTAGCTAATTAATTATTGTTTGCTGTTTTATTCTGAGATACACGGTAACTAGCAGGATTTGTAATTTCATTGCCATCTTTTTTTAGTTTGAAAGGGGGATGTCTTCTACAGGATGTTTCACACTGAGAATGCTGCAGTTTGTAGCCACCTGCGAGACATTTAGTACCCATGTAATTGTTAGCTACACTGGTGCAAGAGGGTTTGTTTAAGGGAACAAAATGGAAGCAGGAATGGACCAATTGGCATCGCGTTGGACCAAATTGAAGGTATAAATTGACAAAGTGCCGATGTCACCCAGAACCTAAGCTTAGGTTTAAACTGTAACAAAGCAAAATGTCAATTAACTCTGTTTTTAACTCTGGTTTTCTTTGGCTTTAGCCTCACCCTTTAGCTGTAGATTAGCTAGAAGTGTGATTTCTGTAGCCCAGCATCTGTAAAACTGTAAAAAAAAACTGCTACAAAGTGTCAGCGGTGCCTTAACCTGAGGACATCTGTAACAGAGTCATGGTTTGAGGGTTGAAATGTGTGTTTGAGGGGTGGAGGGCACAAAAGGTCCCCCAGACATGCTGTCATAACCCGTGCGGCTGTGCTCTTTGCTATGGGCCTATCTGTAGTGAAGGCAGCACTTAGATATGTTTGTACTCTATGCCCTCTACCCCGCTCCCCTTTCTCCCTAGGCGCCATGTCACCCCAGGGGGGCAAACCAGCACTCCATAGCTGTACCCATGTCCGCAATACCAACTAACCGCCCTCCTATAACTATCCACTGCCATGAGGGTCAGCGTGCCCCCCATCCTTCGACGCCCACGGTCTGTACCAACACCGCCCAGCAAAGAGAGACAAAACAGAACTGAAAAGAGACAAAATGGCCCCATGCTGCATTTTCCTGTCAAGGCGCTTGACAGGACCAAGCCAAATACCCCAGAGGAGTGTTTAGTTGAAGACACTGATGGCTGAGATAACAAGTCAAGTTGTTGTATTACAGTGCAGTTACACTTTGGCCCTCGTTTGTCCATTTGTTATTCAGAAACAACCTAGAGCTTGCTGATTCCCATGCGTGTCATGTTTAGTAACGTGACAGATAATATCAAATGCTGCATTTTATTTGCCTGTGGAGCGTGAAGGGTAAGTGAGGAGCTACCTAATAAAGACAACATGAACACATTCCTTCAGGTATTAAAAAAAAACGTGAAATATTGTCAGCTAATCAATTTCCTGTTTGGACATGCTCACTTCTAATGAAATTCAGCCACTTATTAGTCCCTTCCCCTTCGTTCTCTGTTTGGGAATATAATTACACCCAAAATGCTTACTCATCCTTCTGCCTGCCTGCTGCCTACTCTGTCAGATTCATTAGGCCATGAAGCGGAAGAGAAGAGGAGCCTGTGTCTGTATCTGTCTATCTGTCAGTCCGCCTGACTGTCTGTGTGCCCTGCCTCTCAGATTATCCTGGATCAGGCGGCAGGTGACCTGGTGGGCAGGTGACTATCACCACATTACCGAAGAGAAATATTAGAAGAGCTGCAGCCCACCTTGTGTAATTCTTTCATCGACTCAAACTGCAAACACTTAAGGTGCTTCTACTGAATTTGTGTGTAGCATGTAAATCAATACCACATAGTGGATATGAAAATGTACTTGTGGTTTTGTACCTTGGTTTTTGTGAGAGTAATTAGGTATTTCAAGCTTCCCTGTACAGAGTATGGGATATTTTCAACAGTAAAATGCAACTCTGACTTTGGTTGAACAGTTGGTACCCTGATTTAGGAAAAAAATAACAACTAACTAATAAAAAGGATTAAAAAAAATAGTCGAACAGATATGAAGTTTGCCAAAGTCTGAGGATGTGATGGTTTGTTACCATAAAGAGGAAACACTGGAACTCCTGGATTTAAATGGATTTTATTCCCACTTAAACTAAACAATGAAAGAAACTCAAAAAAAGAACATTCAGAACTTGAACAAATCAGTTGAAAATCCAACAATATCATAATAAAAAGTAAAAATGTTAAACAGAGAGAACTGGGAATAAATCAATTAAAATAATAGTTACAGAAACCTAAAGCTGACAAACATGCCCACAGATGACTTTTCTTGGTATGAAATTATCTCCTGCCCATACATTTTAAATTAGGTTATTTTCAGATACACAATTCCATTTCACAAAATTCCAACTCTCAGCCGAGTTAATGTCTGGCGCTTCTCTGACTTTGAAAAAAACTATTTTAAAATCTGTGTGACAAAGTTTTCTCTGTTAAAATCACTGGTGGTGCGTGTATTTGCACAGTCACTGTACTCTGTGCATTCTTACAAATAGTCCAGATTTTGAGAACTAATTGCTGCTTGTAGGAAAAATAGGGTTGACAATCTTTATACAATTTTATTTTCACATACTAAATGAAAAATTTATGCTTGGTTTGTCTGTTGGCCAAAACTACTGCTTACTTAGCCCTGGTTCATTATGGCTCGACTTTTGAGCAAATTGCTTGCTGGCACATACCTCCTCAGTGCCTCGCACCTGCCTACACTAGTTGGACAGAGTTGCTTTATAAGAGTTGTCTAACACACTATTAGAATTGGGATGTTGGGAATGTTTGCACCTCATTTGGACAAATCATCACCTCTTTTTTCAAAATATTGTGTATGCACTTAAAGCTTTCCTGCAATTTGGCATATTGTTGAGGGGGAAAAAAGATTTGTAGATGCTCAAGAAAATTTGGAAAACCTCAGCACCTTATGTTGTTAGGTATGACCTTCACCCTGACATCACTGCCTGTACATGGACCGATGTGTGAAATTAACATTTAGCCTTCTATGTCTGCCAAAATATCATTGTTTAATACTCATCCTATTGCAAAAGCATTAAAATTTTTGATTTTGATTTGTCTTTTTGCTCCATTTACATTTGTTGTGTGGTGAAATAAATAGGTGGGAATACACCTTTAAGTTTAAACTCATACATTAGCAACTTTACGAAAACAGTGCTCCTGGACAACCGCTAGAAATAACTTCATGAATAAAACCTAAATTAAACAAATGATAAAAGATGAATGGCTGAGAGAATGTTTTGACTGAAGTGTGAATTAGAAAGACCCTTCTTATAAACCGGTTTTTCTCTGGGCAAACCCGAGAGTCGTGTTTCACTCTTTGTTGCCACAGAATAAGAGGAAGGTAGTACTTCTTCTGAGTCTTTGTTCAGTGCAGGTGGGTTAGAATTAACACAGAGAAGGGATTAATGCAGTTACGTTCTTTTCTGACAGGGCAGCGGAAGTATCTTCTGAAATTGCCAACGTAAATTAAGTGATAGTTTGTGTCTTAAATAAACAAGCATATTTCCTTATTATGTTTGGTGTTATAGTAGGTGCCGAAGCCAATATGGGTTTCTATTGATTCAGCAAATGATTTCCCACACAATGCTCTGTAACTTTAGAGGTGTGAGGAGATTATGGTTCTGTATAGGTGATTTAGCTGGTTTAGCGGATGAACAGGGAGGCAAGTCTGGGAAATATCTACCCAGTTTTTAGCCGTGAAACGTTCTGCTGCTATTTTGACCCTTAGCTGGTTGTAGAAATGGGGCCTGAAATAGAGGACGCTGACCCGTTGTCAGGGTCAGACATATTAGTTTACAGTAGCTGTGCTGCAGCTGTGCCGCTGAGGGAAACAGAAATGGCAAAATCAAGCTGCTTAGGACTCTGTAATGAGTTGTTCTGCATCAGTACAGCATCAGGCATTTCCTTTTTTATTTATCACACTGTATAGCCAAACTGCTTACTTACTATTTCTAGTGTAAATCCACCCACTTTTATTTCACTGACTCAATGGAGCTTATGAAAATTGTGACTACATCCCAGAAGGGATTGTGTTATAGTGGCATTGAAGGTAAATGTGCCACTTCCATGTGCATGTTCCACCCACGGCTAATCTGATTGGAACAGCCATGGCGGTGGTCATGTGTTCCAACTTGGTGTTGGGTTTCCTATACTTCTAAACTGTACAGTGACACGGGCCATTTCAAAGTTTGACCAAAACTCTATAGAAGAAATGACTCGTTAAATTAGCACCTAATACTCCATTCATTAGCAACCCTTTAGCATTAGTGGAATGCCTTTGATGGTGTTGGGTTTTATTTGTGAGTGTGGCTCCTTTGTAGCTGCCTGTTGGAAAAATAACTGAATATTAACCATTCCCTGCCCCATAAATCATGCATAGTTACAAACAAAGCTACATTAGAAACCAATAAGGGACCAAGCATAATGATTTGTTGTACTTTTAAAGTATTGCATGTTTTAGACGTTTAGTAAGTGATATCAGTAACCCTCTTAGGCTAAGCTAGTCTGTGGGCCAGCCCTCGGGGCTCATATGAAGTGCTTAGCACTCGTTTGGAGCTTTGTCGCCCCTCGCCCTGTTGCCAGCATGGCCCAAACCCCTCTGGCCAGGGAACAGAGCTGAAAAACTCCTGACCACCACCGGCGAGGCAACAGTGACACAAAATAGATAATCACACTAAGTTTGTGGCACACATGCATTTTCACATCCCCCACCCCGCTTTCAATCAATGCAGCACAACCAGTGGTCCTTTTTGCTGCCGTCCACTCCTATCTGACACCCACCATCACCCCTCCACCACCCCCGACTCGTTTTTTTTCTCCCTTCTTTCTCCACCCTCACTAAGGTTGCCAGGCAGCAGAGAAGAGATCTCACACAAACATCCACCCTGCTATGCCTCTGAGGGTTTTCCGGATGTCCTTGTTTACATCATGGAGTGTGTAAGTCGCAGGGAAGCAGACTCAGAGCTTCTCTGACCAAGGCTTTCTATGCCTTGCTGAACCCCATTCATCTGATATCTATGCGAGTGTGTATTTCTAATACAAGTGTTTACTGCTTTGGATGTTAATATCTAAACAGGATCATGCTAATTTGTAAGTCTTTCCTGGTATTAAAATTAATATTCCTGGATTAAAAGGTAGTGTAAAATAAGTTTTCACGGCTCTGATAATAATTACATTGCCTGCCACTGATGTATGGTTTTTGACTGTTGCAAAGCTTCCTGTTCCCTCACTGTGCCCAACCGATCGATTGGTTTTGTCTGCTCCTCCCTCCAACTTTGATGTTACCATTGATTGTTCTCATCTGCCCCTGAACTCAAAGGTTAGAGGAGCGGAGCTTCACTTCTGGATTGCTTTGACCTTCGCTCTGCACATGCTCAGTGGGTTTTCAAAGCCCAGAGCCAAAGAGAAGCAGGCCCGTGGGTGCGTGGCAGACATACTGTGGTGTTTTTATTTATTTATTTTTTAACTCACCCAGCGAGGGTGATGTATATGTGATTGATTTCTTTCTCCCCCATTCCTCTCTGTGCCATGTTTCTGCTGCAGTGCACTAAGCAGGACTGAGTCCAGGCTTGATCAATGCATTGTTTTTCTTTTTCAATCACACTCGAATGAGCTGAAGACACGAAAGGTTACCCAGGTGAGAGTTGGCAGAGATGGAAGCAAAGCAGGGCTTGGATTGGTCTCCATAGATGTTTGTGTGCATCTGGAATGGAGTAGGTGGGAAAGAGAGTAGACTAACTTTATTGTCTTACTAGCATCTTCTTTATGTTTTTGCCGTACCCTTGAAATCATTCTTGTTGCCTTAAGGTGACTAATGTCTAGAGATTAATTGCAGGTTCTTCCCAAGTCTTTAACCTAATTTGGCAAAAATACACATTCTTTTTTCCCCCTGTTTACCTCACAGAAAATTTATGTTCTAAAGTTTCACAACAAGTCCCTCTCTTTGCTGCCTATGTCCATGTAAAGGTTAGCAATCCAGCCAACCATGTCCCATGCACATGTGAGCTTTCCAAAATGAAGCTGGCGTCATAGAACCAAAAGAGTCTCTATAAAGAGTTTTACATAGAATAAATATCAAACATTTCCCCTGCTGAAGGATATCCATTATCTATATCTATCCCGTCTATCCTTTGCAGAGTTGCAGGTGGGGCTGGTGCCTATCTCCAGCAGTCATGGGGCAAGAGGCGGGGCACACCCAGGACAGGCCCCCAGTCCATTGCAGGACAACATAGAGACACAAACAGCCATGCACGCACACACTCCTACCTAGGTGCAATTTAGAGAGACCAATTAACCTGACAGTCACGTTTTTGGACTGTGGGAGGAAGCCGGAGTATCCGGAAGGAAACCCACGCATGCACAGGGAGAACATGCAAACAAAGACTCCCGACCTGGAACCCAGGACCTTTTTGCTGCAAGGCAACAGTGCTACCAACTGCGCCATTGTGCAGCCCCTATTCTGAAGGATAAAACACATCAGTTGTTAGTCACATCATTTTAGTTTCATTCTATTTTTAAGCGCCGCCACTTCTGGTTTAAATGTTCTGAGAAGTTTTGAATTTGCTCATTTTTTTTCTAGGACTGGAAGAAGAAAAAAAATTTAATATGGAAAAATGGTTTGAATTTCTACACTTCATTTATCCTTTTTCTGTTTCTAAAGGACAGTTCCAAAAAGTTCCAGAAGCAGTTAAATGATCTCACACTAAAACAATCTTAACCAAATAGATAATAAGACGCAAATACTATTTAAACAAGATCAAGGTTAATATTTTGTACTCAAATCTCCAGAAAGTTTGAAAAGCTGCAGAAAAAAAGTGGTGAGATTCTAGTCTGGAAGCAATCTGTAGGAAACCTCTACTGAAGGAACTACCCATGACTGAAATACAAGAATTTGTACGGTCTCTGCCATCTTCAATGCAAGCTTCCCACTGTGTTCTACGGTCAAGAAATGTGACGTACTGCATCATGTGTCTTTGCTCTGACCATTCATTATACCTACCTCATACCCATTAAATAAAATGACTGTTAAGTGGGTCCAACTACCTCGCTTGACAACTCAGAGGTATCACAGCAGAAAGTTGAAGGCACACAAAAATGTCACGAAGATTTCGAAGTCCCAACTTGAGATTTTTTGCAAAATATGCTTTAGTGTAGGTAGGAAGAATACCATTTCAGCATCTCTAAATTGTCAGTGTCATCATCAGGGACTCAAGCCTTGATATCAGACAAAAGCATCGGTGATATTATAAATAACTCAGGTGTTTCCAAAAACAAGACTGAATAGTGGATGGAAGCTGCCTACCCTAAAGGGGTAAAGAACATTATGTGGTAAAACTCCCCTAAACCCTGTACCCAAACACCTAGTCGTTTAGAAAAAAGATAAGTATCTGTGGGAGTGGAAGGAATATCCTGTAAAGCTGGATGTCTGGAGGGGATGCGGATGTAGCAGGCAGGGAAGCTTTAGCTGGTTGGGATTGGGTGGGAGCGAGCGCAGGCTTTGACCAGAGGGTTTCAGATGTCATAGCAGATTCTTTCAGGGCAAATTACAGGGTTTAACCTCCCTTGTCCCAAAGAATGGCAGCGTTCTGATTTAACTTCCTTGACAGACACTCGAGCAACATGCTACTCAACACCATTGTCGGGGGAGAGGAAGGGGGGCACACTTGACTTGGAAGATACTTCACCTCCTTTCAGGCTGTCGAGGGCCCTCCAGGACTCTGTTCGCTGTGGTCCGTTTGTGCGCTGTCTTGATGATTCTGGTGAGAGCTTGGAAGTGTGGCCCTTCTACTGTATGCTGGTAAAAAGGGAGGTTTAAAGGGGTGTACCTCATTAACCTCTTAGTGTTATTGTCTGTTGAGTAAAGAAAAGCTTTGCAGTAAAAAGGCTAAAGCCCCTGATTGTAACAACTCTGGTATGAGCTCAACAGAATTGTCTGTTTTTAAAGACGAAGCAAACATTACCAGCATAAAGATAGCCATCTGGGTATTTATTGCCCTTTAGTGCCAGATCACAGACTTCCTCTCCTACCTTCTTTTTCAGTTTACTTTTTTATTCCATAAAATCTGACACACTGGTGCACATCCAGTTTTATGGCTTTGATGTGTAACAGACCTAAAGCTCTCTGAAGCATTTAGCAGGAAGGTAGCAGATTTCCTCGATGCTGCCAGTGTTAAAGGGAGTGCTGAAGCATCTAATGCAATTTCAACCCAACATGGCTCTCTGTGAATAAGCACCACTGGAGTGTACCACCTACTGTATGCTGATCTACTGTACTGCTACTGTTTATGCCCTAATGCGCCTTTTCTCCCTCTGTCTCTCTCCTAGCGATTGCATTTGCCTCCGGACTTGTCCGAGACGGTGAGTCGCGTCAGCAGGGGGGAGCTTGTAGGTGTGGCTTCTGCCTGTGGCTCCAGCTCTTCCGGCACCAAAAACCTGGATTTCTGACAGGAAACCAAAGACTAAATCAGTGTGGCCGTTGCCCTCTTTGCTGCGGCAACCAGGGTGTTCATTCAGGTGATGTCAACTGTGATGAAGCAGCCAGCCGTTACCACCTGCCAACCAGGCCAGTCAAGGGTGAAGATCTAAACATCCACGACACCTCTGCTCACAACAAACACATTTGTTTGCATTAAAAAAAAATTATGCAAATATATTAAATTGTCATGATTTTGTTTATATATTAACTAGTAATCTTTCAAACTCATAAAAAGTTATAAGGTATGTTTGTTTCTTTTTGACTTTTGTTATCCACAAAAAGTATGTCTCTGCCCCAGTGTAATCATGAAATATTTTCCAGCCTTTACAGAGTTTCCGTCTTGGGAAACATTGAATAATTTATCTTTGTTCTTGGCTTTCTTTACAAACGAGGCATCTGCAGCACTACTCCACCATTTAAATCGGTCTGCAAATACAATTTATGTTCTGGGACAGTACAATGTGCTCTTGTGAAATTAATTAAAGAAGAGAACAACTGTACAAAGCCCAACACGTTCTCTCTACTTGGGTTTTAGTCCAACTCTGAGGAGTGTCCTGAATGGCAGCTCTCTGATCTGCCTGACTGGTTTCAGGTTTATATAGAAATGCTCCAGTGTAATCCACACAGACGGCTCTGATGAGTGGCATCTACATCCACCCAGCAGAGCTTAAAAAAATATGAATGTGTGTGGAGGGCATAGGAAAAGCCCTAATTTGTGTGCAGGCTTCACACCTCATCAGCTGTGCTGGATGAGCTGCTTTGCAATGACAAGCTCAAAAGAACAAACTAGGTCAAATGGTTACATGGAGTAATGTAAAAAAAAAAAAACTGAATCAACATAAAAAAATTAATTGTTTAGTTTTTGTTTTTCTTTCTGATTGCACTTTGAAGGTTTTTACCTGTTGAAACCTGGCCGGATGGGTAATCGTCTGCAATGTGTTCAGAGCGAGTTATGGAAAAACACACAGGTCACTTTATAGATGAATAAAAACATGTGTTGTCAAGAAAAACATAGCTTTCCAACTTACTGATATTTTGGTTCTGACATATTAAGGATACACATTTAAAGTGGATTGTAGGAGAATAAATTGTTATGTTGCCATAGGGTAGATTTGTCTCTTGGTCTCACTGTTTGATCTGAAAACCCATGAATATAAAAACTTGAAATCGTCTAAGCTGATAAACTTTTGGCCTTTACCTCAATGACTGTTTAGCGCCACTGTGGGTTATGGTTAGCTACAGCTGAAACCAGCAATTTACACATGAATAAAAAGAAACATAATCATTGTTACTCACTCTCTGACAAATCAAAACAAAAAGTTTGTTTTAGGTCTGTTCGGTTAAGGTCAATGTCCATTTGGAAGACCTGTCTCTAGTCAAGCTTTAACTTCCTGGCTGATGTCTTGAGATGTTGCTTCATTATTTTCACATAATGTCTTGTCAACATGATGCCATCTATTCTTTAATACGCACCTATCACTCTTGCAGCAAAACAGTCCCTCAACCTGATGCTGCTACCCCTGTGCTTCATAATTGGGATGGTGTTCTCAGGCTTGCAATACCCCCCCCCCCCCAACTGTCATTATGACTAAACACTTCAAATTTAGTTTGATCAGACCACAGGACATGTCCTCAAGAATTAAACACTTTTTTCCCTGTGTGCATTTAGAAACTGCCATCTGGCTTTTTATGTTGCTTTTCACATGACTTTTTCCTCTCTGAGTGATCTTTCAGCCAATGCTGGGGCAGGACTTGCTTCTCTAAAGATAATGACACTCTCCTACCAGTTGCAACATCTTCAAAAAGTGTTTTTTACTTTGCTCTGGGGTTGATTGACACATTTCGCACTAAAACACTTTCACCACTGGACACAGATCCCGACTCCTTCCTGAAGTATATGATGGCTGGACATTCCCATTGGGTTTATGCTATACTACAGTACGCAATTGTTTGAATAAAAGAACGTGTCACCCTCAGAGATCTGGAAATTGTACCCAAGAATGACTTTGAGAGGTCCATCATTCTCTTCTTAATATCTTCCCTGAACACCTATGTTTCTATAATTTTACACAAGGAATCAGTATGTTGGAAGAAGTGTTGCCTAACAATACATATATAGGTGTGCATCCAATTAACTCCAATTAACCCTGTGCATGCGTGGGTTCTCTCCGGGTACTCCGGCTTCCTCCCACAGTCCAAAAACATGACTGTTTGGTGAATTGGTTTCTTTAAAAATTGCCTTTAGGTATGAGTGTGTGTGTGGTTGTTAGTATAGAAAATGGATGGATGAGTTTGGGTTGTTATTGTTACATTTGTGACATCAGAGGATGCTAAAACTCAGTCCAAGCAAACAAAACATGGAGAAACTGTAACTTGGTCAATATGGTGACTTTAGGTAGATTATGTTTAAATGCTTGCAAGCTTAATGAGACTCCACTGACAAAGTCAGCATAATTTTTCTTGTTTCTTTTTCATTTTTTCTGCAACTTAGTTTATGGCAGTTTTCACCCCAGCATCACAGCAGCATTGCTTCAATTTCTAACCAGCTATTCAAAGTGTAATTCTGCCTATAATGAGTAAATGTAACATTCAGTTTGTGCACATTCCTCTCGGATTAAATATTGCTTTTCCTTGTTTCCCCATTCAGAGTCTAAATGTGTTTTTAAATGAAGTCATGGTTTCAATTATGTAATGATGAATTTATGGCCACACTATTTACGATAAAGGGTAAAGCTCATTTCAACTTTGTCAAGTTTTTCGGGTTAGAGCTCAGATTTTTCAGGGGGTTTTTACTACCTGGTTTACATTGGTTCCTATAAGATTACCCCAGGGCTTAGTGGTGGGTTAATCAAAATCACCATATGTAGCATTTGTTTGTTTCCAACACCTTTTTCTGCAATGATTAACCACTCGAGTATTTTAAGTCCAAATGATAAGTAGTCCTATAGTTTTAGGAAAATCTTTTTTTCAGATTCAAACAATATTAACATTTTCTAGCATCTTGAATTTGATAGAAAATCTGTGGAGGGAGCTAATGATGCGTATGATGGTTAGTATGGTTTAAACAAGATTCAGAGCTCATCAATAAATACAAGTGGAAACATACATGAAGCTGGTTAGCAATTACAGGAAAACCGATTGACGTAGTAGCAAAGAAACACTGATCGTTATGAAGAAGGGTATACATTATTTTACACATGCCATTGTTTCATAAGTTGTAAATAAATAAAAAATCACAAATTATGCTGCTTTAACACGTTTTATTGTCTTTTGAAAGATGCCTGTCTCATTTCTAATCAAAACAAATTTCTTGGTTGAGGGAAAGCTATTTAGAATCTATTCTTCCAGAAGTATGAATCATCTTGGCTTTAGCTGTAACTGTGCTTTAAGTTTCGTAATGAAAATTAATAAACCCAATTACATTTAAATTAAAGAATTGTGTGCTGCAGACACATCTTTAAGGAACTCCTTTTTGAAATGCAACTAACAAAATTTAAAAAAGTAATGTAAGTTTATAATGTTAAAAGTCTGGCTTTTTTCTTACGAAAATAATGAGGTAAAGTGCACATTCCCACAAACAGCTGAGAGCTCAAGTGCCAGATTATATTCTCTGCTGTTTGAACTCACATTACAATCTCTCAAAATGAACCCATCTTAATAAAGAATAGATCTGAAAGCACAAAGTGCCCAAGAACTTTTTAAAGAAACTCACTGACTTAACAATGAGTGAGAAGTACATTTAAACCATTCCATCCCAAAGATTTATATTATTTAGATTTCCACTAATTGCAGGCGTTGCATTTTGAATCCATCTTGCCTTTCGCTCTCTGTAATTATTAATGTTTTTCCTATTCTGCTATGCCTTCTCTCCTGTCTCTCACTCTCTCCACCTTGAACAAACTGCTTCTCCATTTGTGAGATAAAGTGGAGTACATGAATAGAGAAATAGCTTTAGGAGGGAAAAAAGGTCCTCTAAAAAATCTCGTTAATCTCCAGTCCTCCAACTTCTGATTGGACTATTAAATACTGAGTGAGACATGTAAATTCAGTTAATCACCTTAGTGGGACGTTCGGTGCTGTGTGTTACCTGACCCTGCTCCTCTCCTGAGTATCTTTGCCTTATAGAGATGAACTGTTCACATACCCCTTGAAACCCACATGTACACATACATACCCCCCCCCCCCCCCGCTGAGGCAGCAAGTGAAGCAAAATAACTCACTGTGCCACACAGTCGCTCCTCTGCCTCGCTCTAGGCTCAGACTGCTTTATTTCCCAACTTTTTCCCTCCCACCATCTCTCTCTTCCTCCCTCTCTCTCTCTCTCTTTCACTCTCTCTCTCGCTCTCTCCTGCCTGCTTCTCTGTATTGTTTCATACCATCGTAACTCCACTAAAACAAGAGCCAGTGATGGTGAATTACTTGACCTTTTTCATTGTGTGGTGGTGTTTTGTTGTGTGGTCTGTGTCGACTCAGCTCAACCCCATACATCAAGAGAGGTTTGTTATTTAGGACATCTTTGTTTTGGTGAGATTTTGAAGTGTTGCTATGTATAACGAGCCGCCTCACTAGGAATTATTTAAAAATGCAGCAATGATTCATTCTTCAGAATGCACAAAGAAAAATTAAAAAAGGCTTTCTTTAAGACACATTTTTTTACTGTACAAAATGTTTTATAGTTTTCACAAAATACATTTAGAAAGCTCCATTTTAAATAAAATTAAATTGAAATATTTAAGAGACAGCGTGTTTTCTCTCAGAAGCAAAGCTCAGACGTAAACCCCGGTATGTGCCCATGTTCTATGCACACACTGAAATAAAAATGCAAAAAGAGCATGACAAATGATGCTAGCAAAAAAATATGCCCATCCCTTGGTCTTTAATTATAAATAAGGACTGCGGGGGGTTCGACTGCAGTCTTCGAAGCCAATGTAGTTTAACAAAATATGTTTACAAAAAGTGGCAGCACAAAACTAATATCTTTAAAAAAAAAAAGAAAGAAAGGAAACATTGTGTTCTAGATGAAATACAAAGGCTTTGGTCTGTTTTACAATCAACAATGATTAGATCTGATATGTACTTGTAAACAACTGCCAAACACTTAAGTTTAAAACTCTTGTCAAGCAATGTTTAATCATAATTATAGGAATTAAATATTTCTAGTTGCACATTTTTTGACCATAGGACACTATATTACAACTATACCTAAGAGACAAATTGTACCTGACCCTAAAGAAATGTATTTCATGATGCATGGAACATTTATAGAATATTCTTGGGAATGTAAAACTGAAATCGACTTTTATTGGAGAAATCTTTCTGGAAGATTTCCAAAAAAGGGAAGACAAGTACTTTACATTTGGACATTAATAAACTGGATTATATCGAAGACGCAGTCAACCATTTACAGAATACAGGTGTGGGGGGAGGGGAGCGTGGAGAGGGGGGGGGTCTTTTTCTTGCTGCACCTGTTTTCCACGCGTAATGTTCTCTGTGGTAATCTAGAAAATCAATCCAACCACAGAAGCAGGAGGTCCAAGTTGTGTTGCAAGCTGTGCCGTCTTTGCACGCTTGGAGCTGTTGATGAGAATCCCAATCTAATAAATGCAAGGCCCTGTATCAGAGGTCAAGACCGCCGTAGCCTCAGTGGGTGGATCGAGTTGGAGTTTTTCTCCGCTAAATATCCATTCGTAACAAATAAGACCAATAAATAGTTTTCTTTTTTTTCTGTCACAGTAATGAGTCTTCCCTCCAGCTTTTCTTGTCTTTAATGATATGTGTCCAGAGACCATGCAAAAGGCTGGTAGAAAGTCTCGATATAAGCAGATTAAAAGATAGTCATGGCAGATTCTCTCAGCTTCTCCTTTAGCAAAAAACGAAACAAAAAAACAAAACCAACATGGTTTTCTAGCAGTCCATCTATCAGTACTTGATCTTGTTTTTTCTCTTTTTTTCATATTAACATACAAATGGCCATTTACAAACACATCAGAGAAAAAAAGGGAAACAATGACTGAAGTTGGAAATAGAAAAAGAACGGATACGTTTTTGTTCCATAAAAATGTAACACCGGGCACTTTACAGAGGTCCATTTATTTTTCTCTCTTTCCACTGTTGGTCTCTCTTCCAAGTCCTCGTTTGAATGTGCCTAGAGCTACACAACAGCACACTGTCCCAACAGGGGAAACAAAGCCCAGACGCGTCCCAAGGCTCTCCCGAGGCTCTCCCAGAGTCCCTCTCGTTCTTTCCTCTCCTGTCTGTTGCCTCTTCCTCAACCCTCTCGCGCCTTTTTTCCCCCTTACTCTCCTGTGCCGTGTATGTGTGAGGAGCACTGCCGGAGGGCGATGGTGGAGTGGGTGCTTACAGGGTGAAGTAGCTCTTCTCTCTACTGTAGTCTTGACCAGTACTGAGACATGTCAGGCTCGCTCCCTGGGACTTGGACAGGGACAGACACTCCAGGAGAGATGAGTCCTGCAGAGACAAAAAAGAAATGTAAAAAAATTACAAAAATCCATCAGCAAAGTCGTGAAGTAAGAGATATCTTTAAAGGTCATAAATAGATGAGTGGATGCACCATGTGCAGTCAGAGGTGACACCAGGACAGAGTGTTGTACTTTAAAAGCTTGTGAAAATGAGTGGACAAGCGTGGGGGTGGGTGAGGGCTGCAGTGAGTCACAATGCTCTGCACACGGCCGCCCTCTGAAACGCTTGCAAGCTCGATAAATTGAGGCCGTGGCGATGGCATTTAAACAGCGAGAGTACAACAGCAAATGAATCAAATTAATTAGCAATTTAGCACAGAGGAAATGTGGTTATGCATGATTAACTCTTCATGACTATAACCGGTATGTATGGCCCTCTGAAACAGCACCCTAATGGGGTGGAACTAAACCATGTGCTGGAGTCGTGGGGCTGACATGATGGCCCAGAGTGGCAGTGAAATGAACAGAGCTCCTGCTGCTGCAGGACAGAAAATGATATCAGATTGACCCTGAGACGTTTAAAGGATGGAAGTCTCTCAAGCAGACAGGATGGGAAGGTAAAGTCGCAGCGACAGATCATGAATCAGAGATGGCTATGCAGTATCCCCTAATTACAGGAGAGGTGGCAGATATTTCACAGTGCTGCAATTAGCTCCTATAAGGATGTTGGTAAACAATAAACTTTCTGCCTACCTGTTGAAGTGGTACCAGAAGTGGTCATTGATTGGCTGTTCATATGTGCCTGCATATGAGGGGGCGTGTATGTTTCGTAGCTCCGCCCGTTCACAGGCGGACTGGTAGGCAGCATGCAGGAGTAAGAGGAGGTCTGGCTGGGCTATAAAACGAGGAGAAATTTATTTATTAGCTTAGCCAACCATATTTTCAGCTCAGCAGTTTGTAATAGCTTTTTATGCTGCAGTTTTTTTATATTTCCCTGTAATAAAATCCATTCTTTCTTGGTTCTTTTTTTATTTTATTTAGGAAACTAAGGCTTTGACGGTGTCTGTTTGGACTTACTTTTGGTGTGTTTATTTTCACACAAGCAAAACAACTGAATAATCTCAAAACCTCACCATAAGTTCCTACACTTACTTGCATAGGTAGATTGTTGGCCATGGTGAAACTGGGCATGGGGGGCAGCGCACTGTAGGTGTTTGTTAGCGCAGAATCAGGCCTTCCAAGCATTGACCCCGAGGTGAAAGACACTAAGGGGATGGAGAGAAAAAAAAAATTTAAACAGCAGAAATTGTGCTCACTCACACATACACAAGCACACGTGCAGTCCTTCGGTCAAAGGAGCTCATCTCATTTGTGTTCAAATTTGACGGGCCCAGAGAGATACTGAACAGTACTTCTCAGGTGACTGACTTTTGAGCATGAGCTCCAGCTCTTGCCCGTGTGCTCTCCTGCCTAATTCTGCAATTACGCAGAAAGTCAGCTTTGAGCTTTTACTCAGTCATCCATTAAAAAGAGAAGCACAGCTTTTCTTCAAGTGTACTAACGCACACACCCTCCTTTACTTCATCAGTCCACACTGTCTGTGACTTATTACTGTTTAGTGACATTTCACACAGTTCTTGTCTGATTTGGACCAGCAAATGCTATACGTTTAATGACATTCATTTGACAATTGTGACCAGGGTTGTTGCTAGAGGTAAATATATTGAATACACACACACACACACACACATATATATATATATATATATAATAAGTGTATACCCTCTGCAGGAGTAGAGTCAAAGTAATGTCAATAGCCTATATTTATTTTTAGAGTAGCCCAGTCAGTGCTACATGAACTTCTTGTAAAACTATAAACCTGTTTAGAGTTGAAAAAAGACAGCTAGACTAAGTTTTTTCATCCCAGTTTGAATGTATGTGACAGTTCTTGCATGTTCTCAACTTTTATGGTGTGTTTGCTTTTGTTTTTTGTTGTTTTTTAACTGGCTTCGTGATGCAATTTTACTAAAATTACACAATTTTGCAAAACCAGCAATGTAGTTCTTTGGTTTTTCCTTCAGTGTCCTTCTTATCTGTTAGACTTTCTTGTAATCTTTTTAAAGTGGATCTTTAGGCACATTTTCTGTGGTACTTTGATGCCAAACATTTTACTGCTGCGCAGAATACAAAGTTGAATCTGTCTGTGGAGCATGAAAAAAATTCCAGCAGGGAAATATTGGAACATGTATCAATTTGAAGAGTTTGAAATTGTGTGTGGTGGACCTACCCGGTGTGGTGGGCTGCGGTATGGCTTGGTAGACGCTGGTGCTGAAGCTGCTGCTGATGGGAATGTGACTGGAGGAGTTATTGGCCTGCCTGCGCTGGTTTCGCAGTTTCTCCTCTCGCCTCCACTTTGCTCTTCTGTTTGAGAACCATACCTTTGATAAAAAACACACAAAAAAATAAAAAAAATAAAAATCCGTTATATATATATTTTTTTCTTCCACAATAACAGAAATCCCAAACAATCAGCTTCCTGCACGCTTTCACATGCGAAAAGAAACAAGTTGAAGGCCTTACCTGTATTCTTGCTTCGGGCAGGTCGATTTTCGCCGCTAGTCTTTCCCGTGCGAAAACATCTGGATAATGCGTTCTTTCAAATTCTGCAATAGAACAAATCAATCAAGCAAAAAACATAACTAAACATTTGCAAAGATTTATGGATGCGTAAATGCATATTTACATAGTAGCCTATAGCTATTAGTTCATAAAACGCGCATTTAAAGGCCAAAGCACAGTGGCCTACTTTTCTTTCTCCTCTCAGACTAAATTCACGTAAATCATCAGGAACATGCTGGCTGTTATTCTTTAATGAAAGTAGGACTAAATAATTTACTGATTTCTGGACCTTTTTCCAGCGCCTCGATCTGTTCCTGCGTAAAGGACGTGCGGTTTCTCTGCAGTTTTCTCTTGAGCTGTAAGCGCATCTGCGTCTCCTCCGAGTCTTCGCCGTTCGAGCTGATGGAGTTCGTGTTTTCTCCTGCGCCGTCCTGTTGTTGGCAGCCATCTGAGGGAAGAAGAGAGGGGAAGAAAAAAAAACGTTAATGGGAAATATACATTCATTTAATCTAATTGAATAATTAATTATCGTGTTGCATGAGCCTACAGCTAATTGTACAGAGCGCTGTGCTACATCATTAATTAAGGCCCCCCTTTCCCTCCATCATGGTTAATTTAATTCAAAATTGGAGGAATTGTTGCAATTTCTTCCCAGTGTTGCCAGATTACTGACGAGTGCCTGCGTAAAAAGAACTGGTGTGGTGTAAAAAAAAAAAAAAAAAAAAAGTGTTTATAAAATATTGTGGGAAAAACAGGATGGCCCTGCGCACTTATCGCCTCCCAACAATGGTTTGTGTTCTCAAAAGGTTAAGAGAAATGTGTCAAGATGTGGCGAGCCTCTTTTCAGAGCCTATGAAATGTATTAAAACCCCAAACTCTGCAGCCCCCTCCCCAATCCATCCCCTCTGTTTTCTAGGGCAGAGCAGCGCTTCAATGGTCGCTCCCATATGGGCGTTGGTAGAGCCATTGAGGTGACCACCAACTTTTGAATAGGAGAAGACGCTTTTCAGAATGATACAATGCCTCCAGGAGTAAGGGGAACCATTAAACTATGGACACAGCCAGGGACGACCAGTGAGCCCTCGGTGGGTGTAATATATGTGAGGAGGATGGGGGGAGATGACAAAAGGATCCTCTCTCTGTGGAGGCGCGCAGGCTATAGTGCTCTGGCATTGTGCGTACGAGGATCCCAGTCAACAGAGCTTTGAGTCCAGTGTGTTAACCCTTATCCACTACCATCATTAATCACGTCCCCCGGCCAGCTACACGCCAGTCAGGATTTCTGTCTTCAATTGGAAACAAATGAGTGAGGAGAGAGCACGCAACCCCCTGAACAACTCGAAATAGGGCCAATCTATTCACTGCCCTGCTTGTCCGCGGTGGGCCCAAAGGCCCCTTCAGTTGCAGGGCGAGGCTTATCGACTAATGTCTGTCTTGTTGTTGGACATCATTATCACACCGAGAAGTTAATGCGAAATTAAGCAGCGGGTGCGCCATTGGAGAGAGGTTTGTGTAATATCTCAATGATGCGCGTCTCTGGCGTCAAGAGTTAGGCCTACGTTTTTGTTTTGTTTTTTTGTTTTTTGCACTCACGTTGGAACATGTGTGGATCCATCCCTGCACCCCACAAGCCACTTCGAATAAAACGTGTTGTCGATTTCATAAAGAATTTCAAATGATTTGCAAGGAGTTTTTTTACGTATTCATATGGGTCTAACTATATAGTAAATGTTTCAATATGTTTTAGTGGAGGAAATCTGATTTTACTTGACAATTTCCCCTGCTGCATAATGGACAAGGTATTCATCTATAGACCAACACTTTGTGTCCGCGCTATTTGTTTCTTCGCTCCGGATAATCCACCAAAAAAGAGCGAATGTGCAGCTATTATCCGTCTGCCAGACCCACTGACGCTCGGATGGGATTTTGTTTTCTTTATAAAAGCGCTGGGAAATAAACTCATTCTTTAGTATCGCGGTGTCTCAACCAGTCAGGCGGAAAAGCAGCAGCAGCAGAAGAAGAAGAATAAAAAAAGGGAGATACTGAACCAATTGCGGCACTTTTCAGCTGCTGAGGCTGGATCAAAACACTCTTGAGAAACCGCTTAAAACTGAAAGAGAGAGTGAGAGACTAAATCCTATAGACGGGATTTGGAAGCATATAGGCAACGAAGGAGAATGAGAAAGGGATGAAAGGGAGAGATCGGCGCTGAGGTTTTTATTCGTCAGTCTTTGGGATATAGAGCTGTCTTCTATTTGGGGCCCCTTTCACTCTCCATGTAACCTTTCTATGTGTTCAGTCCGCTTGACTGATGGAAAACATATTTTGGGTCTCCTGAGACACTTGCAGATGCAAGAATAATTTTAGCTATATTATTATTATTATTATTATTATTATTATTATTATTATTATTATTATTATTATTATTATTATTATTATTATACCCCTGAGGTGAATGACTCTAGTGTCATAATTTATAGGCCTGTCGAATGTTATAATAATAATAATAATAATAATAATAATAATAATAATAATAATAATAATAATAATAATAATAATAATAATAATCATCATCATCATCATCATCATCATCATCATCATCATCATAATAATAATCATAATAATAATGTTACATTTTGGGGCCTATAATGCTCGTAATTCTGATATACCAACATCTAATTTATAAATACGTATATAATATATAATTGTATACATAAATTTGATAATAATAATAATCTCTTTACTGCTTGTTGACAGCCTCATGTGTTGAAATGATCATTACATAAATGCACATTTAAATTATATTTAATGAATTCCACATATGTATTTCCGCTTTGTGGTGGGTATAAATCGAATGGCCATAAAATGCTTTTTTTGTTTAACTTGTTCGTTTTTAACAGAAAAACACTGGTTCCTCCTCACAAATTAGGCCTGTAACGTGTAGGCCCAACAGTCCAGAAAGCCCTCTGAAGTGGAACATTTCCACAGCAGCCCCACCATCCATCTCCACGCTCCTGCATGTTGCCATAATGAGTCACAAAGCCCCCCTCTAATGAGCAATTACACATAGTGCGGGCCGTTCCCATAACCAATCATTGCGTGTGAAGGAAAGCATTCCTTTGTACTGATATCCGCGCACACTGCTCCGCGGCTCTGCCTCCGCCTCTTCATCAGTTGGAACGGGGAGGAAATGCTGGCTGTTGGATGAACACCTCTGTTGAAAGGACAAGCCGTTGTCACGCACATCCATGTCTGGGACAGTGCAGGCATTCAGACTGCATGCATGGCCTTCAGCTTCCTCTAATAGAAAACCCTTAATTGATGGTCTTGTTTGGGAGGGGGGCATCAAAGAAAGCAAGTCGTACACTACCTGCCTGCAGACAGAGTGGCATTGCAACACTTTAACTTGAAGTTGCAAATGAAATACATTTGTGACTGACTAAATCAGTCAGAACTGGAGTGCCCGGTTTTATCATTATCAGATGGAAACTGCCTAATAGCCGCATGCGTCAAGGTGTCTCTATCGCCACTGCGTGATAATGAGGCTCACCTTGGTTGGGCTGCCCTGGCACTGATGTTCCGGGGTACCAGCCTGGCCGGGTCCCCCAAGTTCCTGTCTGACCGTTGAGCATTCTCAGCTTGTCATACATGCCATCTGCGCCCATCTGTTGCTTTTCACTCGCCAGGTTGCGGAGGACTCTGTTTATTGATGACACCTGAATGACAAATTACATATGATCAAAGTGGGGATCTGAATCGGAAGTGGAACTGCATTAGTGTGTATTTGCAAAAAAAAGGGGGAGAATGATGGGAAAAGTTTTATAATCTTAAAATGTGGGGAGCTTTAAAGCGCACAAATGGTCCTTCAGTGAGGGGGTGGGGGGGTGGGGGGGGGGCGTCTCATACTGTACAGCCTGCCCTCCCCTCCACTTTGAAACGCAGTGTATTTAATAAGACTGAATGGTTGGATGCCCATCTATTTTTCCTCCACTGGATGGGAAAAAAAGTCACTTCATGTGGCAAATTAAATCATGCACACAACTTCCAGTCAATGCACTTACGCTGGGTATGTTGTCGTTGGTGCAGATCCCCTCCGACAGCAGCCGGTCGCGGATCTCCCAGGCGAAGATCGACGGACACTCCCGCTTGTACTGCGCGATTTTGGCGACCACCTCTGGAGTGGCGACGCGGGGCTTGCTGCCGCCTATCGCTCTCGGTCTTATGGAGCCAGTTTCATAATATCTGCCCAGGATCTTGCTCACGCAGCCGTTGGACACCTGGACGGGGAACAAAAGACACAATTCACATACATTATTTATGACTATTAATGGAATGTCTATGAAGGCTCAAATAATTTTCACCTTTTCACTGTCCAGCACTTGGACTTCATCATGGGTCTATAAACACAGAAAATATGCCTTCAATTGTACATTAGGCATTTTTTCTTTAGAATAGCAGGCAGAGTACTTTTCTGTTTTGGTTCGCGGTCTTATTACATTTGCAGTGAGCAAATTATATAATTTTACTCCCTTGAAACGGACAAGAAAATTGGGTTTAAAATGATCTTTTAGGAGTTGCGTCATTTCCAGTCTGCTCCAAGAGATCATTATCAGACTGTGAACACAGTCTGCATAAAGATTGATTACATTTTTACTTATAAAAAAAAAAGAAAAAGAAGAATGGGAAAAAAACAACTAGAATCTCACCTGCAATATCCTGGAGATGTCGCAGGGTCGAGCGCCACTATGAGCAAGTTCAACTATTTTCTGCCTGGTGGAATCCGGCAGCGGTCTGCCATTAACAAACACACCACCAAGCTGGTTTACGCCACTGTGACCTACATGGAGACAAAAGCATCGGAGTCATCACATGACAGCGCAGCATGGCACAGAAGCAGGTAAAACTGTGTGCTAAAGCGCAGTGGTTTTCATGTAATGGTGAGCAGGGTGGCTTAAGCGTTAAGGATTAACCGAGGTAAAGATGCAACATAAAGGCAGCACACGGTCAAACTGAAAGAAAACCTTCCCCCATATAACGTGTTTAAAAGCCTGTTCTCTTCTGATAACAAACAGGGCACAGTTATACAGCGGTTGACACATGCAGAACAGGAGTCAAAAGGACAGCAGCGTCACACAAACCAAGCCAAAACATTCTTGCTTAGGAGTTTTATGACAGAAATTGTATTTGCACGATCATCTCATCTGTCTGGAGGAAATGTAACCAGCCTTTTATTAAACCGGCAAACTTCTCCATCCCGTCTCAAAGACCAGCACCTCACTCAATAACAATCTTCTAAACGATAACTGGCATCGCTGACAATCTTGTTTCAAAATGATGAAATTCTTAAATTCGAAAAAGAAAGCGACATATTTTATAAAGAGGTGTCAAATCTGTAATATTTCCCAGAAAAAGCCGCACAAAAAGCACATAAACAAGTCAAGCAATACGATACAAACTCCAAAATAGCATTTTTGGTACAATACCTAAAAAACGATTATTTTTTTATTTGTTTAAATTCTCCGTAAACTGAATATATTGCATCGCTGTAAAGCAAAAGAATGAACCCGCAAACCTGAAGCCAAATGGGAAAGCTGACTCCCCGGAGTGCCTGCGCTGCGCTCTGATTCTCCGCTCCCTTCCCCTGCGCTGCCGCCCGGTACATTGACTCCGGGAGCAGAGGCTCCTTAGCAATAAATAAGCTCCAAATATAGAAGAGGGGGAAAATATGATGAGCCTGCCTGACATTTGTCTTTAAAATAAAGCTAGCTGCACGTCAAGTTTGAGCTTAATTTCTGGAAATGGGCGGAAGTCGCCTCGGATCATGCATGGGAGGCTAATTGAAAAGATCAGTTGGAGCACTTGTGGCAGGCATGTCACTTTATGACACCGCTCCGCTTTTGAAAATCGCATCGTCACGACAAATAGTAGCATGATAAAACGACCCTTTCTGTCTGCATTTGGATATCACTCAGACAAAATTGGACGCTACTCGTTTACCCTCCGAGGGAGACTTCGTTTTAAGGTGGCCAGGGGCTACGCGCGGTCACACAAACGAGGGCGCGCCTGGATTCTTAACATATTAAAAGTGACATGCAGTTTTTTTTCCTCCCCCTTGTTTGTATTTGACAACAAATGCTCACAGCCACTGCAGTCCTGTTGTGTGCAGTCGGTGGGTGTCTTTACTTTGCACTGTGCAACATCCACTCGACAACGAGAGCAGACTTTATTTATACAATGAGGAAACAAATATATATATATATATATATCCCTTTTATACTTGACTGGGTGTAAACCTGTTTAACTGAGCAACATATCCCTTTTGGCCGCAACGTGTAATAATCTCCCAGTGTGGATCTGATTGATGGTAAATCCATTATCATCCCTCTTGCTCTTTGGTAATTCCAGGATTAAGTGGAATTAATAGACTTCTTACGATGAAATTGGCCTATTCCACATTAAGCTGCGCTGATTCTCCTCCACCGCTCCATCACCTCTGATTTATACTTATCGCATAAATCCTCCGGATCAATAAAACCGTCAGATAAGGACGTCACATAAAAATCCAACTCTCTCTGCGCGTCTGAGGTTAAGTCTTAATCATGGCGGCAATTCCCTCAAGTGGTCGCAGTCGATCTCGCCCGCTGGCGCTGATTACGCGCCCTTGTATTCTATTGCAAGTCGACTAATAGGAAAACATATGGTGTCAATTTGGACGCTCCCCACCATATACACCCAGGAGTTATTAGCACAAAAGCCGGCGAGGCCGCCGCGACCTTTAGACAACCCAAAGGGCCGGGCCGAGTGATATCTCCTCGGCAATTCGCAGCAGACATCACACGCCAAGCCAGGGGAGCATCCCATTAACATCAATCCGCAGCAAAGCAGGAGCGCAGGGGTGTTGTACACAGCCTTGATAAGGCCCCCATCATCTCTGTAACAGACAACTGGCAAGCAAGCAAGAAAAAAAAAGGAGGAAGAAAAAAAATACCACCACTGCGGCTTGTTTTTCTTATTAAAATCATCATCATCATCATCATCGGATAAATCAACAATCCATGTGGATTCAAATATGTTTGGATTAAAATGCGCACAGATTACAGCACAGACATCGAGGTATATGGAGAATAATGTAATAAAATTATTCCACACACCTTCATCACAGATGTCATACACCTCTTGTCCAGCAGCAAGAGAGAAAATGTTTCATGTTTATCCTTTTTATGTTTCAACACACATACACACACACATACACACACACACACACACACACACACACACACACACACACACACACACACACCAGGAATAAAACTTTAAACAACTTCATCTTTGCCTCTTTTTTTTCTTTGCCCATAACACCATTTTTATTTATTATTTATTCCCTCTCTGAGCCTCACTGGTTAGAATATGAGCATTTCTACTTTTTTTTCCTTCTTTATTTAGTTCGTGCTGTCTGTGCTGCAGGAATATATGGACTAATCTACATAAGACATTATTGCCATTCCCCGTGTTTCATGCGGGGCTCTTTTCTCTGCGAAGCTCATCTCGTATGCAGCCCTGGCAGCCAGCTCTAACGCTAATGCAGACGGCTGTGCAATTATTTAATACCAACTCAAGCAGAAACAAAAAAAATCTTCCTCTCTACCCACCCCCTCTATTTTCTCCCCTCTTTCTCTCCCCCCTCTCTCTCTCTCTCTCTCTCTCTCTAGAGAGAGAGGGAGAGAGAAAGAGGCATGGCGTGTGATTAACTTGTTCAATAATAACTTTGCCTATACATATCATTGCAAAATACTTATAAAAAAATAACAAATTAACTGCAATGACACGAGCATCACATAGCAAACATTTCTTCCCTCATGCAAATTTCTGCAAGCATACATATGTTTTTCTTTTCTTTTTAAAGAGTGCAAAATGATGGTGGCTCTTACTTCCATGCAACCACATTAAGAAGCTCCGGCTGTAATGAGAACTTTGACAATAAAATGGAGATGTATGAAAACAACTTACTGTTCTGCATCATTGAGGCTACGCCAGACTCCCACGTGGCTTGGTTGTGGTATTCTAAGCGTCACAAGGAAATAACAAAAGTGGTTAGCATCCAATCCAGCAATCTTCAACAAATATGTTCATTTAACTTGCTTTTATATGTTCAATCATATTCAGCCTTTTTTTCGAATTTGTTCCCATTTTTTTTCGATTTGAATATGGCAGCTGCCTTTTCTTGTTCTCTTTTTTCTGCTTTTCTTTTTACATATTCATATACAAAAGTGATTTCTTTTTTTTTACATCCTGAGTGCATGTTTATATTTATATATTAATATATGTTGATTTTAATTAAACTTGCCTGGAAACAGAGTTGACTGTCCACTCTATAACAATTTAGTCAATCATCTGCCGCTTTCACTACTTAATGTCTCCCTATAGGACAGAGCAGAACAACACATTAGCACAGCAGCAGCTACACTGATCTGCTCAAACCTAACAGTCTACATCCCCCTCCCTTCCTCCCCAACTTTATTTACAATCAACCTAAATCTGGTTGCCAACCAAATGACTTATAAGTGACGTGAGACAACATACATGTCAGCACCTGTCAAAATAAACTCTAACTAACAACCCGTGGGGCTATAACTCTTTTACAGCACTTTTCCTTTCAGTGCTTTTATTTTGTGGAGTTTAAAGAAAGAAATCAGCTCTCATCGTCCCAGCAAGAGACCTTTAAACACCCCCCCCCCCCCCCCCTGAAAAAAAAGACTTGATGTAGGAACTGTACAGTGACACACGTTGTCTACCTCGCCTCACTGCTTTGCAAAAGTACCGAGCAGGAGGGGGTACAGAGCTGGTGTACAGAGCCTGCTGGTCTACCCCAACAATGCTGCATCCCCTCCTCTCTGGCATATAGCTCCAACTCCGGGGTGAAAACTCGGCCTTCGCCACTAGAAACACGCAACTAAAACACACCAACAAGTTCAGATTAATACAAAGAGCCGGAGGCAAGAATCCACCCCCTCCGGGAGCATTCACCCCCCTCTCTCTCTCTCTCTCGTACACACACACACACACACACACACACACACACACACACGGCCGTGACCCCGCTGCCTCTGGTGCGTCAATGCTGGTTTTGTTCGGCCTGCTCTCATGGATGAGAGAGGGGGGAAAAAAGATATAAATGTTTTTCAAAAAGTAATTTCTTGTTATACATATTTTGTGGTTGTTCGGTGCTGCTGGTGCGGGTTGTAAAGCGGGTTTTTTAACGACACAACAGCGCAGTAGGGCGCTCAATTGGGAAAGACAAATGCGGTAAAGAAGCTATTGAAAAAAGAGAGAGGGGGGAAACAGATAAAAAAAAAGGGGGCCAGGCCAGGGAGAAGTCTGAAGTTTTCATTTTCCCCCTCCATGTGGAGCTGTGTTGTGTGCAAAGAGAAAGAAGAAAAAAGAAAAAAGAAAAAAGAAAAAAGGAGGCTCCACAGTCGTGTCTCTCATAGATATGCGTGTATAGGCCGAGACTAGTTTGGGAAGACGCAAGCAGGGGCCGCCATTACTTTTATATTATAGCATGTTTTAACAAATAAGCTGCTGGGTCATTAATCAAATTCAGATTCCTTCACACTGACCCACAATACTCAATAGTCAGCATACAGATCTGACAAAATATGCATCTCATTATTAAGCATTAAAGAAGCACTAATTTAAACGTAATGCCCAGCATCTAGACAGTATTAGGCTGTAAAATAAAATAGTTTCACGGGGATTTTTCATTGGCTTATAAATGCGCTTGCTACTGGTCTGTAGCTTTCAGCCTCCATATATAGGGCCGAGTGGTTAATCATTTATTTAGGGTCGAAAGCTCAAACGTTGTTGTTCCTGGGGGTTAACTAGAATCTAATCTGCATTTCTTTCCCTGTAGTAATCCGGAACAACAATGTCTTGATTCAACATGCGTTATTCTGGCCGCTGGATTCTGCGCTCACAACATTCTCATGCACAACTGGTCCACGTTAGGCCTTACACTGCTCCAACCTCAGGCCAAACATGTAGAAAAAATATAGCATGGTATTTTTAGTAATTCAATTAATTATATCTGCTGATATTAATTCAGTAATCGTGAAAATAGACTAATTATGAGTTCCACATATTTTTCTGATTAATTAAAAATACTTTAGGGTTTAATTTATCACCTCAAATAAATACATTAAATCAAAGCAAAGCACATCTTTTCTCAATTTCGGGATTTATGGCTTAAGAAACTTGCTTAAACTCGCTTAAGGCAGCAGCAGCAGTTCCACATTTTTAAATTAATTTTAAATTCCTAAAATTATTTTTAAGAATTTATCTGATGTTCATCATTTGATAAACTCACATAGAAGATATATCATAACTCCTAAAATAATAAAAAACACAAAAATATTTAAATTGAATGCATAAAATTCAATTGCTTAAAGGTCGCTAAAAGATCTTTAAGCAATCTTTCTTTCTTTTTTCTTTCTTACTTTCTTTAATTTTTCTATTTTGAAGGAACGCGCTTCGGTGACTCGCCTGCATGAATCAATCTGACACCTTCTTCAGCGGGTCATCTTCACGATGAACACTGACTGTCCTGGCTCATCGTGGCTTTTTCTTCTACCCTCTATATGCTGTCATAAATAAGCGGTAAGCTATCCATGGACCTAAACGGAACAACATGCAACAGCATGACAAAAAAAGACATAAAAAAATGGAGCGTATAAAATCCGACAGAGGCGCTGAAGGCGATTCGCACTTTTTGAGGGAGTCCAGTCAGAAAACAGGCACCGCAGTCCGAAGAAGAAAAAAGCCACAGGTTTATCACTAATCCTCAAACTACATATGAAAATATAATAATAATAATAATAATAATAATAATAATAATAATAATAATAATAATAATAATAATAATAATAATAATAATAATAATAATAATAATAATAATATAGAGAAACTTTGTCAGAATCTCACCTTTTTGGGGCATCCTGCGTCCTTATTCAAAAATAGGCTGTAGAGCCCCGCTCTCCACACCAAAATAATAGGAGGGAAAAAAACCAGCAAAAAGCCGAAAAAGCCAGGATCTGTGTATCGCTCTCCCGAGAACTTTAGAAGAGGAAAAATTAGTTTCCAGTGGTCTTCGGCGGAGACGGAGGGGATATCCCTGCGAAGGAGACAGAGATTGACAGTGAACTCAGATGTCAGAACGCACGGAGTTTGGCGCTGGATGTGCGCTGGCGTGTGAGAGAGCGAATGAGAGAGTCGGGATGAGGGAGAGTGGGGAAGAGAGAGACGAGGGAGGGTGGAATGGGGAGGAGGAGTGGGGGAGAGAGAGAGAGCGGTGGTGGAAAGGAGGTGGGGGTAAAGAGAATGAACACACCTATGCTGATTGGTGATGGAACAAGTGTATTAATGTTATGTGTTCCTGGTCAGTTGTGTGCTCGTCTCGTCTCCTCTCCTCGCCTCCCTCCGCCGCTCTTCACTGGCCCATTAGCGCGACCCGACCTCTGTCATCATCCCCCATATAAACACTTTCCCCCCTGCGCCACAGCCAAAGCGGGAAACAAGACTGAGCTACAGCGACAGAAGAGAAGAAGAAGAAGAAAGCAAAAGGGGAGCAGAGAGAAAGTCTCGAGTTTTCCCCAACCCACTAATTTTTGCAGGCCATGGATGCAAATGCACCTGGTGCGTAGTTACTGCAAAAAGCAGCAGCATAGACGAAAAACGTATATTCCTCTTCGTGGGAATCTAAGGCATGCTCGGCTCCAACCTGAGGCTCGACGGCGCTGCAAGGAGGTGGGAGGGGAAGAAGTGGACAAATGGGGGAGGCACAGACCGAACCTACAGCAATGGAGCAGCGCACACGTGAATGTTGGAACTCGTAACACCGAATTAAAAGCACAAAGAGCGGCAGCATGCCTTTTCTGAAGGAGCCGATGCTCTACAGATGCGATTAACGTTACGCAGACCCATGCAAATTGCGCCTTTTGCGGATGTGGCTTACAAGTCTCAAGAACAGTAGTTTTCTTACACATCTGTCTGTCTGTCTGTCTGCTGCTCTTTCTTTGTAATAAAATGCCTCACCGGTACCCCATAGAATAAAATAAAAGTAATCGTTTCAAAGTTTTAGAAGCGTTACTCATTGGCAAAGGTCTTAAATTGTAATATTGCTGTTCAAAACTCATAGACTTCACTCTGATAAAAAAAAATCCCACCACGTGCTTTTGTTTATTCTTTTTGAGCATCACAGTCTCCCCTCCCGAACAGCCATACCCCTCCTGTCAACAAGGAGCGCCATGCGTAAAGAGCGCGGCCCTTTAGGCAAGCTCGGCTGCGTTTTATGGGGAGGTGGGGTGGTGCTGTTGAAGGGGAGGTGTGTGTGTGTGGGGGGGCATTTGCGACATCACTCCCGCTTCCTGACAGCGAAGAGCACGCGTGTAAATAAAGTAAAGCAAATGACTGCGTAGCCATGGCCACACGCTCCCCGTAACTGCACCGGCTGAATGACTGGACCATTACCGCACACCTCAGCGCACCCAAAAGCAACCCCTCTGCGCCGTGTGTCCGTGCGTTAACTCGGACTCTGTGAGAGGGAAGCACCCCAGAATACAGGGGGGAGAGAAGAGAGGTTTGTTTACATGCTGAGGCCAAAGCTAAAGCAAAAAATGAGGGTGCCTCAGAAAGGGCCAAAAGACGACAGAGGGGAAGAGCATAAACAGGGGGAGGGGGAGGAAAACTTCCTCTACTTCTTGTTTTTTTGTAGGGGTTTTTTGGGAAAGGGGGGGGGGGGGACGAAATGAAGTCATGGAGGCCCTACACTTGACTTTCTTTGACATGTGAAAAAGTAGGAGAAGTCAGAGCTCATCAATAAAACACTTTGGAGGTGAAAGAGGGCTTCCTAACAACCATTGCATTCCTGACTGCGGGTTCAATGAGTAGACAAACGACGCTGCCAGAGAGAGAGAGACAGAGAGAGAGAGAGAGAGAGAGAGAGAGAGAGAGAGAGAGAGAGAGAGAGAGAGAGAGAGAGAGAGAGAGAGAGAGAGAGAGAGAGAGAGAGAGAGAGAGAGAGAGAGAGAGAGATGAACAGGGAGGGAGGCAAGGGAAGGGAATGGAAGGGAAGGAGGTGAGGGTCTGCCTGGCTTGAATGGGGCCCTCAGTGGGCCGGCGAGATAATGAGCTGAGAAGACCGACTCAAACTGTCACCGAGGGTCCCGCGGTGAGGAACAACACTTTGGCCAGTGCTCCCTCATCAAACAACCCGTAAACTAAACGAGCGCATTCATCTGTTTCTCCTTGCTGCTTTGTTTCTACTTACTCAGACTGGTGGCTCAGCCTATGGGCCTGCCGTGAATGCTCGCAGCTTATATCATCTAAAGAGGAGGAGAGGGGGTGGGGGTTCCCTAGCATTTTTACGTCAGTGACCCTCCTATTAGTCATGCATTAGACCCCAAACACCCCCCCACCCCCCACCCCCTCTACCCGTTCGTTTCTCCTTCACCACTTCCTCCTCCTACTCAGGAGTTTGTGCCATTAGGGAACCTCGACTTGGTTCCAAGTTAAACTATGGGAGGAGCTTAGAGTTCACTCAACTATATTGCTTTGAATAATTAACAATTTCCAAGAGTTTAGAATAATAAAACCTTGGGTGTAATAAAGTAAGATTAAAGTTAAAAGGACCAAAGAAAGTTTCATCCTTAATGTTGTGTTTAAGAGGTACAGGAGACCTGTGAGCAAGATTGCAAAGTTTTTTGTGGTTGTTTTTAGTCAAAGTTTAAAAGTCTCTAATTTGACTCTTTAGAGGCTCTCAGAAATATTACATTCTCCAGCAAAACTCGCCACAAAGGCGCACTTTTGTTGTGCAAATGTTATTGCCACTCACTTGTCACAGTCTGCAGCTGTCAAACAAAACACAACACAACAAAACAAAAACGCACACCACTAACCTGGCTGCCTTCGCCTGGCAGACAGATGTCTCAACGCCTCCAGTAGGTTATTAGTTTCTTTTTGGTTAAGCTGTAAATCCGCTCTAGGAACTAATTCGTGGTCTCTTCGCTCTCAAGAGGTTTTTGTATGCTTTTTTTTCCCCCTTCTTTAAAGTCTTCCCAGATAGACCAATCTATTTCAAACCTAGTTGGAATAAAGTAGTTTTTAAATATTTCGGAATGTATAATCTCTTTTTATTTGAAACTGTGGAGGTGATAAAGTTCATACAATTGCTGGAAATGTAATAGTATATAAAATGGATAAATAATTAAAGAAGAGGGTGGGGGGTGATGTTGGGAAAGCAATTAGCCCAATTCGGATTAGCAGCAACTAATGTCACAGGCCTTGAAAGGAAAGTCTATCTGTTCGCTATTTCCCCCTGAGGCAACGCGGTATTTTTACCCCTCTAGAAACTTTTAAACACAAAATGTTAATTGAATGAATAAATAAAAGAATGAAAGAAGAAAATAAGGTGAGAACTATAGTGAACACATTTCTATTTGCTGATAGGAAAGGGGATCTAGTGGAGGGCAAACTAACCCATTTGATTAATATGGGGGGTTTCTAGCTGACCCTTACTAGTGACGTTTTCAGGGATAAAATCGATCAAATCCATGGACCTGGTTACGCTTTTTAATATTTTTTGCTCTTTAAATATAGTTGTTTGCCTCTATGAAACTTTCCTACTGGATCTCACCGTTTATCAGGACGTCCAACAGAAAACATGCCATTTTCATATGTATTTATTTAGTTATTGCAACCGTAACAAAAATAATTTGGTTCTCTACAACATGATAATATTTTACCAATAGAATAATATAGAATTACGAATATTTACAGGTACCTACAATTTTAAGTTAATTAATCCACTGTTACGTCTGTCATTTAAAGGCGTCTAATTTGCAATTAAATAAAAAATGTAATTTACATGTCACATAATGCATTTTCTATTTGCTAAATACATATTAATATACATTCAAATATTTATATATACATATATATATATATATATTATCTAGAATTATTGAATGACCATTCAATTCTAAACACAATTTTAAGTATTACTGAATTTTCAGGACATTTAGAAATAATACCATAGTCTTCTTCTTCATTATTATTATTATTATTATTATTATTATTATTATTATTATTATTATTATTATTATTATTATTATTGTTTTTGTTGTTGTTGTTGTTTTTGTTGTTGTATGTAGTAGTAGTAGTAGTAGTAGTAAAATATAGATGTTATATGCATTTATAAATATGCTTTAAAATTATTTGCAGACCTTCGGCGGTGTTCTTCCTGTCACTGTGATCCATCAAACTTCCTCAGACTGACACATTCACTCACTTCAAGAAGATGCATGAGGACACCGCCGTTGTTATATTTGCATATGTCATTGGTACGTTTGATAAGTAGGACTCGGGCTTTATCTACATAAATTGGACTTTTGCTCTGATCTTTCATCAGTCCGCATCAGCCAGTTTTTTCTCTCTCTCTCTCTGCTTGATGGCGCACGTGGAGCGCGACCATAGCAGAGGAAGTTCCTTTGACTGCGTGTCATTTTTCAACACACCGAGTTAGTCTAAGGAAACATGACAGGAGAAAATGTTTTCCTCTTGTCTAAATGCTGTTCGTCTCCTCTTATTTGCACTTTTTGTAGAGATGATGGTATAAGTAATGAAATGGATACAATCGTTGGTTCTGCGTCTCTTCGTCTGTTTAAATGTAGAATATATTATCTCAATATTAGAAACCACTGAAGATAGAATTCAGTTCAGCATGTTCATGCTTTTGCACAGGATGGTTCGATGCTTTGCTACAAGACACTTGAGGTGAGCAGTCCGAGCAAGCCCTCTCCTGGCAAAAGACTGAAAGCTGAGAGAAACTCCGGGACTAATGGTGTCACAGAGCAGCTCAACAAGCGTGACAGGAAGAAACACGGGCCAAACGGAAAAAACCTGGACCCGAGACTACCACAGGAGGTGGACTGTATGTTATACAGATATCGAGTAGCTACGCACATTTAATAATAAAACGGGGTAGACCATTTTCATTTACATTGGCAAAAACATAACAAATTTACAAGGCGCGCAGATCGTTCCACTGATTTTCTACATCAAGGCTTCTGTTGCCCTCACAGGATGTTCACAGAACCTGTCTAACTTCATTAGGTTTACATTTACTGTTAAACAGTGCCTCCAAAATCTCCAAAAACTTCAACAAGCTGAGAACGCATTGATCCAAGACCTGCAGGTGAGATATTCCGCTGCTGGACAGCGACGTCTCCACCACGCTGATAAATGGAGTGCGAACAGTTTTCAGAGGTATTGATAGAAATATGTGCGCGTAAAGTGAAGATTAAATAAAAGCTGCATTAGTGGCAATAAAAGGAAATCCGCCTACTCTGTTCAGCTCCATGTTGGTGATTATGGAGTAACATGCGAAACACTTTCTATTTTTTATCCAAACATGCATCAAGCTTGAAAAAGGTTTTTCGTCCAAAAATGGAAACATAGCCTAACCATGTTCTCCAGCGGCGCTTACATTTTCCAACATCAGAATTGATTAAGTTATTTTAAAAAAATTCTTTAAAAGTGTGATCCAACAAAACTCACCGGAGTGAAGGCAGCAGCGGTGTGTAACCGTGTATCCTGTGCTTGAGTATATAAGTTTGCCTCTTCCCTCCGCCGGATTTCTCCTCAGAAACGTGTAGGTCCCGAATAAAAATCTGTCTACCTTTGGATCCGTCGTGGAGTTAAAATGTCAATGAGAGTGAGGAGGGTTGAAAAAATATGCAGCTCTTACCAACAACTTTCCCCTTCAGCATCAGCCTGAAGTTGGCAGTGATTGGCTGGAGCGACGGCTCGACGTCACACCTTGGACAGGACGCGGTGGAGCGCAGGACTGGGAAGGGCGCAAGGTGGCCTCCATGTGGAGCTCACCGGCCTGTGTCCCAGTGCTGTTAGAGCTGCATGTGTGCAGGGGCTAACAGCTAACCACTGGCTCTACAGAGAACCTGCTGCCTTATAAGGCGTATTGTTTCATTTTGATCAGGTGTTTTGAAATTATTTGTCCACTCTGTTCCCATGTTTTTCTAGAGACATGCTGAGCATGTTGCAGGTCAGTGGAGCAGCCACAGGGAGACCCAGAGGGGGCGGTTGCCACCCATTATGGGCAAGGCAATTTTATTCAATTCAAAGTGCTTTACACGATTAAGCGGTTATATATATATATATATATATATATATATATATATATATATATATATATATATATACATCTCATTAAATTATGTTAGGGCTTCTGGTTTCAGAGTGTCAATCCAATATGATTAGTGGGAACCATTGACAGCCCTTACAGTACTTTCTGGATATACCTCTGCTGTACTACATGTACTTTGCCAAGTGATTTACAGAACCAAAGGCCAACCAAGATTCGGTCAAGTTTCTCTGAACTTTAATGGTCTCAAAATGTGCGTATTTTATTTTTATATTTTGTTTAGCAATGTTTATCCTATGATTTTTTGTGTTAATTTCAAATCTGCTGAATTAAATCATGACAAACAACATTTGTGTCAGCTGCTGAGGTGTTAAGGTGTTAAAAGCATTATTTAAGGGTGTTTTCCTACCTGAGCATGCACAGTGCAACAGGTGCGGACAGACCATGGGGAAACAACTTTTTCAGACTTCTCCTACCTCTCTCCATGGATTTGGATTTATTTTCAAAGCTCACACCGAAACTCACACATGGAAAGTAGAGGAATAAAACGTTTTTTATCGTCATAAAGCAAAGGTTACCAGACGTCTCCACTGTTTTTGTCTTTTTATTCCTCTGGTCCTATAAAATTGTCATCAGTGACTCATAACTGGGCTTCTGTTCGCCTTTTACCGAGGCAGGCTAAAAGCTTCAAAGCCCTTTTCTTCACAACCGCTGACGTTTGTGTCAATTTGAACAAGACTGTGAGTTAATGGGCAACCGCGCCGCCGCTCGTCTCCCAGGAAGAGACGGGGGGCAGGGCAGGTACGGGCCGGCCAGGACTGGCTGCGTTCGGGTCATTATTTGGATGCGCTGCCATTAAGAGGCCTCGATACTGTGCAACGCAGCAGGGTGCTCAACACGGGCGCTGGAAACCGCACGGCTTGGTCCCTGCTTATCAGGCTGTCAATAAAACGCGATGGGATGCAGCGGTCGGGCCAGGTGCTCCCTTTCCCTTCCCACACAGCCCCGCTCTCCAGAAGCAGATCAGGCGTGAAGGCAAATCTGTCCAGCCGGTTTTCCCTCTGCCGTCACCACGCTGCTGCTGCACAACGCCACCTCCCTCCCTACCTACCTCCCTCCCTCCCTGCCTCTCCGCGTCTCTCTCCCACGCACACACACGCACCCATTTGCGCATTAAAACACACTGACAGTTGTTTCTGCGTTTTATGGATGTATGGAAACTCTGCAACTCAAATATTCATGATATCGCGCTGTATTTGCATGTGATTCTATTATCTATTCCCATTGCATATTTACCAAAACATTTCAGTCTAAGTTAAGAATCAGACATAACTTGCAGTTACAGGTTAGGCACACTGCTGGCCTAGAAAAAAGTTCGCGCAAAACTGCAGGTGCTGCGCTTTGGCCTTTTTTTTTTGCACGGAGATGTCAATCTCCCGCGCGCCCTGTCTGATAGAAATTAAAACAAATCATGCAATGATCGACCTCCCCTCTCTAGCCATGCAGAACATTATGCTACCATAGCCCTACGCCTCATGAGCTTATTGTTTACTGCCGCTGTAGCAGACAGAGAAAAATGTCCAGGAGGACCAAGCATTTTGGGTGCCCGCAGAGATGATGCAGCTTTAAAATAGAAGAAATCCAAAAAGAGAAGGTGAGTTTCCAAACTTAAAGGTTATTTTAAGCGTGACCCACATGTGATACCTAAAACCACAACTATTAGCTGCAAAATGCTGTATTGTTGTGTGCGCAATGAACGATGAATCAAAGGGGCAACAGTTGTTTGGCCCCTCCATACCTGATGAATGACAGGTCAGTGTGATTCTGCCTCAAAGCATCAGGAGTTTTCAGGAGGGTCAGCAAGTAATTTCAATTTGCGATAGATTGTGAAAGAATAAAGTAACCTAATTACACTCTTTCATACATGCACACAGGGACGCGTTTTACTCTTTCTCCTGTGCGAAATGTTTTAATAAGTCCTGCGCGCTCCGTGTGCGCAGAGTTTGGTTTGTTTTTTCTCCGCGCTCTTCGGCTTCGGATCGAGACATTAGCCGAATTCCCCCGGGGTGATTGGATGCAATTTGTCCGGAGCAGACAGGCACGCCCTGGATGTTAGGAGTTCACTTTGGCTCAACGTGACAAGTCGAACTTCGATCTAGAATTTCATCTGAAAGCGCACGGAGCGGAAAGATCCCGTGCCATTAAGTGTTCTTCTGGGGTTTCTTCCTTTGGAAACAACGAGATCACTCCCCCTTTTTGCTGACAAATATTGAAAACAGTTCGATTTGCCAAACATCTGATCCATGTGAGAGGCCTGTGTGAGCAGCGCAATATGTGGAGCTGCACATGGTCAGGATGAGAGGATGGTATATTCCAAATCTATGACCCTTAAATTAAATTAAAATTTGACAGTGCCATGGATTAAAAACATACCCAAGACTGACACCTGCCATCCAAGCTTCGCTATGATTGATTCTGATGCTTTGTGCTTGCCACAATAATGCTCCTGCTTTACACAGAGTTGAACAGGCGCGTTTATCACTCACTTGCCAGGAGTGGCTAAAGTCAGTGTCCGTGTCGAGCTGTGAGCTGACAGGGGAAAATGGGAGCTAACGAGGTTGTCAGATGTCCTGACAAGACAAATGAGAGCTCGTCACTCCCCGCGCTTTAATAACATTTAATGGAAACGTATTGCACCGTTCAAAATAAAGTGCTGCAAATGCCGGGCTCTGATGGCGACTCAGTTAATTACGCACGGTGCAGCAAATTACGCATCAACTAAAGGGTGTTGGCCTGGATTCAGCACCATCAAGGAACACACTACCTACATTACAAATGTGATCTAATATATCAATTTGACCTCTGACTTTCAACAGTTAGTTGAAACAAAGCTGTGATTTTTGCTGTGCAAAATATGGGTGGAAGGTATTTTTTAGAGCATGGCACATGGCAACAATTTTAGGTTATGAGTTAAAGTGAACCTTTATCTATTTGTTATTAGGGGGTTTAATGAAAACGCCCTTCATCGCCTTAACATTATATCTTTTATACCTAAGATCTATCAGACGCTAATTAGTATCGAGACCCATGGGTCAGCTGCAGGACTGATCGAGGTTGTGCATTCTTCTGTGTAATATGGGGTGTGCGTTTTAACCAACACACCGTTTGGCATTTGTGACCATGACAGGAATTTCATGAAGGGATGCGCAGAAATTCTAATTTGTTTCTGTTTAGTTGTTAATTTGATAACTCTTCTATTTCAATAAGGCATTTGTGATCCATTGTCTGAAATCTGTATATTTAGTCAGTTATTATATTATGGAAAGTACAAGCCGCACATTTGAACACAAGACTAAATACTTTTATATTAAAAAACAAAAATCTAATCTGCCTATACAAACAATCTAGCATTCCAAAAGATCAGCAGAGTAATATTATCAGACCTAAACAAACCAGTGGCAGTAATTCTTTGTGCTGGGTATTAGACGCCCCTCTCACTAGATTTAGCAAGCGTGATGAGTGACATGTGACGGAATGGCATTTGTGAGCTTGTAATTCAGCCCCGCTCGTTTCATTCCTGATGGAGTAGGCGGGATGTAAAAATAGACATTAGTTCGCTAATGCCATCACCTGGCCTGTGGCGCTTTACTGCGCAGGGTCAGAAAGGCCAGAGCACCTGCTGCAGAGAAGTAATTATACCACCGGCACCTGCGGGCTTAGATAGATAGATAGATAGATAGATAGATAGATAGATAGATAGATAGATAGATAGATAGATAGATAGATAGATAGATAGATAGATAGATAGATAGATAGATAGATAGATAGATAGATAGATAGATAGATAGATAGATAGATAGATAGATAGATAGATAGATAGATAGATAGATAGATAGATAGATAGATAGATAGATAGATAGATAGAGACAGACAGACAGACAGACAGACAGACAGACAGACAGACAGACAGACAGACAGACAGACAGACAGACAGACAGACGCCCCCACATGACTGCCCCCACATCATAATTCTGCCACCACCATGCTTGGGCTTCATGACAATGTGCTGTGCTGGTTTAAAGTCAAGTAATAATTTTGAAAAAAGTCTAAGGTATTTAAATATTTTTTGCGCGGTTGTTCATTTAAGGCACTATAGACACATTTGAATGACCATAGCTCCAAGCAACCAATGAGACAGAACATAAATCACCAAATGTGACAAACTCAGCGCAAATCTGTGTGATACGTATAAATGGATGCAGCGGCGCAATGCAGGCTTCGCGAACCCACACGGATAACAGGCCTATGTAAAACAACACACACAGCATATCATGCAATAACGACGGCAAACCGTCTGGAAAATGGACGCACATAGTGTGGCAAGAAATCACATCTTCCTCCCCTCCCTCCTTCTCCGTGTCCGGATGACAAATCCTATCCCGGAGTAAATATTTTGAGGATAATTGAACTGATTGTTATTTGCAAGTTTCTCCGTCTTGCATATAAAAGCGACGGCATGCCCGTGCGCACTCATAATGACTTTCAGACCATTGGCTAGATATATTCATAAAGGGGCGACTCCTGAATCGTTAATATGCAGTTCTGAGGAACATGTCAGGATGCATTACTGATTTGAATTATCCATCCTTTTCTGCGAATTGTAAATGTTCTTTTAACTTAGAAATTGTGAATTACACTGATGTACGTAAAGTTTACAAAAAGCTCCTACTGACCTCTATGCAGCTTTTAAGAAAGCTCAGTAGAGCTCACTAAAAGCTCTCTAAAGCCTTTCATATTCTGGAAAGAGGGGCAACAAAACAAGGAGTCCAACACAAGTATAAAGCGTCAAAGGAAAACAGTGAATTCTGTGTTTGACGACATGTTTGTGACTTATTCTGGATACACTTTGTTGCTCCTTGAACGTATAGATTATTGAGGACTTCTCCGAGGAGAAATAAAGATGATTTTCGGGTCAGTGCTTCACTATTGATCTTATTCAGTCCATCCTTTGCAGGCCGGTTATTCAGCAGCACCCCGCTGTGGATACACACTACATTTCAGTCTATGCAGTGTTAAGCCCGCATTCTGGCCACGGAGGGTCTCTGTGTACTCCATGAAACGTTTCTAAATGTAATCACAAACGAACCGTAATTAGACAAGTAATTACCGGCGTAATTAACAGCCTCTTTCTGCTCGCTGTGCTTTGATATGCTCGGCCGGCGCTCTCTGCGCTTTATGGCTCACAGGCGGCAGCCGCAGCGGAGGATAAAGTCTTTATTATTATTGCTGGAAACCCATCTGGTTATAGTCTTGCCCGAGACCTCCTCCCCCCTAATCAAGGTTTTAATTAAAGACGGTTGAGGGCCATGGAGAACATGAAGGCCAGTAATTAAGACTAACATTGGACCCTAACAGATGCAACCCTCCTCCTGCGCTGACGCAAAAAAAGAAGAGCGCACACAAATCTAGGCGCACTTCAGGGTCGCTTATGCTTAATATTCAGTAAATAATGACGGTTGAACTAGGATTTAAGGTTGCCGCTCATCTTAATACACTAAGACAACTAAATAAACTCAACAAGAACAACAGAAAAACCTTACTGGCACCAGGTTTAAATCAAATCTTGATGGGAATGTCAGACAAAATAACACAAGTTGGATAGGTAATATTTTCCACTGTATGCTACTATGCAGCATGAAACACCTGACTTGGCTTTGCATGGGCTTATTTTCATATTGCTTTGACATGTAATGATTTGAAGAGAGCTGTGGGGTTTTGTCGCAGGAGAGAGTCTCCGGTCAATATGCATTAGCGTGATGCGTGCGCATTGAGCCGGGAGGTTTCGAACTGAACAGGGACTCCATCAGAATTAGTCATTCAAATCATTTTTATTATTGAAAATGTAGCTGAGCTCATTTTGACACAATATATAAGGAAACAGTCTTTCAGGTCGCAACTGGTTTGGATCTTCCTGTTTCTATTTACACTATTACATCACATCATAGCCTACAACAATAAAACTGTCTCTGATCCTTTATTCCCCCCCCCCCCCCTCCTCCGTGGTTTTGAGGTGCGAAAGTTAAAGTTTGGCTCTCTTCAGATGGGCAAGCAGATGGGCAGAGGTTTCGCCAAAATCTCCCGCAAAGCTTTGTGTCTGCTAGAGCATAACAAGAGAAACACGCAGATTAAAAGAAGACTGCTCTTCTGCTTCTCAACTTGGTCACATTTCCCTCCACAAATGGAGTCCACCATGATGACCAAAAGTTAAACACTAAGGAGATGAGCCCGTCAGCACACTATGTGCCTAATCTAAGAGCTGGTTTTCATTACACTGTCGTTAAAGTTCTCTATCTTTGAGATTTCATTTACACCAAGCAGAAGATACTCGCTGCATACATTTCCTGTAATTGTTCAAATAAAGTCTCGTAAAAAAAATTTCTAACAACCCAGAGTCTAAATTCAATCAAAACATCTTCAGACAACAGCAAACAGTTGAAAAGTTGCCCTGAGCGCTGCAGCAGCTTCTAGGCTCCCAGCGTACAATGTTTCCCTCTTGTGGAGCTTTTCTGACTCCTAGTGGCGACTGAGAAATCAGCATTTTTGAGTGAGGACAAGTTGAGTCCTGAGGAACCAGCAAACAAGCAACAAAACAATAACAAATCATTTTTAAAGTACTGTTCTCTATTAGAAGAACTACCAAATTCATGGACAAACTCATTTTTATTTAATCAACTTCATTTGTATTTGGCATTACATTACATACTTTTTAAAAATAATTCTCCAATGAAATCTGTGAATGATTACCCAGTACCTTTTTTGAGGATTTAACCAAAGTCATTACAAACACAGTCATCTTATTGGAGTTACATTTATTCTCTGACATTCAGGAAATATTGTTTCCCCGTTACACCTCTGAGCTGTTAAAAGATTTTCATGGCTTTATCCCAATAGCTACTGACATATATTGATGTTTTCTGCAGTCACTATCACACATTGCCAGCGGATGCAGCTAATGTATGTATGAAGTCCCCTTTGTGTCAATAAAAAAAGACCTGTTCGATAACTTCACTGTTGCAGGCTGCATCCATGTATCTAATGATAAACGTTGGAATAATGACACAATATGCATGTTCAGTTACCAATTTTATACAGTATAAAATGTATAAAAAGTAGTTAATTATATAAGCATTGCAAATTATGAATGATCTTCTTATCTTCTTATAAACACTGACCAGTGTCCATAACGAACTCTTTTCTTTTAATTTCCCACCACTTGTTACAATTGAGCAGCTCTGCTCAGCTTTTTTTGTGTCTGTGTCTCCAAGTTTGTGAGAGAAGCATGCAATTACCCTTAATATCTCAGTAATGTAAAAAGAATGAGACTTAATTTTCCATCTGGTTGCATGGAGAGAAATGTCAAATGTATTGGATTGAGACCGCAGTTTTAATCATTAAGGGATCACGGTTAAGGTTGATAAGGAAGGATTAGGGTTTTGCTGCTCATGCATAATTTAGCCTATTGATCAGATGGACTTCAAGCTCACACAGCCAGTTGGAAGAGGATTCTTTAACAATTATGTTAATATTCAAAAGAGCAAAAAAGGTGCTTTTTAGACTTTAGAATATTGGTATTAGAGTGAATTGCCATGTATTTTTATTCAAATACAAAGATTTCTTATACTGCAGTTCAAGACATATTTGTAGCATCTTATACAGACGCACGTACGATGCTACAGAATTGTGTTTCCCTCATAGGATCTTTGCCTCTCCCTCCTGTACTTTCTTTCTCTCCTATTGTGTGGAGGGAGGTTGGCATTTACTTGACAATTTCTGCCTTTAAGTGCAGTGTTTTTATATACACCTAAGATAGCTGCAGACTAGGACAATTTAACAGGCAATTTAACTGACCGTGTGTTAGTGAAGCTGTCTGAGTCCCACTCTTTGCCAGAGCACCATGGCATGATGGATGTAGGCAGTCTGGGCTAGGTGAAAATGACACACACACAGACACACACACAAACGGTGTCCCATTGAACACACAGCTACACGAACACGCTGCTTTGCCATATTTTCTCAATACAAACACATATGGGCCCATCCACAGCCAACCCCCTTCCATTAAGTCAACATCTTGTGCTGGCGGTTGGAACAGTGCGGGGCTGGAGTCAGGTCGTCCAAATCCGTCAGTAAGCGGAGGCAGAGGCGTTTGTCATCCTCCTCTCTGGGCACCATCCTCCTGGAAGAGAGAGGGGGGGGGCAGAGGGTGGTGGAGCTTTGAAGCATCTGGCTTTGGTAGCTCCAGCTGCAGGAAGAGAAGGGGGACATGAGCTCCTCTGCAGCCCAGGGGAGACACTCCTTCTGCAGCCAAAACCCTCCACTACCTCGTCTGCTGGATGAGAAGGTGGTGAGGCAAATCACATAAAGTGTAAGCGGGTACTGATTAACCTAAAGAGTGCAAAATTGACCGTTTTCATTGGTGTGTTATTTAAAATTCCAGTGATCTCTCAATGCCATGCACTGGGAGGAATCACAACTGCTAAATTCAAGCTCATCAACTCAAACCAGGCTGTCTATGTAATAACACCCAAGTAATCTGGGTGTTGTAGAAATTAAACTTTAGCAACAAACAAGGCATCTTCTTTCATTTGTCAACACAGTTAAGGGTTTCCTTGAATAAACTCTTAGAGCAGATAGGGTGCAAAAACGTATTCTATAGCAATTTGACTAGAATGTTGGACCAGAGGAAAATGTCACCCAAATAATGTTCCAAAAATCAGAGGCCACAGTCGCACTGCCAAGGCCTGGAGACACTCTTTAGCATCTAACGTCAGTGTGCAAATGATGTTTAGCCGCCGGTGGATGTTTAGCACCAGACTCCATAGCCTCAGAGGGTGCTTTGTCACAGATCTGTGGATGATTCAGAGCCTGGGGACAGCATTTAGTGTTGGCACTTAATGTCCCAGTGCATTCCAGGGTTTGCTCTGAGGCCATATATAGCTGTGCTGATTGAAGGAAAGAGATCAAATTAGATGTTTTCAGGGAAGAGAAGGGTCCTCAGAGGGGCAACACATGCATTGTTCCTCTATTGTGAAGTGTGACCTTTATGGCGGGAAGAGCGAGGGAGCAGGGGAGGGTTGAGGAGCCCCTCTACTCAGTCTGAGATGTCCTCTAGGATTAATTAACCCCATTCTTCTATTAGGCCTCTGGGACTGTGCATCAGATTGGGAGTTAAGTTTTGCAGGAATCTCAATTCAGCATTCAAGAGACCTCTTTCAGGTATGAAACAAAATGACACCATTCCAGTGGCCTTGCCAAAGATAAAGCCATTGGTGCTCAAAGTCTAGATTTCTATGCAAGTTATTATGTTTATGTTTATTATGTCTATGTTTGGAAATCAACATTCATTTCATCTTCAGATTCCTTTGAAGAACAAACCAGTATTTTTTTTAATTCATCCCTCCTTCATTCATATTAATTCTACCAGCACCAAACACTGTAAGACATCCCACATTACAAAATGAAGGTTCCCACAGCAAAATTCCCTTTTGGTGTAATGTTTTGTTTTGGGGGTAAAAGCAGAACCATTCTTTCTCTAAACACGGGCCCTCATTTATCAAAGGTTCGTAGAAACTGTCCTATATTCTATCCTACAAGTGAAATCTAGAATGTTTGTACAAATAGTCAAAAGCTGGATTTATCAAATATGTGGTGGCCACTCATACCCATGTTCCTCCGCAATCATCTGTTGATAAAACCCGCATGTGCACTAGGTGCTCGTACCCGTTCACAGTCATTTGCATAAAGAAACACCCTCAGTTAACCATATTTGGTCAAATCACATCCTCTGACACATAAATCTCACTCTAATGGTATAAAGACAGTATGCATTAATTAACACATGTTTTTGCATATGTAAATACACAAGATGGTAGCCAGGGCTAATTTCCGACTCTACTCCCTTCGCTGGGAATACCAGTAACATTTCTAATAAGAACTAACACCCTAAAAAATCAAAGATTTACAATTTTCCATGATTCAAAAACATAACAAGATAAAACAATATATATTAAAAAAGAAAGAAAGTGTCAACAATACATTCTTACACCAATAAGCACATTCATAACTGCAGTAATAAGTAAAAATCCCTCAGAAATTTTTCATAATGCAAGTAATACTTGTACAAGTTAAGTTAAAACAATTGCACCCTACACCAATGCATTACATCCTTGTGTTCTTCCTGAAAATAATGGCCAAGAGAGCAGAAAAGGGAATTTCAGTGACACCAAGATTGATGTGAAACATAGGTGGGGCAAGAAAAAAAGTCAAGATGAACAGACTTTTTGAAAATTGTCATAGTTAATGCAAATTTTAACACCGATTGTTTTTGCTCTCTGTTATCAGCAATTCCTCTGCTAACATATCCTGAAAGTTTAATCCAAATCCGTCCATAACGTTTTGAGTTATTTTGGTAAAAGACAGACAGACGCCAACACAAGCTCCTTGGCAGAGGTGTTAAACTGAGGAGACGAATATTCTGTCAAACTAAAGCTGTTTCAGGTTTATAGTTCTCTAGTTTTACCACTAGATTCTGTGGATACCCACGGTCAGAGCTTTTCTTATATTTAGGAACATTTCTACGAACAAGTACAAAATGGTAAATACCATACTATGCAAAAAATTGTTCCTACAGGAAATACACACAAATCTGTGTGTAAGTACCTTAATAAATGAGGGCCATGGTTTGCCAATGATATCCATAGAGTTCACCTTTTGCCTCATCTTGTCAGACAATATTCTCTCTTGTAGAGAAAATGTCAGATTTCCATAGATTAAACCAAAAAAACCTGGAAGAAATCATTAAATTAGTTAAATTAAGCTCCTGCTCTTGCTGTATTGATATCTTACACACAGGTAGATAAATCATTGGGTCTGATCTGATTAAAATAGTGAACTCATCCCTCCTGTCAGGTGTCTTTCCCCTGGCATCAAAACAGCAGTTGTTAAACCACTGCTAAAGAGGAATAATCTGGGCAACATGTTAATGCAGAACTACAGGCCAAGCTCTAATCTTCCATTTATCAGTAAGATTATTGAAAAAGCTGTGTTTCAACTGTTAAATAGCTTCCCAATAATGACCAAACCCTTTGATGTTTTTCATTCTAGTTTGCGTGCTCACTTCAGCACTGAGACTGCCCTCTTTAAAGTTTTCAATGACATCCACATACACAGACTGTGGTAGAACCACAGAACGTTGTATGTAGTAACAAGTAACAAGTAATGTCAAGTAACAAGTAACACCACTGTGGTCCACAGTGGTGTTACTTTTGACCTCAAAACAGCATTTGACACTGTTGATCATGATGTAATATTGGGACGACTGGAGAGCTGGGTCAGACTCTCTAGTACAGTACTTGGCTGGTTTGAGATATACCTAAAGAACAGGAACTTCTTTGTTTCAGAGGTAAACTTTTCATCAGAATGAACAGAAATCACATTGGAGGGGGGGCAGGGCTCCATCTTAGGGCCCTTTTTATTTAATACATGCTCCCACTAGCCCAGATTATAACAACCAATAAGATTAGCTACCATAACAATGCAGATGATACTCAGCTCTACATTACGATGTCACCAGGTGACTTTGAACCCATCCAAACCCTAAGTAAATGCATAGAGCAAATCAATGGATGGATGTGCCATAACTTTCTCAAGCTGAACAGAAACAAAACAGAAGTTATAATTTTTGGACCTACAGAGGAACGTTCTAGAGTCAGCACACAATTTCAGTTAATACAGCTAGAAACTACTGATCAGGCCTGAAATCTAGGTGTAGTAATGGACTCAGACCTGAACCTTCAGGGTCACATAAAGGCAATATCAAGGTCAGCCTTCTATCACCTGAAGACCATTTCTAGGATTAAAGGACCGATGTCGCAACAAGACATCGAAAAACTCATCCATGCGTTTATCTTCAGTCGGATTGATTACTGCAACAGCGACCTCACAGGTCTGCCTAAAAAGTCAATTAGACAGCTGCTGCTGATCCAGAACGCTGCTGCAGAACCAGGAAAGTAGAGCACATCACCCCAGTTCTAAAGTCCTTACACTGGCTCCCTGTAGCTAAGAGAATAGACTTTTACTAGTTTATAAATCATTCAATGGCTTATTACCAAAATATCTTGAAGATCTACTGTCACTATACCAACCCCTCAGACCACTCAGGTCCTCTAATTCCAGTCTACTTGACATTCCTATAATTAGAACCAAACATGGAGAAGCAGCTTTCAATTTCTATGCTCCTTTAATCTGGAACAAACTTCCAGAAAACTGCAAAGCTGCTAAAACACTGAGTTATTTTAAATAAGAACTAAAAACGTATCTGTTTAGAACTTCCTTCAATGCTTTGATGTATCATGTTTTGTGTATGCTTATTGCTTTATTGCTGTTTTTACTTTATATGCTTTGTCTGTGTTTTACTGCTATTTTTATTTTACCCCTTAATCATGTAAAGCACCTTGAATTACCTTGTTGTTGAAAGTGTGCTATACAAATAGAATTGCCTTGTCTTGCCTTTGTGATTGTTCCTTAGATCTTGGACAACTCTTATTGTTATTTGTTATTATTGTTATTTGAGGGGCATCTGGCCATGGCTAGTTTATTGTGAAATTCCATTCCCAGATAATGGCTCCAAAAAAGCTCACTGGATCATTCAGGAGTTTACAAATGCAGATGTAACCATTAGTGTGTTTTGCATCACTAAGATTGTTTACCAGTTAATACCAGCCTGTGTGCAGCTCATCAGTTAATACTAAACTAGCTGGTATTGATTTGCACATAGGAGCAGGAATACGTTCAAAATATTGACAGATTGTATCAACTATTGTTGAATTATTAACCCATAACTTCATTAGTGGGTTAATTTGCTCTGATTTCTTTGTTTGTTTGGGTTACCTGGATTGTTGCCAACTTCTTGATGTGAATTTTATGTCTGTGACCCTGTAGGAAACATAAAAAATGAAAAAACAGTCAGGTTTAATAGATATTTTGTCTGCTGTGTACAATGTACAAACATTAAAGACATCAAACATTAAAAGTTTATTTTTATCAAACCTTTATTGTTTGTATTAAAACAAACAGTAATCAATGTCTAAATTTGGACATGTGCAACATTGAATAAATGTTCAGAATTTTTTAGTACATTTTAAACAAAACTGGCTTGCCATCTCATCTGAATAAACAGTAACTGTTGGGGTTTCATGCAATCCATTCAAGTGTATCTTTGGTGTTTTATTGTTTAACAGTTGGAAGTTTTATTGGGCACAGAAGTGTCACAGTGTAGTGTTTTTCCCTGTCTCGGTCAGTCCCTGCGTCCTTGATTGTCCCCAGTTGCCCCGATTTTCCCTGATTGTTTCTTTCACTGTCTTCCCTGAGTATTTATACCCCTCTGTGTTTCTAGGTCTTCATTGGTTCGTTGTCGTAAATCACAATTTCGTCAGTTCCCTGTCATTCCTGACTTCCTGATCTGCTGTGTTGCTTGTAAACCTGACCAAGACCTCCATTAAAAAGTATTTGATCATCAAGCTTCCTGCATCGGAGTCCTACTCAAAAACATACCATGACAAGAAGATTTATTTTGGGGCCCATGCCCCTGTGAAATGAGAGTTACTGTTCACAAACAGCATGCTACACCTCCAGCTTCTCCTTATTAATTTGACTCATAACCCTTTTCTTTGTATTACCTTATTATTGTTTCTGTGATGTTTATTGATCTTTTTCTGTTTTATCAAAGGAAGACCTTAACAACATTGGTATTAGACACCTTAGTGGTTAGCCCCAGAAGCTAATGGATTTAGTGGCACAGATCACAAGCATCTGTTTGATGTCACTAATGATATGTCAAGGGGGGCTCCCATGTGGTGTTGTCCTGATCGCCTATAGATGCATGTCTGTATATAATGTGACGAATGAGACCACCGATCCACTTCTCTTCTCCTGAAACCAGACCATTACTGTCAATCATGTGGATGGCTGCAGCAGGCCGGAGGCTGCCAGCTTACACACAACAAGCGCCCGTCCCCACAGTCTCATGATGACGGTCCCCAGACAGTCTACCATAACAGCTCCAGCTAATCTTCTTTTCATGGTCTTCATTACGACCTGTCAGGACATAAATTGAGGGTAAATTGCCATGTTTATTAACACGGAGCCAAAGCAGCATCTTTTAACTCCCCTTTCCTGCTCCCCCCGCCTTGTGTGAATGTTAACATTTAATAGTGACCAAGAGGATCAATTACAATGCAGTGTGAAATCATACTGCATACAGACACACACACACAGAGGAGGCCTGGCATTCACAGCCCCACCTTAATGTGTCTCCTCAAACATTATGTCCTCTGTTGATGACCACCACAGAAAACCCATTCAGACAGACACTTGCTTGCCGCATATTTTCAGCTCCAGTAGCGATGGTAAAGGAACATGGGGCCATGCTTCACAGAGCACTGCAACAGCCCAGCCTGGAGACTAAGACTTGCTTCGGCCTTTGCCATATAACACAGTAATTACTAGATCAAATCTGTTCAAACTGAAGCAACGTTGTTCTGTGATCCCTCCTATACTAATCAGCGCGTTGAGGTATGGCTGGGCGACTATAAATTGCTGACTTAATTAAAACCAGGACCTCTCTGTCATCTAATTACAGGGAGAAAAGGTTATTGCTTCGGTGCAATTTTCCAAATATGATTCCTTCGCGGTTATTAAAAGCTCGGGCGTCGTTTATTGTTTCAGATTTTTCAATATGGAAATGGCCCCGGTGACAGACGTAATGACTCGGGGAAAACGCTTCATCTCGATAGTGGCCCGGCACGGCCATTTGTCTGAGATAAGTGGAGCGGACAGGGAACGGGGAAATGTCATGGCAGGCATCCCATGATTGCCTCCACTTTACAGTTGTCATTAAATAGAGCAAAGGTTTCTTTTCTCTTGTGTGGCAGCAATGAGAAGTTTATTAATCTCTCCAGAATAGAGCGCACTGTGGGGTATTAGAACAGCAGAATTTCACAAGAGAGGGGGGAAATTGTGTGGAGTAATTTATTGATGAGATGCTTTGCTCTTTGGTGTTCAGTTAAATCTGTATCACACTTGAATTCCAGCCTTAAACCTAGGCTATCTGAAAAAAAAGGAAAGATTACAAAAGACAAAAGTGATGAGGACACCTGGAGTAAGAAGTAGCAACCTAAAACAAATGTTATAGAGAATTCAAATCTGAAGTTGGAAAAGAATAAAAGTAGAATAGAAATAGTTAGATTAGAAGGTTTTGTTTAGGTCTAAACAAGATTTTTGCAGGGAGAAGGTCTGTCTGTGGAATAATCTACTGATTGAACTTTCCCGTTTGTGTCTTTAAAGGCTGTTGCTTTATTGTTCTCATTGTATGAAAGTCCTCAGCTACTGCAATAGACACTCTTATATGGGACAAAATAGGGGTTTATGAAGGTTTGCAATTCTTCTTATCAAAATAGTTCAGGAATCATCATGTGATTAAATATTCAATGCTCACAATCACAGTTCTGAGTGTGAAGCCACTCTTATTGAGTGGTTATAGGTTTTGTGCGAAATGTGCGAAACAATACTTTACTTAAAGAAAAAATCTTGTCTGCTTATATGAAATACTGTAAATAAAATCCCTCGGAAGAAAAACTTTGATACTTCACCAACTCTTAGGCTTAATTTTTTCTTCTTACACTTTTGCTGTTAAATATGATGCAGCTCTCATGTTATCCAAAAATCCACTTCTGATTGGTTGAGCAGATCTAGTTGTTCCTGTCTGGGTAGTCAAAGTTCGATCCATCCATCCGTCCGTCCGTCCGTCCGTCCATTCTTCATCTATATCTGTTTACCCTTACAGGATTGCAAGGGGCTGGTGCCGATCTCCAGCAGTCATTGAGCGAGCGGTGGGGTACTCCCTGGACAGGTCGCCAGTCCATCACAAGCAACATGGAGACACACAGGACAAATAGACACAACTAATGGCAATTTAGAGAGACTAATTAACCCCACAGCCATGTTTTTGGAGTGTGGTAGAAAACTGGAATATCAGGAGAGAACTTACGCATACACATAGAAAACATGCAAACACCACCACAGTTGGAAATTGGTAATTTTTGGAGCTCACTTTTTTTCAACCTAACCCAGTTCCAATAAAATTCAGAGTGATGGACCTTTGGAACATTTTATAGAGACAAAGAGATGGAAAAGAAGAGAAGCCTATACCATTTACCAATTAAGGTGACCTACTGGCTGGCCAAGCAGCTTTTGGTTTCCAAAAGAGATCTATTCATAAATGGTGAAAGTAGAACTATAGGTACGGAGAAACAATAGCCTATAGCTCAGACAAATGTAATGAAGTGGACTTTACTATTATGAGATACTTTTTTTCTCCACAAACTTTAAACTAGATTGTAACTTTCCATGTAAATTATTTCTGAGTAGTTATATTAAAAATAGAAGAAATTGTTTCTTCTTTTTCTTCTTCTTCTTCTTCTTGTTCAAGCTAACTCATTGTATAGGTGGAGTTCATGAAATTATGAGACTGATTTGATTACTCATATCAAATTAAACTGATTATCTTTTAAAGCAGGTGATATCAGCCACATTTACAATCATCTAAATTATTTCGCTCATCTTCTACTTCAAAAGAAATGATGAGAACTGGTTTGTGATTAAAGCATAGTAATGTATGGCAATAAACCGTTTAACTATATGACATGTAAGCATTTACCTTGACAACCTCTCCTAGGATGAGTGATGACTGCTTTTGTGTTAAAAGCTTTAGCTTGCTAGTTTGATTTTGGCATTAACCCTGTTGCTAAACGAGTTAAAGGTGGACTCAAACCTAGTGTAGGTCCAGACTTGATCCAACTGTCAACCACAACTCTCATATAGTGGTTATCATAATGTAGCCTATAAAAACACACCAGCCTGGTTGTTTAGATGTGAAGAGCAGTCTTCATATTCATCTTCACTTCCACTTCTTCACATCTTCAATTACATACTAATCAAAATGTGTATGTAGGATTTAGTACCTAAACAAAGAAACTATTGTGAGAACATTACATTTGCAAACCAATATGCTTTATTGAATTGTGAAAAATTATTTTACTATTTAATGTTCTCCAAAATTCTTACTTATTGTGCATATAACATTTCCTTTACCCAATTATTTGTTGTTTGTTACATTTGACATCTCATGTAAATTGGATTGATGATTTACTTTTAATAATTTGATTCATCATATAAGGCAATTTTTTTTCAATCTCTGTTGCACAAGTGGCCCTGAAATAAAAATGAAACTTGCAAAAAAACAAGAGAGAGATTACATCTTACATAAACCAAGCACATACTGTATGTAGGTTAGAATTATTTAACTAGTGAAACCCCACTTGCACATACAGTATGATGGGTTTGTTTTTACTCCATCCAAAGCTTTACCCAACAGGCTGAAATTCATTAAGCGGGATAAATGTAAACTTCTGCTGAATTACCAATAGTAAGAAGCCAGGCACATACTTTTGAGCATGTGTGCATAATAAATGTATATGATTTGGTTACCTGTAAATTTAACCTCAAATAAGCATAAGGTTAGTCGTTTAAGAATACATGGTTATTCATAAATTGTTTACACTTCAACAAACTAGAAAGCGTTTGCTGCACAAAGACAGAATTATCTGTGGAAGACAAATATGGAAGTGACAGTTCTCATGGGGCAGCAAGAGGCCACAACAAAACAGGAGCCTATCCTGGACACTAATGCCCCGTGTCTCCCACCATAGGGTTTTCTTAATTACATTAACCAAATGCGCTCTGCAGTGTGTGCAATCTTATGGTTAACTGAACACCCCGTAGCTGCCGTCCCACCACCTCCCCTCCTCATCCCACGGTGAAATATTCATGTTGAAAGCCACTCTTCCCATCGACTCTCTTCCTCCATGTCCCTGCCCATAGTTGCTCAACCATGCCATCGTTGTTTAGGAATAAACTCTCCAAAAGCTGCCACTATTGTTTGATTTTAGGGAAACAGAGGTGTTGAAATCTTCCTTTTGGTGAGAAAGGAAGCCTAGCTGATTTTAAACATCTCTAATGATTGTTAAATTTAGGTATATTGAAGTTCATTGACAGCATATTATGGCATGATGAATTTATAAAGCTTCCATTAATTTATTTATTTTTAGACAATTTGGAGCCCCATCTGACTCTAAAACACATATTTGCATTTCATACTGTTATCCCAAAACACTGATTCAAATTGACTAGGCGGGACTAATTTAAATACATGAACTATTCATTAATTGAATAAAGAGGCTAGTTAGCCCCAAGGCCTCTTTATAATCATAAACTGGGGTGTACTGCTTATGCAAAACAGCAAAGTGCCATGTGCTGGCTTATTATGCTAATGGTGAATGGCAAAATGCATGTTTCTTCTCCCCACAAAAGAGGATTAGGCATGGCAGTGTCAGCAAGTTGCTTCCAGTGTATAGAGTATGTTCCTCCACATTGCAACATCTTGAGCTGCAGCTGTGTAATGTGATTCTTCCTGTCTTCATCATGAAGCCTAGATGTGACCACAGCCCCCACCCCAGCTATTGCTCATCCTTTGCCTTTAAATGAAAACATTATGTTACAAATTAGAACTCATCACAGCTATCCATGCAGAGACGTTTGTTTGGAGCAATTATCTGTTAGTGAAAACCTTTCAATATGGGGGGTAAAAACATTTGGTAACAAAAAAATGGTTCAAGATCAATGCTTTCGAACACATGTTTAAACATTTTTAATCTTCATATCATAGAGCAAAAACATTGCTCTTTTAGAGGAAAATATACACCATTTATTAAGTCAAATCCTACACACATTAGCCAGAGAAACAGGACAATATAGCACAAAACACACCTGAGCTTAAAATTATAGATGAGGGCTGGAGGGTACATATACAGCTAAACTGAGATCTTTGCTTCTTTGCCTTTTTCTTTCTTCAATCCAACAGACAACAAAAGCAAAGCCTGTAGTAGGATAATTTAGGCCCCAACCCATCATCTATTAAACACTTCTTTCTCACCATTGTTTATGAGCAAGACACCAAGATAACTGAACTCCTCTGTTTGAGGCAACAACTGACTACCAGCCTGTTGGGAACAATCCACATTTTATGGTGTATTGCCAGAGTTTTAGTTTTATGAATTGAAACTTTGCCACAACTAGTTGTTAGTCACTGTGTTTTACAGGCAGATGGAAGCCCCCACAGAACTATTTTAAATCTCTGGGTAGGTTATCAGTGTGTTAGCTCTCCAATATATTGTCCCCAGAAAGCATTTCTTCTCACTCCCACCTCCTTATTGGATAAATCACAATATAAATCTTCTCTTTAGGAAATCTAACTGGAACTTGAGACTTTATCAGTGTTAGTTGGGTGTTTTCACCCAAGTTTGCCATTCCTAATGCAAGGTCGTGATTCTTTGTGAAGGTTTATCTATTTTCGTTCGTGTTTCTTTTACCTATTTCTACGTTTTTAACATGGACGTGAACATAACTATTGTGAGCAACAATCCTTAGCCCAGTTAAAAAGGAAAACGTCGGAAAATGATTATTTATGTTTCTCAGTGTCTGCCTGTCCAAAAGTGAGGACTTGTTAATTATTTATATCTCTGAGCATAATCTTTATAACTTGTATTATCAGTAGTCCAATAAATGATGACATGCAACTTTAACAGTGTCAGCAAACTGTAACAGAGTTCACAATTGTGTGCAGTGGTTGCTGCAAGTTGTTATTTACAACTGCAGTACTAAGTGCTTCAATATGTGCAAGGTAGGTGCACATGCAATGTGTAACCCAAGCTTGATTTACAGTATGCATCCATATTTAGGTGCCATGCAGAGTCTACTGTGTAGTAGAATTACTCCATCCATCTATCTGTCTGTCTGTCCAGCCAGCCAGGTTTCCTTATATTTTACATTACATGCATTAGACAGTGCTACCTGAAAATAAAACGTACTTGTTTAAATGAATCAAATGCTTATTAACTTTGGTGTTGCTGTGATTCAATGCTAAAGTCAGATGATTAAGAGTTCCATCACTAGTGCGTCACATCTCAAAGTGCCCTTGGCCAAGGCACTGCACCCTCCAATGCTCCTGATTTGTTACCTAAGAGAAAATAAAGAGCCCTTCATATACAAAGTTTAAAAGTACATTGTACAAAGGACTGTATGGGTTTATGCACAACTGTACCTGTCAACGTGTGACATTTCACGGAGATCCAAGGAGGCAGATTCTGAGGAAGTTCTTATATGGTTCTAGATTTATTTCTTAACAATATCTAGGATAGTGGAAGAGAACTTGGCAAAACATAAGCATATTTAGAGGATAAGTTTAGACAGGATAAATAGAATGATACCAAGGATCTAGTGAGAAACAAGGTATGGAGGGATGAATACCAAGGGGTAATCAACAAGAATAGATTAGATGGGATGATTAAGTAACAAAGACTTGGTGTTCAAGCTAGTAGGAGCAAAGGTCAAGATTAACAGAAATAAAATCATTAATATCCTAAGAGATTACTGATTTGATTTAGAGGCAAATGTAACTGTTCACAAAGGGGTGATGGTGGCTCAGGTGGGAGGAGTTTGTCCTGTAATTGGTGCGTTGCTGGTTCAAACCCCTGCTTTATCTGTCTCAGTTGTTGTGTCCTTGGCAAGACATTTCACCCACCTTGGCTGCTGGTGGTGGGTCAGATGGTCCAGTGGCGCTGATTTCTTTTGTCAGTCTGCCTGGACAGACCATTTACCATTTCAAACAAAACATGACACAAACCTCAAAATCATTACAGATTATATCAGAATTTTTATAAATGATGATTCTAACTGAAATCACTGCAGTAAAACAATAAGTATCTGTCTTAAATTTCAATTTTACTGTAATCACTGATACTAGACCGGGATTCAGGGTGCATAGCAACGATTTCCTAAGAGATTCCTACTCATGTTTCTCACTTAGAAGATCATTAAACTGTTAAAGGTTTTCCAGGTTTCCATATTTTGCTTAAAATCTTTTAGACTTTTCTAACTGAATTTGAATGTTTTCTTTGCATTTCTTTCAAACAGTCATGAATGATATAGGGAAAATCAAGGTTACCTAGAAACTGTACCAATAATTTTGGTAAAACAGATTTTTGCAAAATATAATAAATATAACAAAAAACTAAAAAAGAAAAGGTTTTAAGTTTTAAAAAAGTCATCGTGGGATTGCTGTAGATATTCTCCAATAAAAAGCAGAGTTCAGTTTCTGCAGAGAATCCTTTCAGTTAAATAACTAGGCAAATCGTCTAGATGCTGAAAAACAGTCACTGGACAACATTTGGATCAAGAAAAACAGGGGAGAATAAAAAAAGGTTGTCCTCCCCATTAACAGTAGACCACCCTATTCTTTTAACCTGTTTAAAACGGATTGACCTTACTGGTGCTGTTCACAAGGTTCACATCCTATCTCACAGACAGGACTTTTATGGTAAGTTTAGATACCTGCTCCTCTAAGGTCCACAAGATTACATGTGGTGTGCCCCAGGGTTCAATTTTAGGCCCAGTGCTTTTTGACCTGTATATGCTCCCTCTTGGCAGGCTCATCAGAAGACATGAAGTTAACTTTCACAGTTATGCTGATGATACACAGCTGTACAGCTCCATGTCACCCGATGACACACGGCAAATGGATGCACTTTTTAACTGCGTTTTAGACATCGAATCCTGGATGGCAGAAAACTTTCTCCAGCTCAATCAGGACAAAACTGAAATTTTAGTCATCGGTCCTGAGGTACAGAGAGAGAAACTTTTAATCAAAACTACAATCACTGTCTTTTAATCCTTCTTTACAAGTGAGGACCTGGGCATGATTTTTCACTCTCAGCTGACTTTTATCCCTACCATTAAAAACGTTACTAAAATAGGTTTTTATCTTCTAAAGAACATTGCCAGAGTCCACCCTATTCTCTCTCGGGCCAACACGGAGACACTGATGCATGCTTTTGTTTCCAGTAGAATTGACGTAATGCCCTGCTTTCTGGTCTTCCCAAAAAGACTATATCAGGTTTACATCTTCTACAAAATTCAGCAGCACGTGTCCTGACGAAGACCGGGAGGTGGGAGCACATTACACATGTCTTAAATTCATTGCATTGGCTCCCTGTATGTTTTAGGATTGATTTAAAGGTTCCTTTAATGGTTTTTAAGTGTCTTAATGATCTTGGGCCTTGTTATCTTTCAGAACTGCTTTAACCTTATGAACCCTCACAGTCTCTGCACTCCTCTGGCAGCCGTCTCCTTGTCATCCCAAAAGTCAGGACACACACTCACGGTGAGGCGTCTTTTCAGTATTATGGTGCTCACCGCTGGAACAGGCTGCCGGAGGACCTCAGGGCTGCAGAGAACGTTTATGTTTTTAAGAGCAGGCTCAAGACTCACCTTTTTAGCCTAGCTTTTAACTGATTACAAATTATTACTGACTGTTTAATTGCTCTGTATGTTTTAATTGATTAAATTGTATCAATGTTTTACTATTTAATCTTATCACATTTTTCCCAGTTATTTTTATATCTTAACCTGTTATTTTAATCTTCCTTCCAGTGTTTCCTCTGTGGGAGCCCTCTGCTTCGGGAGCGGTGGTCAGCTGTAGTTGCCTGGATGCTCTCCAGGCAAGGGGCAAACTCCGCCGCTCAGAATTGAGGCCAACCCGGAAGTAACAAAAATTGCAGTTCACCCCTTATCCGCTGGTGGCTGGCTCCAGAAAGGAGCAAGTTCCCATTGACTCCCATGTTAAAAAGACCAACTTCACAGCAGAAATAAACATGTTTGCAGCCTGGTTCATAAAACCAGCTTAGGTTCAATAGGTCAGGTTTATCGTCATGACAACTCTGAGGGGAGTGAATTTTTTCTAACTAATCCGTTTAGACATAATTTAATCTTGAAATTATGAATTATTAGGGGCGTGTCCTTTTGATTGACAGGTCTCGGATGAGCCGTCAGCGCTAAACTAACGGTGGCTAACGGTGGCTAGCAGCTTGCCGCCATAGACTGCTTACCCCCCTGCTTGCTCCGGGGAAGGCCTTCAGCCTGGGACTCACGTTAAGACTTTGGCCATTTCCTTTCTCTGAACTTGAGCATCAGTTGTATCTGTAAACTTTATTAGTGTTTAGATATAAATCGTGCACTTATTGGACAAAGATGGCTTGCTGTGGTACTGATTGCACTAACAGACCGTCTAAAAGTCTCTGCTCCATTTTTTTCGGTAAGTAAATAATAATTCTGTACATTATTTTGTAGATGAAGCTCCTGCAGCTGAGCTCCTAACAAAGTAGCTAGTTAATCACGCTGGGAAACTACAAACTGAACAGGTTAAGATGTTGTGCATTTAAGATAAGGCTGCTTGGTCGAACATGGGTTGAAATGATCACATTTCTTATTTACTTTACATGTTGATTTATTCAAACTTCACATAGTTTTAGTAAAAGCTATGTGCAAATGGGACTTCATGATTTTATTTGACAAAATTATTATTGTGCTCATTTCACCGTCACAATAACTTATTGATCGCTTCGCGGTCAAGACACACACACACAATATATATATATATATATATATATATATATATATATATATATATATATATATATATATATATATATATATATATATGTATGTGTGTGTGTGTGTGTACCAGCACGTTATTTTGACGGTTTTAACATGTAAAGTAGATAAGAAATGTGATAATTTCAACCCGTTGTCGACCAAGCAGCCTTATCGTAGAGGCACATTTGTTTGTTTTTTTTAATCAGTTTTTCCCAACTAACTCCAGATATATTTCATATTTTGTTGTCAGAGATTTTTTACTTTTTAAAAATTAATAATAGTCGTCAGTTAAAGCATTAACCATTTCTGATATGCTGTCATATGGGATTCACCTTCATTGTTGTACTTTTATACAAACACCCATATTATGTCTGTGTGGTCATTTGTTTACAGCATGTTTGTCTTGTTGTGGTGAGTGGGTTTCCAACTAAGACGGGCAATGTTGAAATTTTAAGTTTTTAATATACATTGTTTTTTTCTTTACAGATTATATCAATCGCCTAAAACTACAGGAAGATCATAAGGACAAGTACTTAACAATATATGTCCATCACCTTTAATGCCACTTCTTTCATATCGTTAGGTGCTGTCCGTCTTTTGTTTTTGATTAAATAAACAACAAATGAATGAAGTTTCTGTTTTTCTTTCACACAGATATTGTTTCCATTTCAGGAAAAAAAAAATCCGTTTTGTAGCTGCATAAGAAGTATGATTTGGCTTTGTAAGATTCCAGATGCCGAGGTTTATTTTAATATTGAGATGTTGAAGGAATTTATCAAATTCAAAAATGCAGTTTGCTCGATGAATTACTTGGTTGACTTCTTATTTCTTCCCTTGTTATATACTGTTGAAAGAATTTTCAGTCATTATAGAGAATAAAACATTTATTTTTTTAAACATAGGATTCTATAAAAGAAAGTGACACAGATAAAAAAACAAGGGGGGCCAGAAAGCAAAAGAGACTTATGTACGGTAAAATGGGGTTGGGGGGGCAGAGTTGTCAACAGTGTTATGGCAACAGATATAATTGTTGAAATAAAAAAACTACACCAACAACACATCAGACAAAACAATCAGGGCTATAGTTATACTTTTTGCTTTAACATCAATTGTTCAAAAGGACTGTCATGTCTAATGTGAGGATGCGTAAAGATGGCACCATTTAAACTAGGAATAAAAGAACACATAACACTGTTGACAAACTTCCTGGCTTTTTCTATTTTTGCTGGGTTTACGCCTGCCCTCTATCAACACCTTTGGGTGATGGAGGAGAAGATGATGGACATCTGAGGGTGGAGAAGGTAAAGCTGGTGCAGGTCCTCCATCATCATGTTCACCAACTGGATACTGCTGATCATCCCCATGTCATCTCCACCACAACTGATGATGAGGACACCTAGAGCTGCTCTTACTCCTTTCCACCTCAGCCCCCCCAGCCAAACCAGGAGATACGGACGTCTGGGAGGCCGAGGTTTCCTCCGATGGTTTCTTCAGCTTTCTCAGAACTATGTCAGACATAGCTGTCTCCAATGATCCAAATGGCTATGGAGAAACAAACTAGCATAATGAATGGCAGTTGCACAGGTGTGGCTTATCGGTTGAAAGTATAATAATATTAAAATTCTACATGAAGTGATGGAGACAGGTACTTACATTTTCTGCTTTGTTTGGCTGTTGTGGAGGACAGGCATGCAACCATTGTGACCTGGTAAACAAAATCTATAAAAACCGATTTAACATTGTATTTACAGCCTGGATGGAAGACAGTAGCAGAGTTGCTCTACCCGTGGCTTTCAGGCTGAAGGCTCCCGCTAACCTCCGTTAGCTTCAATTAGCTTCAGTTAGCTCCAGGACTAGCTCCTGGCTACATCGGCTCAGAGTGTCAATCATCCGCCCCCGCCCTCACAGCGCCATTCTCAGCTCCACCTCTTTGCCCATTTTTGTATTTTCTGGGAGTGACAAAACGCGTGACACAGACAAGATGGCGGCCCATTTGACTTCATTTTTGCTCTTCAGAAACCAATGGGTGACGTCACCGAGGCTTCGTCCAGTTATATACAGTCTATGTCTCCAGGTAGTGCTTCAGTGAAGGTGGGGGTCTTGGCCTTGCCTCCACTGGGCGCCCTGTGTCGGTGTCTCGGCTGCTGCTGTTGATGTGCTGCTGTCGGTGCAGATGGCTCCTCTGATGGCGTTTCCTTACCTGGCTCATCTGTACTAGGCTCTATGTCCTTTTTATTGTTGCTTTTAAGTGTATGTGCATGTGGGTTGAGGTTGGGGGGAGGGGATATAACTGTGTTCAAGTTTTTAATTCTGTGGGGGAGCGATGGGAATGTGGCTTTATGTGGGGTAGTTTTAATCTGTAAAGCACTTTGAGATCCAATTTTGTACGAAAAGCGCTTTATAAATAAAGAATGATAAAAGATTGATTAACACGGTAACATTAAAACCCTAAGGCGAAGAATCCTACCAATTAGACTTAAAGCCAAAAATACAAGAGTAAATAAATAAAAACCGTGGATTTCCATTACAAATCAATACATGAATACAAAGAGATGATCCTAATAAAATGAGATAAGAAGAAATAATAAAATGTACTGTTTTTCTTATCATTAAAGAACAAGTTCTTAAAAAATACCAGAATGTTTTTCAGTCACTATAATATGTCTGAATTCGAAGCAAATGCCAAACATATACTTCTACTGCATGCTGTTCACCTAAGTGACAGGACGAGCAAGAAGAACTCAAAGATATCCCGGGAAATTCTGCCGGAGCTGTGTCAATCCACATCTTAGGCGGGAGAATCTGTCAAAAGGACAACTATCAGTCGTAAACTCCACAGATTTGGCCTTAATGTAAAAGCCACAAGAAGAAAACCAAGTCAAATTTGCATTTTTCCAAAAGCTATATGTCCCATATGGCAAAGATGGAAAACAGTGTTCTGTTTAGATGAGACCAAAATGTAAATTTTTTGACTTGCAAAACACTCTGAGAGCTGGAAAACTGACTGCAAACCACGCTGAACACACTCTTACAGCAGTAAGACATGGTGGTGACACCATCATGCTGTGGCGATGCTATTCTTGAGCAGGGGCAGGAAAGCTGGTCATAATGGGAAAATGGATGGAGCTAAATCCAGGATAATCCTGTAAACAAAATCACAGTCTTCGTTGAATCTGCCTGAGCATGAGCTATTTTGCGATAAAGAATTGGAAGAAAATTTTAGTCCCTAGATGTGCAAAGCTGGTAGAGACAAACCCCGAAAGACATCTAAGAAGTTACAGTGAAATGTGGTTCTACAAAGTAGGCCTACCTTCTAAAAAAGTAATGAATGCAAAAGATGAGAGATTTTTATTTATAAAAATTGTCTTAAAACTGCCTCCTACTGATTTCACTTCGTTGTAATACGTTACTTTGTGCTGGTGCAAAATAGAATGAAGTTTGTGGTTCTAACGCAAAGAGTATGAATACTCTTGCAAAGTAATGTAGGTGAATCCTAAAATCCAAGTCTTTATCCTATATCTCTGCAACCTAATCCTATATGTAGCCTACTTGCGTTTGTCACATGTACATTCACTAACAAACACGGCCTCACTGCGTGTTAATGAAGAATCCGTTCTTTTACAACTTCTCATTGGAGTTGTACTTATCATCAATACTAGTCAGCTTGCAACGTGGCGCCTCAACTCCTCCAATGTTACAAAAATCCCATCTTTTTATTGTAGGGATCATGTGATTGGACGAAGCAGAGCCCACTGTAAAACGGAGGCTGCGATTGGTTGTACGTAAAGCGGCAGGAACTCCCGGCTTGGTTGCATCCTTACCACAAAAAAAGAGGACATGGCTGCTATCTAACTGTGCAAGTGAGGAACAGGAGGTAGTTTAGAGGAGCTGGTCGCTGGCGCTGCTGTGTTTACATTCTTGGTTTTCAACGAAAGGAAAAGAAATATCTCTGTTCGTAGCGGTATAGTATAAGGGAAAGTAGCTGCTCTGATTCCGATAATTGTAGTGTTTCAGGCCTGTTTGTGGTGTAGGTTGGGGGGGGGGGGGGCTGTTGATTAAAGTCAGCATCAGCCCCAGAGACCGATGGCTGGTTTTAGCTTTACCTTTAGCTTGGTGTGCGCTGTGCTCCTGGGCGCCTTCCTCGTACAGGCGAAGCCCACGCTGAGGAAGGAGAGGGTTCTCCGTGATCCAGAGCTGAACAGACAAGCCCACGAAGACGATAAGAGCTATCAGTACGATCATGAGGCCTTTCTGGGGAAGGACGAGGCCAAGACGTTTGACCAGCTCACCCCCGAGGAGAGCAGAGACAGACTGAGGTGAGAAGGATCCCTCTGACACACTCATAACTTCTGATTTTCTGTTATCATCAGCCACTCACTCGCATGCTGGAGTCTGCAGCAGTGGAGATTGCTGACATGAAACATTAACAGGTACACATGTATGTGCTTTAAGACGATCGTGTCTGTATATTTCACGACATGTCAACAGGGCAGCCTTCCAGGAGTTTGTTAGAGACTTTGAAATAGTCGCTAAAGACCTGCACGGGGCCGTGGAAAGGGTTTTCAGCTCCGTTTTGGTGACAAGTTGGCATTATGTGCCACATATGTGTGAGAGTGGGAGGACCCCTGTTGGAACAACTCAACGTGGCAACACGTGTCTAAGAATGTACTACAGACCACAGTGCATATTTGTTCTTTCTAAAATTGGGTTTACCCTGCTCCACCCACTGGACTATTCTCACTGAAGGTGTGTACCCTCTACTAAAATACTTAAAAAGATGCACCAATTAGGCTTTTTTTTGTTTTGTTTACCAGCTCATACCAATTTTGTCTTTATTTGAAATCTGACCTGCAGATTCTGTTCTTGACAGGCGTAAACATGATCCAATTAAGCAGCATGTTGGCAAATTTTCTTTTTCTTTTTAGACCAAAAATGGTTGACAATTGCAATTCTGAGCCAGTTAAATAAACTGCTTTTTCCCCCAGTTTTTGACATGCTGATGACTGATTAGAGCAATTAAAAGGAACATTGTCAGATTATTTTGGTCTAATAATTGGTGCATCAGTAAAACTATATCAAATGTTTCTCTCATGCTACCCCTGTGTTTTTTTACATTATTATTAACCAGTCAGAGTTGAAATGTCTCTGTCAGATTTCCATTTAAAGATCAGCCTGTGAGACATCATGTAGCAGTAGAGCGGGCAACCCATATGCAGAGGCTATGGTCCTCGATGCGGCTGTCCCTGGTTCAGTTCCCGTCCTCGGAACATGTGCCGCATGTCTTCCCCCTTCTCTCTCCCTTTCTTCCTGTCAAGCAACTGTTGCACTAGCAGCCAACACAATCTTAGAAAAAAGATATAACCTGTATCAGTAATCATCTTTTTCCCTCCCTCAGCAAAATCGTGGACCGAATAGATGGAGATGCAGATGGGTACATCACGACAGATGAACTGAACGCCTGGATAAAGCGTGTCCAGAAGCGCTATGTGTACGAGAACGTGGCAAAGGTGTGGTCGGATTATGATCTGAATAAAGACAACAAGATCTCATGGGATGAGTACAAGCAGGCCACCTACGGATACTATCTCGGTATGGCTCCTCTGGTTGTAGACATACTATTAATTATCTAAAGATGCACCTATTTGCCTGCTGATAACAATTGTGATTGATTCCTCTTCTTTTTCTTGGGACTATAACACCAATGTATAACACATAGAAGAGAAGAATGTGCTGCAGTTTTTTTGTTTTTAAATGTAGATAGATAGATAGATAGATAGATAGATAGATAGATAGATAGATGGAGATATACAGTGGCTTGCAAAAGTATTCGGCCACCTTGAACTTTTCCACATTTTGTCACATTACAGCCACAAATATGAATCAATTTTATTGGAATTCCACGTGAAAGACCAATAGAAAGTGGTGTACACGTGAGAAGTAGAACGAAAATCATGCATGATTCCAAATTTTTTTTACAAATAACTGAAAAGTGGGGTGTGCTTAATTATTCAGCCCCCTTTGGTCTGAGTGCAGTCAGTTGCCCATAGACATTGCCTGATGAGTGCTAATGACTAAATAGAGTGCACCTGTGTGTAATCTAATGTCAGTACAAATACAGCTGCTCTGTGACGGACCTCAGAGGTTGTCTAAGAGAATGTTGGGAGCAACAACACCATGAAGTCCAAAGAACACACCAGACAGGTCAGGGATAAAGCTATTGAGAAATTTAAAGCAGGCTTAGGCTACAAAAAGATTTCCCAAGCCTTGAACATCCTACGGAGCATTGTTCAAGCGATCATTCAGAAATGGAAGGAGTATGGCACAACTGTAAACCTACCAAGACAAGGCCGTCCACCTAAACTCACAGGCCAAACAAGGAGAGCGCTGATCAGAAATGCAGCCAAGAGGCCCATGGTGACTCTGGAGGAGCTGCAGAGATCTACAGCTCAGGTGGGGGAATCTGTCCATAGGACAACTATTAGTCGTGCACTGCACAAAGTTGGCCTTTATGGAAGAGTGGCAAGAAGAAAGCCATTGTTAAAAGAAAACCATAAGAAGTCCCATTTGCAGTTTGCCACAAGCCATGTGGGGGACACAGCAAACATGTGGAAGAAGGTGCTCTGGTCAGATGAGACCAAAATGAACTTTTTGGCCAAAATGCAAAACGCTATGTGTGGCGGAAAACTAACACTGCACATCACTCTGAACACACCATCCCCACTGTCAAATATGGTGGTGGCAGCATCATGCTCTGGGGGTGCTTCTCTTCAGCAGGGACAGGGAAGCTGGTCAGAGTTGATGGGAAGATGGATGGAGCCAAATACAGGGCAATCTTGGAAGAAAACCTCTTGAAGTCTGCAAAAGACTTGAGACTGGGGCGGAGGTTCACCTTCCAGCAGGACAACGACCCTAAACATAAAGCCAAGGCAATAATGGAATGGTTTAAAACAAAACATATCCATGTGTTAGAATGGCCCAGTCAAAGTCCAGATCTAAATCCAATCGAGAATCTGTGGCAAGATCTGAAAACTACTGTTCACAAACACTGTCCATCTAATCTGACTGAGCTGGAGCTGTTTTGCAAAGAAGAATGGGCAAGAATTTCAGTCTCTAGATGTGCAAAGCTGGTAGAGACATACCCTAAAAGACTGGCAGCTGGAATTGCAGCAAAAGGTGGTTCTACAAAGTATTGACTCAGGGGGCTGAATAATTAAGCACACTCCACTTTTCAGTTATTTATTTGTAAAAAAAATGTTTGGAATCCTGTATGATTTTCGTTCCACTTCTCACGTAGAGAGAGAGAGAGAGAGAGAGAGAGAGAGAGAGAGAGAGAGAGAGAGAGAGAGAGAGAGAGAGAGAGAGAGAGAGAGAGAGAGAGAGAGAGAGAGAGAGAGAGAGAGAGAGAGAGAGAGAGAGAGAGAGAGAGAGAGAGAGAGAGAGAGAGAGAGAGAGAGAGAGAGAGAGAGAGAGAGAGAGAGAGAGAGAGAGAGAGAGAGAGAGAGAGAGAGAGAGAGAGAGAGAGAGAGAGAGAGAGAGAGAGAGAGAGAGAGAGAGAGAGAGAGAGAGAGAGAGAGAGAGAGAGAGAGAGAGAGAGAGAGAGAGAGAGAGAGAGAAAAAAAAAAAAAAAGACCCCACATGAAACCACCTTCCCTCCCCCACAGATTTAAAGGCATGGTCACAGTTATTCCCCCCAACCCAACTCCCATGCACACACGCAGTTAAAAGGATATTGGGCCGAGTGTAGATGAACCATGCAAGGAAACGCAGCAGAGGAGCCATCTGCAGCGGTAGATTAACAGCAGCAGCCGAGGCACCGACACAGGGCACCCAGTGGAGGCAAGGCCAAGACCTCCACCTGGAGAGCACCCAGGGAGCCACAGCCGACCACCGCTCTCTGCACCGGGGCAGAGGGCTCCCACAAAGGAAACACTGGAACGGGGATTAAGATAAATTAAAGTATAAAAATAAACAGTAAATTAATGTGCTAAGATTAAATAGTAATAGATATATAGATAGAGATTTTAGATTTGAAACCAACAAAAAATTTTGAGAAACTACCTTTAACCATAAAAGCATGTAACCCTAACACTTATCTTTTTTAACCTAAAACAAGCATGACGCTGCTCGCTCTCTGTTAATTTATGTCTTGACTGAAAATAATGTGTGCTCTTAATCCTGGTGTATTTAAAAAGAAATTTAAAAAATAAAAATATTCAGCTTTTGACCTGCTGATCACTGATTGGCTTCAATCAAGGGAAAATTGTCCGGTTCCAACCTGTACCCAAATGATTAGTGTATTTCCATTTTTTCTTCCTCCCTGGTATTTTTAATAACACAAGGTCAAAGAGCTGTTTCAATGCCAGATAATGACCCAATGTTATTTTTCGCTCTCAGCTAACCCTGAGGAGTTTGAGGATGCCACAGACCAATTCAGCTTTAAGAAGATGCTCCCTCGAGATGAGAGGAGGTTTAAAGCAGCAGATCTGAATGGCGACATGGAAGCAGACCGGGAAGAGTTCATGACTTTCCTCCATCCTGAGGAATTTGAACACATGAAGAATATTGTGGTTTTGGTAAGCCCCTCTGTGAACACATAACTGTGATTAACCTATAAGACCAAACCATCAGTTTTCCTTTATAGATTTTTAAAGAGGGTAAACTTACATCACTCTTATTCTTGGAGAAATAAGTGAACTTCCCTAAAAAGTTAATCACATGACTCATTATTTTAGTTAGAAATCCCAGTTTAATTTCAGGAACATTGTTGAGTTTAATCCGTCTGGTAGAATTGTTTTGCCACCTTTGGATGACGCCCTAATGAAATTTTAACAAGTTCTGGAAATCATTGCTTCAGTAGATCCTTTTTAGAACAGACCCGATGGGAACGAACAGGAAGACCCATTTAGGCCTTGATCTTTAAATATAAATTTCGGTTTGTGGAACATTGGTGTTGCAAATGTTAGCAGCGATGCACTGTGCTGCCGTATTCATAAAACTTGTACCACCCATTTGACAGAGTTAATAATTAATTTCTCATTTTTCCTATGTTGCTGAATGTTAACCAAGGAATGGTTCAGGCAGTGGTGTTTTAACTTATCTTTGCTGTAGTTAACACAATTGTCACAGATTGGAGTTCCTAAAACTGATGCATAGATGTATCGTGGTATTTTTTTTTATTTTTTAATTTAATTTAATTTTTTCAGCACCACTGTGCAAAAAGGAGTCTTTGATGGCGCATGTTGTTATGGGGAGAAACATAAGAAGGAGGCACTTTGTGGCTTAGGAAGAACATGGCTGTAGGGTATCGGGACAGAAAACTAATGGAGTCTGTTGTGCAGGTTCAGGCAAGAACATAAAGTCTTCCCACTGAGTGCCAACTATACACCCACACACTCATTCACATAACGGAGCTCTCTGTTCAAACGTCTGGCTTCACATTTCTACCTGCTGAGACCTCATTATTTTTGCCTCTGTGTCCGTTCTCAGAGGCCAGATACGTACAGAGGAGTATCAGCTGAACATCTACTGAGCAACGTGCTCTAGATTCTTCTGAGTAAGGATCCAAATCTGGAGCCAAGCCAATAAATGATAGAAATATAACAAATATTTGCTTTAATTTATCAAGAAAGGCCAATCAGACAAAGATGATCAAAATTTTGTATGGAGACCACAGCCCAGAAGTGCCTTGAGGTAAACGGGTGTTGGTGCTGCAGCTCCCTGTTGTTTCAGTTAAACATGAAACATATCACCTGACTTTCTGGTGATTTTACTGTTGTGGCTGATGATTGATTTTTATTTTTATTTTTTCTGTCTCATAAGATGTCATGCCTCTCTTTTGATATATATTACATTTACAAAAACATACGACTGTCTTTATTTATAACATTAAATGGTCGTCTTAGTCTTCAGTAAACCCTACTTTATGCTTCTCCGTCAGCAAGTTTGCACCCACTCGCACACGTATTAATGGAGACGTTTTCCTTTTATACTTCTCTGTTGGTGCGTCAGTGTTGCAAAGCAATTCTTCGCCAAGACAGCAGGGGGTGCAGACCTTTTCTGGCGGGTCTGCCTACCATTGCAGTGATGTCTCTGGACAACTACAGTTTATTTGCTTTAGCTTGTAAATGCACATCTACTCGAGGAGCAATGGCTGACAGAGAATGAGTTTTGTTTGAGCTGGAAAGCTTTTTACTAGAAGTGCAGCTCATTAATCTAAACATGCATGTAAACTAACAAACACAGCTGTCTGTTTTGTGGTTCTCTACAACTCCTGGTGTTCGAAATTGCCAAAAGACCATATTAGATATACTGGCCTTGCAATGTAAAGCATCTATGTTTGTAAAGCACCTTGAATCACCCTATTGTTGAAAGTGTGCTATACAAATAAAATTGCCTTGCCTTGTCTAGGGCCCAAAAGCTGCATTGACTACTAATCACATCGTCTATACAGCACCGTTCTATTTTGTATAGGCTTCACCCTTTAGGGGCCTATACTGGTGAAATGATCTGGGGCTGATGGTGGGCTGACCGATCAGACGTGCCATCTCCATTGTGTTAAACGGAAAAATTGGGCTCTACTACATGCATCCTTGCATGCCTGTCGGAGAGCTCTTGCGTTGACAAATAATGGCGCGCGTCTCCGCTCCTCCACAGACGGAGATGTATAAACTAGGCTTAAGGCTGCGGTCTACGTTGACTAAAGATGGATTACTGCTACATTTTTATTTTTTTTTGGGGGGGGGGTTTATTGGCATTAAACTATTTCTTATAACCTTCATAAAACCGTTGTAGTTAAGTATTTTTCCCAGGTTTATAGGTGTTGTGGCTTCTCCAAATATTAGAATGCAAGCTGCTTGGTTACACCTGGTTAGTTGGATATTTATTCAGGGAAAAAACCAAAATATTTTAACCATGCATTTATACTGACTCTTTCAAATCTGTTGAAGTGATTACTTTTAATCTACAGTCACCTCAGTCTGTCTGAAATGATAGCTGGCATTTTATGGCAAACATTTTAGAAAATAATCACAGATCATGTCGGAGAAATTATTTTGACATAAAATTTTATTCTTTGGGATTACAGTTAAAGTGGTTTAAGATGCATGTTCACAAATGGACTGTTTTTTTCCTACTTCTAACAGGCGTAAAGCATATTTCTGCAGTCTGCTGGAGTTCCTTGTTTATTATTAGAAACCAAGTAAGCTCCAGATATATTAATACCTGTAACTGTATGTACTCATTACAGATAATCTATAAATGCTAAACCTTTTGCTTCTTCATTAATTCTGGGATGAAAATGAGAGAACCATGAAGAATAAGTTTTAAACATTAAGTTTCACTAAGTGCTGAAAAATGTTGCTTCGTCTTTTAATTAGGAGGCTTCAGTTCTCATCAGCAGTGCTGTAATTGTCGTGTCAGTCCGCCAGTTCGGCTATAAGTCGACCCTCACACATTTATTCACTCGCACGGCCAGGGGCAACATGTCTCTCTTTTAACTACTCCCAGTGGAAGTCCCACTGCACTTGACCCTCATGTCTCCTTTTAATGACGCTGTTAACTCGTTCTGAATGCAGGAAACGCTGGAGGACATCGACAAGAATGGCGACGGACATGTGGATGAAGACGAGTACATTGGTAAGTTTTTAAGAAATAAAATCATATTAAATCAAATTAAGTTTTTATAAGAGAGTTTTGGAGAAATCTGCACTGATGGCATCTGCCAGCTGAGTGCTTTATTCTGTGAACTGCAAGGAAACTATTAAAATAAGAGGAAAATAAAGGCATGGGGATGAGTCTCACAGTTGTTAAGCTGTAAAACTTGTTTAGATCAAGATTTGTTTTTCCCCCCAATATCTTTCATTAGGAATGGTGGATCAGTTGAAGTTTTAAATTTATTTGAAGCAGACTTAAAAAACTTTAAATTTAAGAAATTACTTAAAGAAACTCTAACTTCAATGTTTCTCTGTCTGAAGCTGACATGTTTGCTCATGAAGACGGGGGTCCTGAACCTGACTGGGTCAGGACTGAGAGAGAACAGTTCTCTGACTTCCGAGACCTGAACAAAGATGGAAAGATGGACCAGGATGAAATCCGACACTGGATTATGCCACAAGACTATGACCACGCCCAGGCTGAGGCCAGACATCTCGTGTACGAGTCCGACCAGGACAAGGTACGCCGCTTCAGCTGCTATGCTATGTTTTGGAATATATCCAAATTATTTACCTGCTGTTTTGTGTTTCATCAGGATCACAAACTGACCAAACAGGAGATTCTTGACAACTGGAACATGTTTGTAGGAAGTCAGGCCACCAACTATGGTGAGGACCTCACCAGGAACCACGATGAGCTCTGATCTCTTGAGATGTGTATGTGTGTCCTAAAATACTGAAACTCCAATCAAATCGGATCAGTGGGACAGACTTTGCAGGGATGCCTCTCCAATAGGAGGTGGTTCTACTAAGGTTTATTGGATTGTCTTTTACTCCTCTTGTAGATAGTTTCTTTCCTGACATTCAGGAGTGAAACCACAGAGGTCTTGTTCTTACTTGTGATCGGTGCCTTCCAGCCATGGTGCAGCAAGCTGTGCTGCCTCTGAGATTTAAAGATGTTTTTTAACATTGGTTTTATGAACGGTTTGTGATAGCAGTGATAATGTGAAACCTCAGCTTAGAGCATTTGTGATTTTTGTTTTCTTTCTTTTTAGATGTTTATCAGAAAACTTTGATACTGAAAGTTGGGGAGGAATAGGATATTTTATTTTATTTTATTTTTTTTACTAAAATGTTTGCGTTTGCAGTCTAATGTTATGCTAAATAGTACCGGGTTTTTGTCTAGCTGAAGAGCTTTGTTTTTTCGTATAGATGAAACATGGCATGAACTTTGCATGCATTAGGTTGTAATGTAGCCTGAGAACAATTTTTTTGTTTATTTCGTTCTTATGGTATTTATTAGTATATGCAAATATTTGTTAGTTTTTACTTTTATATTGTTTTAGATTTAAGTTTACAGTTGGCTTTATTACAATTAAATTGTACAACTTTTTTTCTGCTAGTTGTAAATAGAATTAGAAAAAAAATATTAAATGTTGTTACCTTAGTCTATAGATCAGGGTGGTTTGTTTTTGCTGAAATTACTTCTGCTTTCAGGAAAATTATGAAACTTATATTATGAAAGGTAATTGAAAAAACAGAGCTTAAGACCTGTTTATTGTGATCAATACATTGCAAAAATTGTTTTTTAGGGTTTTTATGAGAAACGAAAAACACTGAGGTATTAAAGGTCTTTACATTTTGTCCAAATGCTTAAAAAACAAATGTTTAATGTTTGTTTTTTCTTTTTATTTGGGTCAAATCCCTGTCTTTTAGTCTCTAACATTACAACGGTTTGAGTCTATAAAGTTTCTTGGTGTGTGAGCTCCAAAAAGGAGGTGGTTACAGAACAAATGGGTGTGAAATGGGGCATCACTTAAAAAGAATAATTCTGCTCTCGTTCCCTGATTCCACAATGTTGAGTTTGGTCTAAGACAGATGTGGTTCGAGTGGTTGTTTTAGGCTTTTTCACAACAATATGGCAACAAAGATGAGGTCCTTTTTAAGAACCCCCAGACTTGTATGAATCAATCACACAAGTCAGCCGTGTCCAATTGCAGATCACTATGTCCTATCACAACACTGGGCATTCACCAAGATCCAGCGCCTCTGCATCATCCAGCCCAATTTTTGGATCAAAAGGGGTGTGACTTACTGCTGCAGCATTCATCTGCATAAACATGGAGCTCTGTGACGTGACCCTCGTACAGACAAATGCATTAAATACAAGCAACATTCTGTGCTGTCCTCAGCATGTTATCTGTATCCGTACCTAATACCTAGTAACTTTTCAACTTGTAACTGGGTCAGTGTTAAGTTGGAAGAAACATCTTGTTTATATCTTAGGTACTAAATGGATTAGTTTTCCTTTGAAGGGAGAAGTTTGGTACAGGGGAGAACTATTCAATGACCGGACCACAGCCAATAAGGCATAATGGTCCTATTCAAGCACACATCTTATGTTTTAGTGTCTCACAGCTTCTTCCCTTACATTCCTGCATTTAGTCAGCATACTCTTACTGTTTGCAAAGTTGCAAGGGACCTTTTGGGGTCTTTGCAGGTTGTTTTATTTGCTTATACTTTCAGACAGCTAATCTGTCTTTCAAACATTAAATCCTCAATGTTATCTGATTCATTGGACATAAGAAAAAAAGCGTATACTGTTAACATTTCTCGAGACTAATTGACGTCCACATGCACTGCGGAGACGGAGTTGAGATGACTTGCTGTTGCTGCTGGCTGTTGCAGTAAAACTCTCAGATGTAACTGAGAAAACGGTGCTGCCACCCAGCCTGTCCCCTCTGCTTGCTCATGTGGAACATATGGATATATGTGTGCCAGTTAGCAAGACAAGTCAAGCGGTACCAATGCTATAAAGCTCATTAGGAACAAGGGACGGAGCGATGGATATATGCGTTGGCCATGTTATAAGACATTACTTTAATCTCAGAGTAGAGGCCAAAATTCCCCAAAAAGTCACATTTGAATGTTTTTACTGTTTACTTGAAAAAGTTAGATAAATTTGTATGACATTCACATTATTCTATCGGTCAAAGAACAGTTTCAAAGAAATTCTTTTTTTCCAGATCTGAGAAGCATCAAGGTGCTTCTCATAGTGTCTATCTTCGATCTACAATATATATTGGCTGCTCCATTGGTTGGCTAAAGCTTGTGGGGTCATTTTAGTGTCATGCATTTGAATAATTGGAAGGCTTGAAACTCCAAAGTTGCTCATTGTACTTCCTCCACACATATGGGGTTTATGTGTCATATTTCATCTGTGTGGTGTCAGAACCAATGTCTGATTGAAGGTGGATGAGTATTAGTGGTGTGCAGAGATGTAAACGAACCAAATGTGAGTTCAGTTGAAGATGTGGTGGAAGGGAGTGCAGGCTAGTTGCCTTGCGGCCATGTTTAACAGTCTGCCCCTCCTGTTTACATCAGGGTACTAATCATTCACACTGGGTTTGGGGGGTGGAGTGTGTTGCGTAGTAATTCCATTCGACGGGTCTCATATGAGTGTCTGCATAGATCAGCCCCTTTCCTCTGATGATAATGAGCCCTCTGGGTGAAGATCAGGCTGGAGACACTCAGAGAAGATGGCCGTAAAGTGCCATTTTCAGCAACCTCAAAGAATTATTTTCTCTTAGGCTGTCCACCAACCGTCTTCTCATTTTCTACCTCCATTTCCTTATCAACAATTAACAGCAGCGAACTCCAAACCACCATGACAATCAAACCGTCTGCATAACAAACCACACAATTCATCCAATCTTCTGTAAATTGCTCTTACCTCCTATCAGTCTCTTACAATCATGGTGCCCTATTTTTTATTTGAATCTATCTCTGCTCATGTTTGTCTTTTTAACTGTTGTCGATTTTCCTCCCAGTGTGTTTATTGCAGCGATCTTTGGGACATATAAAGCCCACCCTGCACTAAGGCTTTTATAACAAGCTTTCTGCCCATTATGTAATAGCATGCAGAGCTGCAAAAGTATATAATACATTCTTTGTTCATCATTGCAGTGTTTTGACTATGATATTGTGTCTTAACATGACAGCTGAAGGCAGAGGCTATGGATTTGCTTCTCCTTGGAGGACACATTAGATTTCCTGCTGAAACCCCAGTAAAAATGTCATAATACTGGACTAAGACTGTTTTCCTTCTGTCATATAACATTTAGAATGTTATTTTGGTTATAGTTGTAAGAGTTGCACATAAGAACATGTAGACGGAAAGAAAGAGAAAAGATCATGTTCATGCTGTACCTAAATTGGAGGAGTCTACAGTATTGTCCTGAGGAGAATAAGTTATTTAAAAAGCAACATTTATCCAATAGGACAGAGATCCTGAAAATTTCTCAAGCAGAGACCCCAAGTGTATATGAAGTTGAAACCAGATATGTACACACACTGCATAAAAAGACTCATAAGCTTTAATTGTCTCTGCCTTTACCATTTTAGGTCACTTAGGATTGCCAAAGTTATTTCTATTTGGAGGGCTGCACTGTGGTTGGTTGCACTGTTGCCTTGCAGCAGGAAGATCCTGGGTTGTTTCTAGGGATGTTTCTGTATCGAGTTTGCATGTTCTCCCTGTGCATACATAGGTTCTCCGGATACACCGACTTACTTCCATAGTCCAAAAAAATGACTGACAGGTAAATTGGCTACTCTAATTTGCCCTTATTTATGAGTTTGTATGAGCTGTTTTTTCCTGTGTTGCCTTGTGATGAACTGGTGACCTATCCAGGGAGGAACCTGCCTTTTCCCCAGTGACTGGTGGAGATAGGCACCAGCCACCCTACGATCCTGCAAGGACAAGCCGGTCTTGACAATGGATGGATGGATTTCTATTTGCTAAATGCTAGCATATTGGGCAATAACATTTTTTTTTCTTTACTTCAAATTCATGTGCATTAACACATAGAGGCAATGCCTTTAAACTGTTTGACCCATGTCAAAAGGTTACAGGAATTTTGGACCATTCCTCCTGACAGAACTGGTGTGCTTGGTTTCATTAAACCACAGAACATGTCTAAACGTTTTATTTTATTTTATTTAGTTTTTTTTGCTAAATGTCATTTAGCTGTTTACATTGTTTTTGGAGCAATGATTTCTTCTTTGCCGGGGGGCATTTCAGCCTATGTTGGTACAGAACTTACTTCTTACTGTGGACAAGACTCTTATCAGCTTCAGCCAACATCTTTACAAAGCCTGTTTTTTTCTGTAATTATGATGCAGATTTTGTACCAAACAACTTAATCTCTGGGACACATGTTTGAAAATGTTTGTGCCATTTATACTTGCATATAAATTCTTAATCAGGTGCATGTGGTACCTTCAAACATCTGGAACTTGTACCCAAGGATGGACCAGCCTTTTGTTGGACCACAATTACCTTAAAATCTTAACAGATTTTTTGCTTTGTTTTTGTGTTTCACACAATGCAGCTGTGTGTTTAAGGTGTTGCCTTAAAACACATCCATCGGTGTGCCTTCCTTATCAGCAACTCATAATTTCCGGTTTCCCAAATAGGTGAAGGGTATAGTAATTTTAGTGATAAAAGAAATAGAAAAAATATTCTATATTCTGTCATTTACTAAATAGAACTAATTTTGGTAATCCTAACTAACATAAGACAGAAAGGGAAAATGGTCTGATTGTCTTTTTATACAATTTTAACATAGTAATTTCTTTATTTTTAACAGAACACGTTTGCCATATAGTTAGTAGAAGATCTGACCAGATCAGCTAGACGGAGGTGTAAAATATATTCATTTTCACTGAGTAAGATATTAAAATGGTTTATTTTTTGGTATTTAGACATTCAGGTTATTTGATGATGTTGTAGTTCTCTGAAATTCAATGAGAAATCATAATCACATTAAACTGTGATTTGGTAATTTAATGTGTATACATTTGAGAAAAATCCAGCTTGCCCTGCAGCAATAAAAAAAAGCCACATTTGGGTTAAATGGAACCCTTGTTGATGTGCAGACCTCCTCCTGCATTTATGCAAGGTGTGCGGTTGTATGTGCATGTCGTGTATGTAGGCGAATTCAACGCCTTGCATGTTTCTACTCCTGCACAATGAAGCTTGAAGGAGGGCATCAATCTTTTATGTTATCCTAGAGAAAGTGGTTCCCCCCTAATCTGTTCCCATCACAGGGCTTTACTCCTCCTAGTGGTGGTTATACAGCACAAGCTAGAAATATCTTTCCTTTCAAGAACCACACTTTGTGCTCATCTATCATCCTGAGTTTTTATGCGCCATCAACATGGTGTAGATGAGGAATCGTCCATTAATGGCTACACAATTAGAGAGAAGGCTTTAAAGAGCAGTAGGTTTCAATTTAGGAACCATAAACCTAGTGAGTTGGGAACTAATTGTAACTGCCTCTTGAGAAATGGGGGGTCCTTTCTGATGAGGTCAGAGTGACTCAAAATCAGTTTCAAACAGCTTTTACAATGCTGCTTCAGTTATCCACTTCTAACAGGCTTATTCCTATTTCATTTGATTTACTCTCTGAGAAACTTTTCAAGTTTTAATTAAAGGATAGGCCTTGTTCCCAACATTTTGGAGTGTACAACACAGAAGGTGGAGACAGACATATCCCAGAGAGACCTCGTATCTTTGGACAAAACGACTCTCTCGCTCCATTTGTTATAATTTGTCTCACTGTTTCTCGGGTTCTTTCTCCCCGCATTCCAGCATCTCAATACCTTTGGGGCAGAGGTGAAAAGTGAGGAGATGAGGCTGTTCCCATCCCGCTGCTCTCTGGGGAGCTTGAATTGGTTTGTGATCTTTTATCGCACATGATAGAGACACATCTAATCCTGTTAGAATTTAATATCTTCCTGTGGTAAAGAGGAGGCAACAGGAAGGGTGTGGGGGTGAAAGCCACAATGTTTGAGGAGGGAGCGGGATGTTTTCCTTCATTTGCTGGCCCACATATTTCTTTTAGCTTAGAGAGTACATATGCGCACATGTTTGTGTTCCTTTCCCTGCCTACCCTCGTGGGATCTTTCCGGCTGCTGCCTGCATGTCTGACAGCCTCCTCTCAAGGTGTTTTCCCCTTGCTGTCTTCCTGTATCTGCTCCATCTCTGCTCCCGCAGTGAGAAAGTTTCCCCTCAAGGCCCCATCTGAGCTCCAGGCCCCCCAAGACCTCCGTATTCCCAAAGCCCCCTACACACAGGAGCCCCTCCGGCTCCCTGCTGCACCACAGGGAATACCCCCCAAGAACCCCAAGGCCTCTCAGACTGCAAAGCAGCAGCTCTGCACAAGAGCGCTATAGCCCGAGGGGAGGGTAAAAGCTGTCTGGGAATACAACTAAGAACATGCTTCACTTAGCAGTCAAACAGCCCTTGACAGCGCCTCCTGGTGGTGTAGCTTTGTTTTTGCATGCAGGCCTCCTTGTAGTTCAGTGAAGTTTCCTCTCTGGGGCCTTGACCTTGTTAACAGTCCCCCGAGGGTCATAGAGGATTGTGTGAGCTACATGTGCACTGACCTTTCCAGCTCCCAGAGGTTGGAGAACATTTTTTCAACCTAAAGAATCCCAACGGGAGATGGATGCTGATGCATGATGCACATGGGGGTTAACTGAAGATATTTATATATATATATATATATATATATATATATATATATATATATATATATATATATATATATACTATGTCCTTGATTTGCTGCATTGGAAAGAAAATAAACTTTTAAACTTGTTAAATAAGGGTAGCCAGTTTTCTTGGGGATTTTTGTAGGAAGCAAGAGTTTGACACGCTTTTATTGAAAAAGAAAAGCTTGAAGATGCTTTGGTTGAGGAGTTTGTGAAGCTAGCAGGCCTGCTGTCCTACAGATGTCTTGGATTGTGCATTACCAGGTGTACGTCACCTGAGATTACCCACGCTGACACCCCTTAAAGGCAAACAGCCAGCAGTACAGCTGAGGGGGCATCTGGTGGCGTGTGTGCTTGCAAGTTCGAGTGTGATCATGCATTCAGATTGGAGCTATCATTTCACGGGAAAGGATAGAATCGTGGAGCACATTTGTTGTGTTGGTGGACAGTAGAAATCTACCACAGCGTTTGCTCAGAAATCCTCTCATTCATGAGGAATGCAGTGAATCAGGTATATCAGCACAGGGGTCGAGGTCAGCTTCTCTCCAAAAGCATGTGATAATGATGGCAGTAATGAGTGAGGATGTTTAAAGCATTGGGCTCTCGTCTGCAGTCTCCTGTTAAGAGTGAAGTGGAGTGAGTAAAATGTTCAGCTCGGCGGATCCCTGTGATCTCCCCCATGATTCACAATGCCCCTGCGGAGCCAGAACAAAGAGAAGCCCTTCCTAATCAAAGTGCATGGGATTAAGAGACAGGAAAGAAAACTGAACATCACAGAGATAATGCCTCACAGCCATTATGTGGATTGCAAAACAACCTGAAGGACAGCTAAAATGAGCCAAGTGTGACCCTGAAGCAGAAGATAGGCATTTTGATCTTTGGCAGCTCTGCAACTGTAAGGTTCTGCAGCAGAAATTAACCACTGCAGGTTCAAAAATAGGAGCAATAGCTAAAAATATACTTAACGCTTCAACAGCGAAATGTGGTGAGAGTCAGAGACCCCTGCAGAAAATTAAATCGAAAGATCCAGTAAAGCAAATTAAATATTTAGATACTTGTATAATTAGACATCTAGGGAAAGAGAGAGTACCTCTAATATTTGTTTTCAGGTAGTTGTCTCAAACTTTCTCTAAAAGACATGATTGTGCAGATTGCCTTATTATTCAGGGCAAGGTGCCCTGATCCACAAGCAGCAAAATAGTTCCAGTTACATTACAACTACCACATTTCAGAAAAGTTATGGTTAATGAAAGTGACGTTTTCCTTTACCTTAAAAGTTCTATTCTGGTTTCAGTTTTACAAAATATCCCTTTCCCACAAACCTATTAAGTATCTCTGCATTGTCTTTAGCAAACTGCAGAAACTCAGGAGTCTTTTTTTCAAGCTCTTCTCTTGATTTTGCTCTCACTTTGCAGCCTTGCAAAGCACGATAATGATTAGTTTTTGCCCTCAAAGTAAATCTTTAAAAAAGAGAAGATGCAGATGAAGAAAAGACTAAATTATCTCTAGAACTTTGGTCCATGAAAGCGAATACAGAGACTGACAGTGGTCTGGATGTCCTCTATTTGCACTTGGGCTGCATGATATTGTAAAAGATGCATCTGCTATTGTTTTTCTAGAACCTTCCTATTAATATTGATTGTGATTCTCGAAAACGTTCTTTCTTCTCTGTCATCAGTTTGTTCCCAGACACCAAAATCTGATCCAGGTGCAGTCATCAATGGAAGTGAAAGTCCACCCAGCTGTTCAAAAAAAGCAATTGGGGTGCAGAGGGTGAATGTACTGTATATGAAATACAATAACCTACCAAATGTTTGATCTATGCAGCAACTTGCAATTGGGATTGTGAACATACTGATAACATGATGGCAAATCAATTTCATATATCATGCGGCTTTTTTGGACATAGTCTATTTGTGATTTGGTGTCATTAAGCTATTTAGAGATTTTTGTGTGATTTCTTCCAGCCTGACATGCCGTAACTTTTGTTTCTTATGATAAAATTCACCAGACCTAAATATTTTCGGTTGGTAAGAAGTTGGAGAAGAAGATTTCTATCTTTTTTGTTGATTTCAATTCCTTTTTTTCTATCTACTTTTTACTGTGAGATAAAATGTATATATCTTTATTACATATGTAGGCACTTAAGGGTCAACAATATTAAACTGCTCTAAATATACCCAGGGTGCATTTGTGTTTATACATTGATTTTCTGGTTACTTTAAATGACAAAATTTACCCAGAGAGCTGGGCAGCAGCTCCTTCTGCCTATATTCTGTCATGTTTTATTAACATAGCTGCAGTGGCTGAATCATCTCATCTCTTGCACACAAGCTGACACACAACTCTATACACATCCTTTATATTTAATGATGCCAGGAACACTATGAGTGGGCCCTCTTGTTTTTCCTTACACTGACATCCTCAAATGCATTGTGGATTTTTGGTACCAAAGGCTATGAGCAGAGTGGATATGTACAATCTGAAGTCTGAGGAGGTAAGGAGGAAATCTTATTTGGACTGAACAAGCTGACACTCCCACCTTGTGGCTAAGATATGCTAAAATTAAATTGTAGACAAATAAGCTTGAAGAACCTGAGCATACAAGTGCATGTCAATAAATGTGAAAATGATAGAAAAGTATTTTTTTATTGTATTTCTGCTCAAAAATGGGAAAGTCTCTCAACAATATAGTGATATATTTTAAGTATGTATTCCTGTTAATTTTGATGAGTCAAATTCAATTTCTCAGAAAATTATTTTAAAAAAGACCAATAAAAAGCTTAAGACGAAAATGTCTCTGGGCTGTGTGTCTATGTACTGTGCAGGATATGCGCTCAGTACATGGTTCGGAGTGCCTCACCTTAATAGTCCATCAATGTGGCATTGCAAGGATCAATCAGTCTGTGCCAAAGTAACTTGAGGTCCAGTGTGGTTCTCTGGTTCATAAGTGATTCAACACAGGGAATGTGTCAGTTATGGCACATGTCCTGGATTTGGCTGTCTGTGGTAGCTCTTCAAAATTTACTCAGGCTGCAGTTCACACCTTGTAAATCTCCAGCTAAATCTTCAGTGGACTTTGCTTTACAGTTCTCTCAATGTTGCAGTTATCCCTGTTGCTTGTGTACCTTTTTTCTATCACACTTTTTCCTTCCACTTAACTTTCCATTAATATATTTGGAGAAAACACTCTCTGAGCAGCCAGCTTCTGTAGAGATGAGCTTTTGTTCTACCTCATATATTTATTATTGTTCTTATGTACTATTAAAATTTTCTGTGGAAATATTTCTTTTTCATATGCAGAAAGCCAAAATATTAAAAATTAAAATAAATAAATAAATACATAAAATCATTATGTGTGTAATCAATGAGTTTCATTTGATTGGAATTACTGAAATAAATTAACTGTTGAATTATATAATTAATTGAGATGGAGCTTTGCTGATTATGGTATTCAGCTTGTGCAAAAGAAGGCTGTCAATGTCGTTAAATCAACTAGAACTGAGCCATACCTCCATGTTTGCATGGAGGTATGTTTTCTAATGAGATTTACTTGACTGCAGATGTTACCGACTATGAAGATGTGTGTCAGAGATTTAAGAGGGTCAGACCTGCATCATGTCAAGAGTCACAGAGGGGCACCATTTTGCTGCTTTTCACCACCATCACACACCACCACTGCTCACAGGTGGCCTCTCTTATTCTAACAACCCCCACTCCTCTCTGTCTTTCGCATACGCACACGCACACACAGTCTTTCATGCAGAACACTGATGTGAAACAAGTTTTATGAAACAACACAGATATGGCCTAAGGAATGTCTACAGTGTTACAAAATAAAGACACCGCATACAATATATACAAAGCACTTTGGTGAGTAATATCAACTTTAAGACATTAAAAAGTGGGGAAGAAAAGTCCCTTTTCTTGATCTCAATGTAAAATCCATAACATTTTAAAAGTCAGACAAATCAAACAAACAGTGCAAGTACATGACAATAGAATGGTGTGTTGTTTTCCTCAGTGCCCATAAACAGCAAAACTATTCTTGGCTCAGAATTTCCGTGGTACTCTATCCTCTCAAGGTCTGAGTTTTAATGTTATATAACAATAACGAGTGCCAGTTGAGGAGTATCCTGATGATTTTAGGGAGTCTGTTCGTCTGGCATCAGATTTCTGACTGATGCTGGCGTCAGCTATGCTCACCGCTTCACTAAGTCTTGCAGGTCACCCTAAACTGCTGACCAGGCTCCAGGCATGTTTCTCTGTGAGCTGGCACAACATATTGTCACCTTCTTCTTCATGTTACTCCCCAGCCTCTTGCTGCTCAGATGGCAGGCTGCAGCTTGGTCAGGTTCCTCTGGTGCATGGTGTGGTGGCGCACCAGCTCGTCAGAGCGGGCAAACTTCTTCTGACAGTTGGGCCAGCGGCAAGTGAAGGGCTTCTCACCTGACAAAAAGGGGACAAATGAAGAGGGGGGAAAAAACAAAGGAGATATTGCTTTAGAATTTAGTATAAGTGTAATGTTGTGCATGAGTTGGATGTATTGGCATATTGAATTGAGAACAATTGAGAGGAAGAAAATAAAAGGTATACGCACTTGTTTTACCTGTATGAGTCCGAGTGTGCGTCTTAAGGTGATCTGACCGTGAGAACTTTCTCTGACAAGTCTCACACTCAAAGGGCTTCACTCCTGCAGACGCAACGGTCAAAGTCACAGTGAAAAAATGTCAAGAGGGAGACTGGGTGTGGTGCAAACAGCAGTATCAGAGAGGTTACAATTTCAAAACACTTATGTGTTTTAGACAATGTCCTTGCATTTTATGACTTTACGGGTATTTCTATTGTTTTTGTAATGCTTTAAATACAAAGAATATTTGCCTTCAGTTTGTTAGAAACATTAGTATATATATATATTTTTGTGTATTATGTATTTTACATGATAATTCAAGTTTGTTTCTATTGAATTATTTAATGTCCACACTTATCAGAAATGCTAAAATAAATTACTATTATAATAATAACAGGAGTAATCCATGATGGAAATCTTGCCGTGATTAGCAACAGGGTTTTATTTACCTCAAAGTGGTGATACCTTTTAATGGAGGCATGTAGAAACTTGTGAGGTGTTTACAATGCGGCTGATTGGAGGCAACACGAAGACACATTGAGTGAATGTACCTGTGTGTCTGCGTTGGTGTCTCTTTAACTGGTCTGAGCGCGAGAACCTGCGGCCACATTCCGTGAAATCACACTGATAAGGCCTCTCTCCTGCGAAATAACCCCGACACCACCACTATTAGCATTTCTTTATTACTTTCAAGTCTGAAATGAAAAAAAACTGAATTCAAGTACTCTCACCTGTATGTTTTCGACCATGCATCTGCAGATGTGACAGCTTGAAGTATCTCTTGTTGCAGCCGGGATGAGCACACACAAAAGGGCGCTTCTCGTTCACCTCTGTGGACTTTGTCAATGGAGGAGCAATACCGGGTATCCGTCTAACATCCTTGGACAGAAAGAAAAATACAGCAAAATTTCTTGTTAATTAATTGACTTAATTTACTGCATTTTTTATATGTATTCATTTTAGTTACCCGGCTAACCTGAAGTCCTTTTAAGACGCCATGTGTATGAATGTGGTACTGGGTGCTGACTAGCATGGGCGGCGCTGGGGCTGGAGGGTCGCTGTCATAGTTGATTGCATGATTGCTGCCAATTGCAAATTGATGAAATGCAAGTAAGTACATGAGCAATTAGGATCTCAGGTTTTCAGAAGAAACTAAAACTAACAAATAAAATACCCAACTGAAACATACTGTAATTTTTAAAAACAAACTCATCTCACAGATTTTAAATAGATTTCTTTTTCCTTTTTCAATAATTATAACAACTTATTTTGGCATATGAGAAAGAAACTTGTTAGTCATGTGAATTATATTTGACTAGACCACATTGGAGTCATAAAATTTGTGCTGGAAAATCACATAAATATCACATATCATCTGTACCTAAATATGCAGTGGTAAAACTGATCAGTTTAAAATATTCAGTGAAAGATACCAAATATTTAAACTCTTCTTCTTGTCCTGTTTTTATTATGGGCAACAGTCCAACAGCTATCTGCTATTTAAAAAATATGCAATAAAAAATGGCCTCACCTCTTCATTGTTGATGTCAAAGTGTTCATTTGGTTCCATGTGACGCATTCCAGCTGAGATGCCATCTGGTACAGGTTATCACTGAGCACAACATTAAAGGAAAAATACTATCATAAGACGATATAAAAGTGATTAGATTAAGATCTTGTCTTTAAAGTTTGAGCTGATGGTTTGCTTATTAACTTTTCCTGTCCACACACCACGCTTTGCAGTCCTCTCATTATCAAACACAGGCACTGAGGCAGTCTTTACCTTGGCAGATCCCACTGCCAACACACACACAGGCATGCACACTTTTGAAGATGTGATTGCATTCTCTGTGGGAGTGAATGCCTCCGTGCCTAGTACACCCTGGACCAGAGCATGACATCACTCTGTCCTCAGCATCATTAGTGGCGGGAAACAGTTTCGGGGGAATTCTGGACGGCATTCCTTGAGAAGTCCTTGAGGGAAGGATCGTGATGGTTCGCTAATCAGCACTGAGCTATGTTCAACTATGGAAAAGCTCGCTGATATCTGATGTGTACTCGCTGTGTGTATGAGCATGTGTATGCATGTGCACTCTTGCGTGTTTGCTTGAGGGTTTCCAGTTCCTGCCATGAGCTCTAACAGCAGCAAACTCTTCCTTCTGCTTATCTGCTGCTGTCCCAATATTTGGGTTGCACATGTTCCTTTTCTCCAACAACATCGCCAGTCGGCATCTGAAGAATGTCCTCCTAATTTACTGCTTGAGATGCTTTCCATCAAAATGAACACAAGCTGAAGACACATTTAGTGTCTGAAATGAGCAGATTTCTCACTACCCCCACCCCCATCCCCTTTCATGGAACTCTCACTTTCACTGAACTTGTCTCTTGTACTTTCTTCCTAATTTTTCCCTCAGGTTGGACTCCGACACATCAGCAGTAGATCACTCTGTTTGTTTTGGCCTGCTGAGCACCAGTGGGCAGCACTTAACCTCAGAACAAATGAGGATTCATGATACAGACACCGCAGAAGCCAATGCAGAGCTTCATGTGGGATCAGAGAGAGTTCACACTTCTAAAAATGACCAACAAGTCGGCAAGCGGTGTCAGTGGAAAGAATCTGATTTTAACAGATGAGGGAGGAGTCTAAAAGCTTTGGTGTAAGAGGCGAAATTTTGTTCCAGGGTGATTGAAGACAGAGAGAGTGAAAAGTAGGAGCAGTAAAATGCATGCAGAGGGGATAATTGTACCTGTTGTAGTTTCTTAGCAGCAGAGCTTGGTTGCTTGGGCAAGATTCTGGAGGACTGTGACAGCCAAACATGGGATTTGGTGTGGGATACTGCTGATCAACTGAACAGATAAAATGCAAAAAGTTAATTTCAAATGGTCAACACTGCACGTTCTTTACATAAGACAGGCTCAAATTCCTCTCCACCATTCTTACCCCTTTACCCTACTTTTTCTAAGGTGTAGAATGTTGCAGTTATCTTTGAGAATCAGGAAGAGGACTTTCTAACCCCTAAAAACAAAGATTCCTTTTTAGGGATCACATGGCAATGCTATTATGCATGCTTCCAAATACACTCACAAATATAAAACTGCTGTAAGGCAATTCAATATTTTTGCCATGTGTGTTGTATTGAAAAATGTGCATTACACAGGTCTAAATGTGATAACATTAAATGGATTTTTGGGAGTATAAAATCCTTTAATATCTTTGAAGCGTGTGTTTCACTTTTGATCCACTCCTGGTTTGAATAGTGCACCTGTACTGGGATCAAGTGATAACAATTAAAAGCAATTATTATTCTCCGTTGGTGTGAGCCAAATAATTGAACGGCAATGCCATGGCCGAACAGGTTTACGGCCAATATAAATTAAATGTAAGCATGCAATATGTGACAGGGGTTCAAATATTTTCTTGACAAACTCCATAAATTAATACTCAACATCAGAACTCAGTTGAATTCTACAAATATACTGTATTACATGTTATCTCTGATGGTTAAATACTGTCCAGCCTTAAAAAAACATAAACGATTACAATTACAACAATGTGTAGTTTTATTCATATCAGTATTTTTTCTTTCAAGGTTTACTCAAAAAGTAAAAAGAAAAGAAAAAATGGGGAAAACATATTTTACTTTTAAAAATATTAAAAACCGAAACAGGGAATCCTCTGTAGATGTGTATTAAAGCATATCCAGTTTTGACATAAATAAATATATTTGTAGTCAGACTAACCATTTGAATACAATTTATGTTCATTGATAAGTGTACTTTCCATGGAGAAACTGAGCAACACATGGTGTAGATTTTTGTTAGAATATTGGCAATGCTGTATTGAAAATCTAAATAAAGCTTAATTACATTAAAGTAGATTAATATTTTGCTAATTTCTGTATAGCATTACCTTTTTGTTCCTTATTGGCAAGTATAACAAATAACAAATGATGACATCTGTTTACACAACAGTTGCAGACATGTTAAGTCATAACGTGTGCGCACAAGGAATTGGTGAGAACGTATAATGTGTCAACTTCTTTATGAAGTGTCCCAATTCTCCAATTTAACCCGACCTGAAGGAAGGACCAAGTGTAAGGAGAGGGGGAGAGCTTGGGGTTGGAATAAGCCTATGAAATAGGATTTAGCCTTAGTTTGCAGTTGCTGTCTCTTAGTAGTTTCAGAAGATAAAATACAGTTTTAATATTACAACATAACACAGCAGAGCAAAAATTGACAATTGTGTTACAAAAATCCGTTTATCGGGGTATTTCGGGTAGAAGAAGTTAGTGAAGTTATGAGTATTAAGAATGTGCGTTGAATAATTTGCACATTATAAAACACCTTAAGTTCCAATCAAAACCAGATGGAAAAACCACATCCTTTTTCCTTGGAGATCCCAGAAATGTTATTATACCTCTATGCACTTTTAAAATATATTAGCAAAACAAATAATAGTTAATTTAAATAGCCTGCACACCTCCTCTTTTCAAGGGGTTCAATGAGAAACTGTAGTGCTTTTTAGGTTCATATACTTTACTGTTCCCCAGACAGTTTCTGACATTCCAACAGAGTCTCAGAAAGGTTATTCCCTTTAACTTATTATTTCCAAAGTCATTAAGGCAAACTTTGTTTACGTGTGCCAGAAATTGAGACACTTGAAAGAAAGTGGATAATAGCGATAGCGTTTGTGATATGAGAAATTATGGGTTACTTCTTATATAACCTTGATGAGATGCCACAGTTTTCCAGTCTGGTGAAGACACGTTGAGACACAGACATTTACCTATGCTGTTCGGCGGTGACAGCATGTCCTCATGCTTGAAGGACAGAGTGGAGAGCTGAGGAGTGTGGTGAGAGGGTGTGTGACCATAACTCGGGTTGCTGTCTAGACCAACTGCTCCATAACCTGAGAGGAGAAACAAAAGGAGATGGTGATGGAAATAAAAAAGCGGTTATTTTACCTGCTCAAGCCATCAGAGGTCACAATCTGATAAACGACTGTGATGTCCTAAAGCTTGTGAAGTTGTTTGGTCAGTTATCTGTATTCTGCTGGTAGTTGCTCTTAGTCCCTGGCAGGGTTACCGTAGAGAGACATTTATCACACAACTAAATCCTCTTTCCTCAGAAACATATTTGTTTTCCCCTCATCTATCTCTGGCCTTGTGGTTGCTAAATTTATGGCAGGTGGAAAAATAAATCCGGCAAAAACACAAGAGACAGGCTGAGAATGAGCTACTGTTGGATAAGCTCAGTAAAAGGGACATGAACAATATCAATCCCAACTCATGAACAACCGGTAACAGTCTTAAACAGCAGCAGTTAATTCAGAGTCTATTTTACAACATCACATGTCAACTTCAAGTGGACACTTAATAGTTTAGTGGTACAAGCTCTAAAATTGTTTATTTTACACACTCACACCAACAATAAGGGGCATCCTGAGTCAGACCCAAGCTGGAAGTTAAACACTTTCTTAGAAAAATGACTCATCAAGTTGTAAATCTCTTCAGCATCGTGAAGACTCTATTTTCAGTTTTATTGCTTCATCAGAAACAACTTTTCACTGTGCTAAGAGAGAACTGCAGTTCTGCGTGCATGCAGAGTTAGAGACGGCCTTGTTCAAACCTTACCTTAATGCAAATTCAATTCAATTCAATTCAGTTTATTTATATAGCGCCAATTCACAACAGATGTCATCTCAAGGCACTTAACAAGAAGTCATTTCAATACATTTATACAAACATTCCAATCAGTTAAAAAGTTTCCTATTTAATAAATCCCAGAAGATTGCGTCAGTCATTGGCGTGAGGTTGGGCCCCGTTGATGCAGACTTTCCTACCAAATAACAGTGGGTTCTAAAAACGCAGTAATAAAATTAACAATGTAAATTTAAAGAGGTTTCCAAGGCTATGAGTAGAGGTTATGCACTGGAAATGTTTCTTCCTAGATTACGTCTAATTTCACGATCTGAGAAGTCTAAAGACATCTTTGTTTTGACCTTACTTGTCACAAGAGGAGATGGCAGGCGTTTCACTATGACATTTTAAATTATGGTCAAACAAGCTATTTCTGTTGCTCAATGAGGCAACAGAAGTCCAGAGTAGTTGTTTTTTTCTGACATTTCTGACTGATCTGATTTGAAAATCTAAACCTTCTAAGCTTTCACACTCCATATTTTTACAACATAGCCAGATTTTGGAGAGTACTTTTCATTTCTCCAAATTGTTCAGTTGTTGCTTCATCTTTTTTGAATAAATAACAACAGTGGAATATGTACCGTATTGTTTTGTACAATTCAAGTTATATTTAAAGTATTTTGGGAATTAAGAAACACAGTTTGCGTTTTAAAACCCTGGATTTTACAGGGATCGTATTGTATTTTCCACCATGACTGCATGCTTTTATACATAAAAAGAACTTGTTCCACAGTTAATAATTGAATTATTATTTCTATAAGACATTCTTGCTGAAAGCTTTGACTGAGTTCAGAATTGTGGAATCTAACACATCCTGTCACAGCTGCTGTGGGTTTATAATGATCCTAGATGATCTAAAACATTTAAACATAGAGGTGGATGATAGTCTCTAAGCTGTTTTAGTTAGTAATTCGAAATACTGTTAGTCTTTAACTGATTCTGTTAAAGATGGACGTGGGACTGGTTCCTTACCCTGGTTCCTGGTCGGAGATGGGCTGTCAACACAGCCAGGCAGGTAGGGCCCAGTGGAAAACATCCCTTGACTTGCTGGTGTCTCCCCAAAGGCGCCGACCCGACAGGAGCCGGAGCCTGTTAACTTGCTGGAGATGTGCAAGGTGAAGGCTCCGTGTCCACAGTAAGGATCCTCTGTTAGGTCAGCGACCCCCCAGCCGGGTTCCTGCTTTATCAGGGAGTGGTGGGAGTTCAGGGAGCTGTAGGGAGAGCATGGGTGAAGGTCAAGCAGCTGGGTCCATTGGCCGCCGCCAACAGGTAAACCTCCAGCTCCTGGTAAGGATGGCACAGGGGGTGCTGGTGGTAAGAGGGTCACATCGCAGACATCAGACCCCACAGACATCCCTCCAAAGTTCAGTTCGGTCAGCATTGCTGAATGCAGTTTAAGACAGTCCAAACAAAAACAGATGGTTCTCCAGAAAAGAAAAATAAGCAATAAAGTGAAGACTCAGGTGATTCTAATAGGTTATCAATAAGAGAACACGAAAAAAGTTTGGAGCCAACACTACTTCAGAAACAAACATAGGTTCTCGAAATGAACTTCCATGGCCATTTTTCTCTGTCGTGTGATGTAGTAAAAATAAAACTAATTGACTGATAAGAAAACTCTGGCTGACAAATTTGAAGCTTCTCTGGTACCTGCAGAAGAATTAAGTGAGAGTCTATGAGGTTAACAGTGTCTCTACATTCTCTGGGTTTCCTTATTCTCCTGAAGACTGAAATACATCAGAAATCTGAACAGGGGGAGGAGCAAAACGGCCTGGGAAGAGGATGACTACTCTGTTTTGCCCCAGCGCCCACAGACTGCTCATCTGAGTAGATTCTGACTAATGTTACACAAACTTTAGACGGTGTTGCTCTCCTCACTTTGTCCAAGCTGCGGTGCTTGGAGTTGGAGAGAGAGAGTAAGTTAATTAGATGTTTATTAGCTCCACGTTTGTGGTTGCATGTCATTCGCTGTTAACTATAAAAATGTAAAGTGAAACGAAAATGTTTAAATAAAAACCTATTTTTTAATTATGTCCCAAAAAAATATAGTTTTTGTTGTCGATGCTTTTGAGTTTAGCCCCCTTTCACAACTGAGCAACATCAGACATCATGTTCAAATTCGTGTCTTTTTTTAAAATATATTCGATGTTCAATAAGTACAACAAGTAAGTACAGTAGGAAAACAGTATGAAGGAAAGGTTAAAACAAATGAATCAGTCAGAAGATACTGTTGAGGTATTTGCTTGCTAATGCAACAATGTTGGAAAAACAGTTTAATTAATCATCTAAAGTAAAAGTGTAATATAAACTCTAAAGGTCTATGTGTTTTTGTGTAAATTTTTCCCTTTTGGACCGCTTTACTAAAAGCATTTCACATAAAGAGCATGGCCTTGGAGCAAAGCCACATCACACAAAGGGATAATTATTTATTAGTAGAGGAGAGAGGGAGTTCAGTGTGGGTGTGTGTCAGACACAGAGGTTCCAGCTTTAACTCTAGCTTCACTCAAAGTGGAACTACACAGGAATGCAGGAGCTTCAATAGCCCTGTAAAAAGTAGCCAGCTGCTGTGGATCTTTTAACATTGTGATATTTGTCAAATCAACACATGGGTTCCTCCTTTCCCTCAAAGCTGAGAAGAATCAAAAAGTGTTACAAATCAATGTTTTGCTGTTTATTTATTTAATTAACAACAAGAATGTATGCTACAGTCATTGTAACAAAGCATTTGGTTTTGTTTTTTTTAACAGTCCCGCGTTATAAAATACTACTAAGGGTCAAAATTATTCACAGACACATTGAAACATGATTCAAATGGGATATTAATTAATTACCTTTTACAGCACTCTTTAGAAACTTACTGGAATAAAAGATTGTATGCCCATCCATTGTCTACACAAGCTTGCCCTTGCGGGGTTAGTCCTGTACCAACATTGTCTGAAATGCCACTCGGCAAGGAAGAAGCCATTACTCCAAAAGCAATATATAAAGCTAAAGGTATATTACAGTTAGCAAAGAAGCAACAAACATTTAGAGGAGTGGGAGGAAGTCGGAGTACCTGGAAAGAACCCACGCATACACAGGAAGAACATGCCAACTCCATGCAGAAAGACACTAGGCCAGGATTCAAACCCAGGACATTCTTGATGCAAGGCAACAGTACAACTGACTACGGCAACATGCAGCTGGGTTTTGTACATTGGACAATAAATAAATAAATATTACTGTAATTACAACTGTTGAGAGTTATTGATATAACTTAAACATGTAAAAGGCTAAGAGATAAGAGAGAAGCTTAGTTATTAGATCAGTTACATGAAACAACTGAAGTAGCAACTTCAAACACAATAACCTTCATAATTTATTTCGCTTCATTTAATTTCATTTAAAAAGGCTTTTATAGGAACTACTTAAAAAATACAAGCATTACTGAAAAGGTTTGTATCATATCAACAGAGAAATGGATTCAGTTTGACCCATGTTGTTATTTTAGGGGCTGTACAGTGGGGCGGTTCTTAGAACTGTTGTCTTGCAGATAGGAAATCCTGTCTTTGAATCCTATCCTGGAGTTTGCATTTTCTCCCAGTGCATGAGAGGGTTCTCTCTCGGTATTCTGGCTTCCTCTCATAGTCAAAAAATACATAGTTTAGGTATGGTCTCTCTAAATATCCCTTTGTTGTGATTATGTGCATGCATGTGTTTTTGTGCCGTCTGTCTCTGTGTTGCCCTCTAATGGACTGGTGACCTATTTTGGGTGTATTCTCTGTTGTCCAGTGACCGCTGGAGATAGGCCCCAGCCCTGACCCTGTCAGGATAATTGGGAATAGACGATGAATGGATAGACATTTCTTCTATAATCACAGTTTTTTTTAAGTTAGCAGTGACTATGTGAGCCTACTATATACTGCGTAGTGGGTGAACTATATAGACTGTCCTGGGTGATATTAAAAAATTCATATTCACACAGAAATAGTTGACAATAGCAACGGGAAATATTTAGTTATCCTCACAAAGCCATAATTCAAAGCTAATTTATTAATTTCCGATCTTTGTGTTTTAGCTGGGAAAACATGCTAAAACTGCTAAAAAGCCCATCAGATCTGAGACTGAAGACCAGGATATGGTGTTGAAGAGGTGGACAGTAATAACTAGCATCTGTCATCACCATCTGGAACATGGCTTAGAGTTCCAGAGAATATCACTGACCCCAGAATCAACTTAAAAATACATGCTGCATGGGGGAAGAGAGGGAAAAGAAGGGGAAGGGAAGAGAAGTCACTTTTAAAATGATGAAATCAACGGACAAACTGCTGAGCTTTGTCACAATTGCAAAATTTCAAACGTGTATTCTTCAGTATTTTCCTGTATCCAATGTTAAATTGGGAGTATTTGTAGATTTATTGTTCAGTTATTTGTGGAGTATTTTGACATTTCAACATTGCTTCTTTTAGTAAAATTGTTGGAATAGTCTTAGTGTAGCTGTAGCTTAAAAGACCCTTTCCTACAGATGTAACAAATAGTGTTAAAAAGTTTACAGCAACTCTTCAATGTCGTTTTGTGACCACATGGAAGATTAAGTGATCCCTAACTTTTTTCTTTTTTTCAGAAATAAACAAGTGCAAAAGGCAAACCCCCATCCCCAAGGAGAGCATTTTCATGCAGAGGATTTGAAAATAGCTATTAAGAAAATTAATTTCTCCCAGAACATTTATAAAAAGCTCTCTGTGGTCCATTCATCACAAACAAACACAAAGTAAAGTAATGTTCTATATGGACTAAAGGTTGTGGCGCCGTTCAAAGGGGGTTGCCAAAATATCACAGTGAGAGATAGAGCGCAAGGAACCACTGAGCCAAGGCAAATGCAGACCGTGCCTTCAGTAGAGGAGTCTTTAGCGAGGATTCATCAAAGGTGACAGGGCTGGGGGAGAAAACAACCCTTTCAGGCCCTTTGACGAATGGCAGTCCCCAAATACACCCATTCTTCAGATCAATCTCTGGTTAACTCAGGGTTTAAAACAACATCTCAGTGGAGGAAAAAGGGAAACGGTCAACACTGCCTCTGACCCTTAACAAGAAATAGACAAGCCTTTCTGCAACACAATGACTAAGTGGGAATTAGAGAAGGGTATTGCTCAGCCAAGAAGAAGCATGATAAACTATACAGAAAGGGGACCTGGCAGAATCAAAAGAAGGGAATTACATTTTTCCATTTCAATATCTCTATTCATACCACTGCATCTGAAGATATAGCCTACATGCTGTTTACTGCTTTCTTTTTACCATGTGCTGAATCAATAAGACATGACGAGCTTACATTTTCAAAACATTTGTATTAGGAATTACAGTGACAACAACTTGTAGTGCAGGAGAGCACTATAAAAGAGCAACAGGTGGAATTTGGATGTGCTGACAGCGGCATGAATAAAAGCCCGGTCCAGCACTTTTCTTTGTGGGCATGGAAACAAGCCGATAACAAACCCAACAACATGGTGTTGTAATGTTTCATAATTTCTTTCTATCCGTCTTAACATCTGGGAAATGGATATGACTGAAAACACAAGTTGGGCAGAACTTTTTTTTTTCCTTAAGCTACAGGCCTATAAAAATGCAAGGCAAATGTATTTGTACACCCCAATTTCAGCAACAAGTCAATTGAAGGGGCTTTACATGCACAGACAAAAAAACAACAACAATAGCAACATAAACAAAAAACATCACAGATATAAAAGAATATTAAAGCATATATTCCAGTATCAATAAATTATTCAATGGCAGCTCTAAACAGATGGGTTTTTAGACTTGACTTTAAGGAACTCAATTTTTCAGCAGCTTTGCAGTCATCTGGAAGTTTGTTCCAGAAAAGAGAAGCATAGAAACTGAAAGCTGCTTCTCTATGTTTGGTTCTGATTCTAGGGATACTGAGTAGACTGGAATTAGAGGACCTGAGTGGTCTGGGGGTTGGTATAATGACAACAGATCTTCAACATACTTTAGTGCTAAGTCATTCAATGATTTATAAACTAGTAAAAGTATTTTCAAGTCAATTCTCTGAGCTACAGGGAGCCAGTGTAAGGAACTTAGAACTGGGGTGATGTGCTATACTTTCCTGGTTCTAGTGAGGACGCGAGCAGCAGCGTTCTGGATCACCTGCAGCTGTCTGATTGACTTTTTGGGCAGACCTGTGAAGACACTGTTGCAATAATCAACGAATTATGGATGAGTTTTTCGGGGTCCTGTTGCGACATTTGCCCTTTTATCCAAGAAATGTTCTTCAGGTGATAGAAGGCTGACTTTGTTATTCCGTTTATGTGACCATGCAGATTCAAGTCTGAGTCCATAACGATACCCAGATTTCAGTCCTGATCAGTAGTTTCTAGCTGCATTAACTGAAGCTGTGCACTGATTCTTGATTGTTCCTCTTTAGGTCCGAAAATAATGACTTTAGTATTGATTCTATTCAGCTGGAGAAAGTTATTGCACATCCATGCATTGATTTGCTCAATGCATTTTCTTGCCATTTTGATGGGTTCAAGGTTGTCTGGAGACATTGTAATGTAGAGCTAAGTATCATCTGCATAGTTATGGTAACTAATCATTACTTGATATAACCTGGTCTAACAGTAGCATTTAGATATTAAATAGAAGGGGCCTCAGGATGGAGCTCTGGGGCACCTCATATGTGATTTTGCTGTCTGTTCCAATAAAAAGTTGCCTACTGACACAATGAAGTCCCTGTTCTTTAGGCAAAAATCTAACCAGCCAAATACTGTACCAGAGACTCTGACCCCAAAAAATTATTTTGAAACTGAAAAAATAGAAGTTGAAAATTAATATCACACAGATATTCCTTGCAAACTGAAAAACAACGGAATGTCTTCAAACTAGGAATAATTGAAACTACTTTTTTATTAATGTTTTTTAAAGCTTTAAATCAGTTCAGTTTTCTTAATTACACTTTTTTATATTTTGATAGTTTTTGTTTGTGTTTCAGATTTTATGTTTTCTGATTGAAATCCATTTTTGTCAAGTTCGAATATGTTTTTCAGTTTCAAATCTGTCCAAGACAATACCTTCTCAGAAGAAGATGATGCAGCTGCCTTCCTCCTGCTACTCTTAAAGGGCTCAGTAAGGAATCTTTACTGCTTCTTTCTGTTAATAAACGGCTCTATTCCTGGACTGGTTTTGGTTAGTTTGAACCACAGTGAGTTGTGTTTAGCTGGTACTTAGTAACATTTTTTTATGATAAATCCAACTTTAAACATCTAGGTATTACACATTGGGCCAGGTTGTTGTTGCTCTGGTTATTTTTAAGTGATGTAAAATTTTTCCGATTATCTGATAACATTTAGGAGTGACAACAAAACACACAAAAAATCTAATCTGTAATGTTGCAAATGTCATGAGACTTGGGTGTTTGGGTTTTAGTTTTTCCTTTGTGTCTATGTATTTTAGTTTATACTCTGAGGTCAGTATCTGTCTTTTTCCTCTTGGTTTTTAGTTTCCTAATGTTTCTAGTTCGGTGTTAGAACTAGAAGTGAACTACAAGCAAACTCTGTGTTAATTTGTTTCTTTCTCTGTTTGGTCTTTGCCTCAGCTGTTCCATATTCCCCTGATTAACTCATCTGGATCCAGACTCATTCTCCACTCTCATCCCAGGATAGGCTCACTGATTTTCATTATTCTTCACTGATTTTTTACTCTGCAGTGCTCCATGTCCTGCTCATTCTGCAACTCCCCCCAGTAAGTTTCCTTGTTATTGTTAAGCAACTCTGCTCTTTTCTAAAGTTACTCTTAGTGCTTCGGTCCTTATTTAACCCACAAACATGACAGCAAATTCTCTTTACAGCTCTGCATGTTCCCATGCCTCTGCTCTGTGGGATCAGAGAATACTGAACATCATTGGATACAAATCATTGCCACCTTTCTCTCGACACTATGATGAGCAATTTGAGTTTCTATACTTTAAATGTATATTTAATGTTTCTTTCAATCCCTTTTGACCAGCACCTTATTATGGAACCTATCCTTCACAACGCCACCAATGGATTTGGCTACATCTTGTGAAAGTTTTCCCTCACATTATGAAGCAGTAAACGTAAGAGGTGTGATGTATAATTGTAAATCTACACATCAAATGCTTTGGACATTTCAGTCATAGCATTCTTAGCACTTTTCAAGGTGTGGTATAGCAGACTGAAATGAAGAAATATTGAAAATAATGATATGTGAGCGAGCAAGCACTTATTATGGCGAGCACTGCTCTATTGTCAAGTCACCCTGTTATCTTATAACATGAGATCCTCACAGACTGTTCTTAAGTGGAATTGTAAATAGGTAAAAATGGTAAGAACTGAAGTTAATGTGTTAACTTAGGTTCGTGACCAGGATCACGCCCCATATTTTCTTCATACTCTGTAATCTACTCAGATTAGATTCATCTGATATCTCACGCCTGAATCTCATCTCTAATTACTCTGCGATCTATTTAAACTCTGCCTACCTAGCGATCAGGGTCGCTCAGACTGTTGTCTCATAACTCCCCGACCCTCTATCTCGTCTCAGCATGACATTCCTACTTTCCCATCCCTTCATCCCCTCTATCACCCCTATCACCCCCCATCCCTTCATCCCCTCTCTCCTCCCTTCATCCCATCCCTTCATCCCCTCTCTCATCCCTTCATCCTATCCCTTTATCCCCTCTCTCATTCCTTCATCCTTACATCGCTGCATTCTCTCATCCGCTCTTTCAAGTCCTAGCATTAACATCTGTTTCTTTCAGGTTCTTGTCTGGGGAGGTCCCGAGCAGGCTCGAAAAGAAGAAGAAGAAGACAGACTTATAAAGATTGCACCCCCACACAGAATCTTCAAGCCTCAATTGGCGTATCCTCCCAGACACTTCATCGCTTGAACCCTTCTTCAATAAATGTTATCTAATCTCTGTAAGCGTGGTCTTTGCTAATGAACTGCATTTTAAAACCCAGTGAAAGAAAATGCTGTCATATCATTAAATTTTACTGAACTCACAAAATTTATTGGAGACATGAAAACAATCATTAACTCATTTCCAACCTTTCGTTTTCTACTTAAGGAGACTTTTTGTCAACCTCTTTTTTTTAGTTATCACAAAAAAAAAACATTTTTCCGCCAGTTAAACAGTGCAGATGATTTAGACTGGAGTCTCAAAAATGACATGCAAGTTCCCTTGTTTCATGTGTTGTCATAGTTTTATTTCTTCTTGTTAAAGCTTTAGATGGAACATTTTCCAAAGAGCTAAATAAGTAGCTAAAATATAATTTTAAAATAAAATTGAATTTGTTACTTTAAGACTCATTCCACTTTTAAGTTGTAAAGTACTTTGTAGTTCTTTGTTCCCTGTTTGACCTCTTTTGAGCAGAATTAACAGTACAGTGGACTTCTTCACCAAATTGCTTTGGGAAGCCTTCATTACTCTATATTTATTGCAAATTTGAAACCGACCTAGAATGCATGATTTTAGCAGTACGTCGTCTTCTCTCTGCTAGACCTACAAATTCAGATGCCTTGACTCATGAAAATGACATTTCTGAGCAGGGATTGCTAAATGAGAATGTTTAAGTATAAGTTGTTTTTATTCAAAGGTCTGTGACACCGTCATCATCAAACTTGCAATGACCAAATGTTGTGTTGAATACGGAAACTCTGAAGCCTTGGGAGTGGTTCATTGTCTATGTGTCACGTTAAGCTGAAACATAATTCATTGTTGCTGAATAACCTTTTTCTCATCCCAGCAGGTGGCTGTTTGTCAGGATCAAGGCCGGCCCTTATCTGTTCTTTACAGTAAACCACAGCCTCTTCCTCGCCGTCACACCCTGACAGCTGTGGCTGGGGCGTAAACAGTCATCAGAAAACATTTCAGATATCTCTAGTGGTTAATATCTGTTATCATACCCTTGAGCCCCATTTTGAGGCTAGGCAAGCAAAAGTCACCGGTATGACTCTGAGGAATGTGTGCAATGTTGGGAAAATATAAAAATCACCACAATCAGCACAGAATGTGACGCTACAATAAGGGGAAGTGATGCAATACTGACTCTCATTCTCCGTCCTGATGCAGAAATACAATAAATTGTAAATTGTAAACACAAATTTTCTAAATTACAGACCAGTTTCATGCAACACCTCTATGTGCTGAGCATCTTTTTTGTCAATGGAAAACATGTAATCCTTAAAAATAATAATAAAATAATTTTTCAAAATATTTGAAGTAAGTAGGGTTCTGTTATGAAGTCATGACCCAAAAACATCTTAGCTGCTAGAAAGGGTTTCTGATACACAGCATTTGGCTATTTGTCCAGGGAGTCACTGTGTTGGCGAGTGGCATGAGTGCTCTAAAAAAAAAGAAAACTTTTATATTATATATCATTATTATATCATTATTATATCACTATTATATATCAGCTGCAGCCACTATATCAGCTGCAGCCACTATTATATATCAGCTGCAGCCAGAACATTTTTTCCATTACTTACTGACAAATAAAGCCAGTTAGAATGGAGGGGCACAAGCACTGTTTTCTGCAAGATAATTTGGGTGTATGCCAGTGCTGACTAATGATGCTAAAATTAGTATTCGATTCAAGTTTCCGAATCAGTGCTACAATGGAGGATGATTGCACTGTTCCTTTTTTAAGATTTTGGACTGAATTTGAGCATCTGCAGTTCAAACTGTATCACTGAAAAGTATTAGTTAAAGCAGTTTGAGATTCCAGAAGTCTTTTTCTAAAGACACACATAAAAATCTACTTTCTTATATCTACCTGGTCCAAAAGGAGCACACAGATCAAACCTGGACTAATTGTTCTATACTGATCACAGATTTTTAATAACACTGTTTTGGAGTTGTGAAAACGATGGAAAAAGTATGTTTTCTATATATAAAAAAAAAAGTTTAACAATTAAAGCTCTTGTTACATTCTCAAATGTTAGGCCAGGGAGCAAGAATCCCCACTGCTAGCTCCAGCAGGAAAATTTCCCAAATTAAACAGAGTAGTTTTCTTGCGAACAGCTCTTGAGAGCAGGTCAATGGGCTTTAAAAACCCTAAATAGGTTCCCCGTCATGTTTTTGGACCATCGGAGGAAACTGGAGAACCCATGACATCATGGAGAGAACGCACAAGGTTCACACAGAAAGGCCCCCAGCTAAGAATCATACTTATTACTTCTTGATCCAAGGCAACTGTGCCACAGTGCTGACCATTAAGGATAAATGCAAACATTATTTTATATCTTTAAACCTCTGTCATGTTTATGTTAAATTATTATTTATACAGAAGTCTGATTTTAGACTGAAGATCAAATGGCCTGCATTTGCATTTATATAGCATTGTATATAATTGTGTTTAAACAATGTCCTTCCCTTATAGAAAAATGTACCACAAAATTGAATGTGTAATGTGTAATAGACCAAAATATGTAAATAACAATAACTGGTGTAGAAATTAAAACTATTGTACTATTTCAAATGACCACAATTTATTTTTACAATCTGTACTTATTGTTCAGAAAAACATGGTGGACTTCCGTTTTTGTCATGACCCTAATCTGACCAGCTAAAACCAATCTCTGTTTTAACCTAGACCAGTCCAGTCCTAAAGAGAAACCGTCCTGCAGCTTTTAGATGCATCCCTTTTCCAACACAACTAAATTAAATCAATGGCTGTTGACCACGCCTCTGCAAATCTAAATGACAAGCTGGCGAGGGAATTCATCCATTTGATTTAGGTGTGTTGCAGCAGGGATGCTTCTAAAAGTTGTGGGACTGGAGGTCAAAATAAAATATTGCACTCAATGTTACTGTGCAAAACAGACCAGACCTAAGCAAGAAAAGGCCAATGAAATATAGACCAAAGAAAACGTCACAATCATGTGTAATTACATACAGAAACAAATGACACCCCGGGAAATTGACTGAATAAAACAAGAGCAACATTGACCCAGAGAGAATCACAAATAACTATGTGCATTCTGTGCAGTCTGGAGAGGAAAAAAAGAGAAAGAAAAAGGAGAAAACACCAAACAAAACAATGGCCCCCAATACCAGAAATTAATAAAAATAATAATAAGAAAACATCTACTTCAGAAAAATACCAGATTTTGGAAACATTAAATTTAATAATATAAATAAATGTGATTACATTTATTGCCAGCTTAGGATGGAATATTACAGAATTGCAAAGTTTGAATACAATCAAAAAGGGGTTGCCAAATCTGTACAAATTTACCCGAAGACCCACAGAGAGTGAATTTTATTTTTTCTAATCGACTGAAATGAAAAATGTCTCTGATCCAAGCCTCAAATAGTGGGGGAGATGGAGATTTCCAGCACAATAAGATTCTGCGTCTCGCCAATAATGTAAGAAAAGCTACAAAGTCTGCTTTTAACTTGGACAATTTAACAATTTCGGGTAAGGTTCCGAACAATCCGAGTAATGGGTCTGACTGAAGGGGTGAGTGGAGGATCTTTGATAAGGTTATAAAAATGTGAGTCCAATACTGTTGAAGAGCTGGACATGACCAAAACATATGTAATGAATCTGCAGGAGTCACATCAGAACATACTCGAGAGCGAGTCGTAGTTTTTTTTTTTTTTTTTTTTTTTTTTTTCGTGTCCTGTTTGGCAGTGTGGAGCTCAGAATTGGTGTCTGAGTACCAAGTAGAAGCCCAACAGATTTACTTTCACATGCAGAGCAGTACAGCTTTTGCTATAGTACTCCACTTGATATATGTGTGAAAAATCTTTATTATGAATTGTTGGGGTTTTTATTTCCTGATGTTATGGACACGGAGACGGAAAATTAAGGAGAAGAAAGAAGGAAGATGAAGAAGAGAGGTAGGAAACAAAAAGTCAAGAGAGAGGGTGATTTGAAAATAAAAGAGAGGAAGGGGAACAAAGAAAACACAGGAAGACATTGAAGTCTGCCTCCATACCCCAAGGACGGCAGAGAGAGGGGGAAAAAAAAAAAAAACACGAAAAAGGAACATCGACAAAACCAACCAAACATTGTGAACTAAGAATTACACAACCACATCACACAAAAATAGATATAAAAATACAACAACAATCTCACAGAAAAACTCATGGTACCGATTAATCAAGCTCTAGTAATGATAACCTCAGCCCAAGAATATATCTGTAAACACCCGAGACCCCACATCTATTTGTGTGTGTTAGCATGCTGGTTCTTATAAGGTTTCTCCATAAGAGTGTTCGATATTTGGTGTGAGCAGACATCAATCCGTCTCCCAGGAATCGATGCAGACATGAAGGAGATCGGAGCAAAGACGTCCAAAGGACCGCCAGAGCCCCAGGCGGACCCGGGCGGGGCCGACCGCATCCCCCAAGAGAGGAGCAAAGGAGAACCCCAGGGGAACATCCAGCGGCCACTATGCAGGGGCCTGGGGGGCAGCAGTGACGAGCCCACGGGCCCCGCCGGCAACCGGCCGCACCGGGGCGGGCCGGTCAACGGACCGGTCAACGGACCAGGGGAGCAAGGGCCCAGGGGCACCCCACCCCCCAGCAGGGACCCGACAAGGGACCGGCCGACAAGGGGCCCCTGGCACTGCAGGAGCCGCGGCCGGCCACCGGCCGCCACGCACAGCCTCCACCCTAGGCCAATCCCCACCGCCAACATCCCAGCGCCCCACCGATAGCCGCAGGGGATGGACAGCATCCCCAGGCCGGGCTCAGCCAGCATCTGGACACCAAGTTGTACCAGCTCCCGGGTCCTGATCCCGCGCAACGCAGGGCGCCGAGACCAAACATCCAACGAGGGCCAGGGCCGGTCCAACCCGCCAATGAACCGACCACGCACGGTGCACACAGAACAGGTGATCAAACGAGCAGAGACGCCGGATCCGCATCCCGCCGAGCCACCGAGCAGGCACCACCCAACAATCCCAAACCTGGCACCTCTAAAAGAGGTGCCCCAAGCAACAAAAGGAAGATATCGGCCCAGCGCATTGGCCGACCGACACACCGGCCCCCCCAGGCCCGGCCAGGCATGCACCAGGTCCGAACCGGATTGACCACCGATGCCCCCGTCACCGGCGGGGAGTGACGGAGGGGAAATAGGCCCCCCATTAAGTGTAAGGCCTGAGGTGCGCCAGGCGAGGGTGCAGACCAAGATCCAACCTGACAGGTAGACAAAGACATACAGACACAGTCATACGTTCCCTCCCTCTTAAACCCATACATTCTCACTGACTCACCAAGACACCCAAAAAAATGACGCTGTACCCTCACTCACACACCCCATGCACACTTTATGCTCCCAGGTCCAGGTACCGATGCCCCAGTAGACCCACCAGCCCCCGGACCCGGGAGGTGGACCCCCTACCTTCTAGGACGGAGACAAGCAGACCGCCAAGGGCCCCACAGTGCCAAAGCAGCCCGACAGCCCAGGACCCCGACCAGACCGCCTGTCCTCCTCCGGACCCCAACCCCTGATGGCCCGTAGCGAACAGGGGTGTGAAAAGACCCCTAGCCTCCATCCTTCCGCTCGAGTATGGTGTTGATGCGTGTTGTTATAATGTGCATTTAAAACAGAGGGGTGGGATTTGGGGAAGGCAGCCACACATCCCCCAAAGCCCACCCCGAGCCCTCAGTATCTATATATGGTTTAACAGTGGGCACCGGCACCCAGAGGTGAAGCTGATTGAACCGCTCCCCCTCTGGATGCCGAAAAGTGTGCCCACCCCAAAGTCCCTACATATGTGTCGCGTGGGAATGTTATAAGTGGGAGTGTCTAAGTTGTATATTAAAATTGGGACCCAGGACACCACGGGATAGCGAGGAGGGAAGCCCCTCCTCGCACCCCAGTGATGTGCCCATGCCCCAAGACCCTATATGAGTGGTAAAGTGATGGAGCGGGTGGACAGAGGTGTCCAGGGATGGGGAGGGAAGGACTGGGAGACAAAATGTCTTCCCAGGGAGCCAGCTCCCCCACTGACCCCAATAGGCACACGCTGTTCACCGGGATCCACCAGGGGAGGGAGGCCATGGCACGTTCGACCCGGGGCCCACGGCCACAGCACCACAAAGCCCCACGGACCCCAAGGCAGTCCCCCCAGCCCCATCCCAGAAGGGGAACTAAACCCACCCTGACATTCGCTCTACTCTCAAAACACAAAAGATACTAGACACCCAGGTTGAGTTCTTTATGTTGCTTCGAATCTGTAAGTACCGAAGGAAATTACTCTTTGGAAGGTCCAACTTGGCAGAAAGTTGCTGGAAAGAAGCAAAAGTATTATCAATGTAAAGGTCGTTAAATGTCTTTATGGCAAGAGTAGACCACAGAGAGAAAGTTGTGTCAACAATAGAAGGAGGAAAAGAAGGGTTTTTAAAAATGGGGCATCAGTTTAACATAAATGATGAAACTATCACAATTTAAGCTGTTCTGTTTTTGATTGTGTCATTTAAACTTAAAATGCCATCTATAGCTTCTGAGTGTTCTGAAAACACTCTGGGTGGGGGAAGGTAGGGTTGTGGTGAAATTGCAGAATAATTAATTGCAGACTTGATTTGAGCATACATTGGACTTTTTGTGGTCATCTCAATCGAAAGTGGCCAAAAACAAGCTTTTGGGGGGGAGTTTTAATACAAAGACGGTCTCAAAAGTCTCAGTGTTTTAAAGAATCTTTGCTCAATAAAAAGTAATCCATTTCAGATTTGACCTCAAAATTATTTTCCTCCCAAGTCGCCCCAGTTTGATGCTGCCTTGACCAGTGAGCCATATCTCCCATGTTATTGGCTGCCTAAGTGCAAATGGGGAGAGGAGTTGTTTTGAAGTTCAAAACAATAAACCTGTTCTGATTTGATCACTGCAGATTTCAAGGCAAGATAAAGTTTAGGTTGCTGATCTTGCTTTGGATTGTTTGAACAACACATTTTGATAATTTTGTGTCAGATAAGCATCTTCTGCATTATGCAAATAATTTATTCATTTCTCTTAGGCAGACATTTGACTATAGCTGTGCCATATGATTGATCGCTGGGGTGGAGAAGGTCACCACAGGAACGAAAGACCTATTAGGAAAGTCCATAGGCATTCAGCTGGATAAATGATGTGCTTACACGCATAGTGCTACCATGCTGGATGGAGCATTTTAATACATTGAGACTGGAACAACATTTTGAATTATTAAAGCTTTACTAACGCAAATTATACCAGTAGGGAGCAGAAAAAAAGTGCTTACTAACAATAAACACAATGATTAATATAGCTTTAAATAGAAAAACTTAAATGATCACAAATCATCACAAGTTCCAAAGAATAGGGTGATGCAAACAAGCTTTAAAAATAAATTTACATGTTATCTTTATTTGATCGCAAAGAAATGGATGAGTACAAAATCAATTTCTCTGTAGCTGTTGACCATGAAAGTCCAATAGAAGTGGCCCCATAGGATTTGGAAGGTTCTGGACTCATCTCAGTTAGCTTTATTTGTTTATTTGTTAATTAGAGTACATCTTGTGTGGTGGGGGTGTTAAAGGGGGTTAGGTTATAAGTAATTAACATGTAATTTGCTCCACCTAGAGAAATGGGGAAGTTACTCATGCATTTCACTCTGACAAGGTCACCGGCTGATAGATGAGCTAGAGCTAGGGGATTTTTCAAAGATTGTGAAGGCAGCCAGAACTGTGGGAACCAGACAATTAGTTGGAGGAAGGGTAGGCAGCCACGCTGGATGACGACCATGAGACTAGTTTACATGAGTACTCACCACTTGGCTAACTGACAAGGAGAGAGCCTGACACCTGGGTTCAAGCAGCTCCTAACACACTGCCATTTATCTTTGAGGAGGCTGATCAGGCAGTTTGCCAGCAGTTGAGGAAGAGCATGTGCTCATTCCTGTCAAACAGAGATGAAGTCATTGAAGCCAAAATGACCAAAAACATTGATATCTGGAATGTTCACAACAGAAATTCTAGAAAAACTACAAATACTGGTTATCATATAAACAATATATATGTAAATATACAATAAAATAAGCAGCAAATATATGATACTGGAATTACAATTTTTATAATATACAGCATTTTGGAACTCAGATAACAGTCTATGGCAATGAGGCAAAGAAAAAAAAGACTAAGCTGACCATAAATTAGAAACATTACTTTCCTGTGCTGAGGTTATTTTGCAGAAAGATCTCCCGATATTTTGACATGGAACCAGAGAAGTAGTGCTCCAACTTTTATATATATATATATATATATATATATATATATATATATATATATATATATATATATATATATATATATATATATATATATATATATATATATATATATATATATACATATAGCTGCAGGATATTTTAGCTGTTTTTTATCTTTTTTTATATTGTGCTACAACTGGAGTTGGGCATTATATTTTTAGTCACAACAAATTAATTTCATTTAGGGACCATTTTTGAAGTAAATCTTTAAAGCAAACACTTAAAATGCAGTTATAGCTGAAAACATAAAATGCAGAGACATGCAGTACTGTGAAAAAAGTATTTGCCCTATTTAATTTATTTCTGTTTTCGCTCTGTATTTACAGTTGCATATTTGATACATATGTTTAATTTTCAATATATGATTCGATAATCAAAAGATAAGTAGGAGATAAAAAACAAAACGAAAGGAAACTGTAAGGGTACAAGTGAGTTTTCACATTACTCTAAACTAATACTAGCTTGCCTTATCAATAGCAATTAACTGTCAAAACAATGTTAGTTATTGTACTGGGTTTAAAACTTGAAAAAGGTGGTGTTGATAATCTTCCCAAATTTTAACTTCAGAAATGAACAGAACACAGTATAAGAAACCACCACCACTTTTCTGTTTACTGTCATCTTGAGTCATTTTCACCTGCAGGGTTCTCAAAATATTTTTCAGTGCATCGACCTTTTCATATGTAATTTAGTTTTTGTTTTGTTTTGTTAAATTGTATGCATTTTAAAGAGATGATGTAGATTTATAGACATGAGTTCCCATGCTTGAACTACTACTTTTGGTGGACGTGTGGGGCTTTTTTAAGGGGCTTAAGCTCTCTTAAGCTTTATTTTAACCTTGTAAATAGTTATCAACAAAATGTATTTCTAGTGTTACTGATGGCATCCCAAGTACCCCCAGTATTTCACAACAATTTGAAAACATTAGAACTAGAATGGAGGAAAATTCAAGAGGACATAGCATGCTTAACTAAACTGAATAACCCTCACCCACCCATCCAACACCGTTATAAGTCTTTCACAAAGTGAACAAAACTTACAAGAAGATTGTATTGAGTATGAGAAATGAGTATGCCACTTTATTTTTAATAACTGCACAATACTTTGTTTTTTGTAATTGTGTCCTTAATGTACATATATAATTCTTAATTCGGTTTTCATACTGCTTCTATTATTTCATTTGTGGGACAATAAAGAATTATTCTAAATAAATTATACAAAATCAATTTCTCTGTAGCTGCTGACCATGAAAGTTCAATAGTCCAATAGACTATTCTATTCTATTCTATTTCTATAATTTAGATATATTTTGACGTTAACAAAAAGAAATTAGGGTATCATAATGCTCTATCACTTTTTAAAGACATGTTTTAATAAACAACAATGTCACACATGCACCTGGAGCTTCAAAGCCTGCAAAACTCTTATTCAGGACTTGAAATACACCAGACGCTTGACAACAGCTGTTAATCAGATAATAGAAGTCTCAGATTTACACAAGCACTCTTGTGGTGAAACATCTATAAATTCTTTGAAATGACAGTGTACAAGGGCGGGGAGAGAGTGAAGGTGGGATTTGGTACCAGGCGCCTGCCTTCCCAACACAATGACGCATCAAATTTGCTCTGTGGTGAAACACTCCATCAGCCATTTCCCCTCAGCTCACTATTTTCAGTTAGCCGATGATCTGATGAATGTAACAGATTTAAGTTCCCTTTCTGTAACTGCTAAAAGAAATATGTGACAAGCAGACTTTCAAGAAATTATGACATGGCATGAGGTGTCTCCATAGCCCATGAATCCCCAAATTACACATACTTTCCTGACAGATGAACTGTGAGCAGTGGAGTGGGGAAATGAAAAACACCCCACAGTATCCTTACCCTGGGATGAGCCTACTCGCCACCCAAACATCAGTAACCCGACTCCATAGTTTTAAGATGACCTCTTGCTTCACTTGCCCTGCTCACCTTAATCACTGAGTGACCTGCCATTGTAACAATACACAGGATCCCCTTTAGTGCAGGGGCCAACACATTTTCACATAGTGGGTAGGTGGTGGGGGAGAAGTGCCCTCTGACACTGACAGTGTGTCCGTGTTGGACAATTCTGGGTCATACTTTCTGTGTTAGCCCGCAAAGATGGGCTAAAGATTAACAAGATACCCTCTATACTGAATCACCTTTAACTCTAAGCCATAACATTTAAGGTTTAATCTTACAGAGAGGAGACATTTAGTGAAAAAAAGAATATAAGCTGAGGAAAGACTGATTGATAAAATGTAAGAGGTTTTTAAAATGATGATGAGCACAATGGGATTTTGACACACATTTGGCTACATGCGGAGCCAAGACAGCCTAATTCTCCATTATATAGTTGGCACTTAGTTTTCCAGTGTAGAATTGTAGCTCCGGATGTCTAGTACCCTGAAGCTTTGACATATCTTTCTGTTGTGTGTGACAAGAGTCAGGTGCTGTAAATAGTTACAGATTTTGCAAATCAGTTCCGTTGTAAACTATACGCATATAGACTTGCAATAAATATCCATAATCTAGTAAACCACAGCTGTTGTGTTGAGTTTTTTCAGCATAGAGCTTAGGGGGCAAACATTAATGGGGATTCAAAATTTTATGAAACAAGGGTTTAGAGATCTACTAAATTAATGCATCTAGCCACTATAGGTAAAAAACTCAGTGATACTGATTGTGGTGACAACATCATATTAGACATCTCTGCATCTGACATTCATTGTCCAAGAGGTAACTAAAAACACATGCGTTTGTAGATGGTCTATAACACTATTAAAACTTTTTTCAGCTTTAATATATTCTATGCATTTCAAACAAATAAATCTGTTTCAAAGGAAAATGTAAAAACTTTTTTAAAAAGCTGCATTAACATGGTTGTACGTTTGCACACCCTTGATCTACTTCTTTGTTGAAGCCCCTCAGTTTCAACATTCAGTCCCCTTAAGTTCACATCTACAATCAGTGAATCAAGTGAACAAAAAGTAAACGTCAGCTGCATTAATAGGAAGTCACTGACATTTGCAAAGTGGCCTCATTAACTAAACCCAAAGTTTGAAGAAAGTTTGCAAAGGATCAAGGAGAATTCAATGTAAAAAACTATTAGTCAGGAGAAGAGTATAAAATAAATTCAACAGCATTATGTATACATGAGTGAACATAATCATCAACATTTTTGGCACAACTGGGTCAACAGTGACATTACAAAAACTAAATGGTAAAAAGACAAGACAGAGATGGGTCAAGGAGGCTGCCAAGAGGGCCACAGCAATACTGACAGAGCTGCAAAACTTTTTCCAAAAAGTTCTGGTTGTGTTGTAATTATAACAACAATCTTAATATGTCTAAACTATGGATTGCAAGCTATTTATTCCGCAGAAAACATATAGATCTGGCTAAAGTGCCCTAAACCATGTTTAAGAATGTGTTATAGCCTTATTAAACCAAATTGGAACTTTTGGGCTAAAATCTTATAAGGTATGTTTTGCACAAAAACAGTGGTGGCACCATCATGCTTTGGGCTACTTTTCTTCAAATGGAACAGGAGTTTTTGTCTAGGTGTATAAAATGATGGACCCGTATAAGTCAGTTTGAACCCAAAGCTTAGAGCGCTCTGTTTTAAATTTGTATATAATAATAGCTTGCATTTATATAGTGCTTTTCAAGACTCTCAAAGAGCTTTAGAACTCCATTATTCATTCACTCTCACATTCACACACTGGTGGAAGCAAGCTATGATTATAGCCACAGCTGCCCTGGGGCAGACTGACAGAAGTGAGGCTGCCATATCACGCCATTGGCCCCTCTGGCAAGGTAGGTGAAGTGTCTTGCCCAAGGACACAACGACATGTAGTAGGTGGAAGCTGGAATCGAACCCACAATTTCTGGGTTGCAGGCTGACAACTCTACCACCGCCCTATATTTTGATATATGAAAAATATTTTTTATTCTTGATCATGACATCTGCTTTGTGAAGTGTATCAGCCCCTCCTGCATCAATAAACACTCACACAACATGATGCTGACCTGTAGCTAGCAGATGGAATGGTGTTCTCAATTTTAAAAGCCTCTTTTTGTACCCAAAACTAACAATTGTCATTATGGCCAAACACTTCAATTTTAGTTTCATCAGACCATGGGACATGTCTCCAAAAATTAAGGTCATTGTTCCTGAATGAAATATGTATTCTTGCTTTTTATGTTGCTTTTAGAATGATGGCTTCTTCCTCCCTGAGTGGCCTTTCAGTCCATGTCGGTACAGGACTTGCTTGAATAACCATAACGACGTTCTTCTGCCAGCTTCAATCAGCATCTTCACAATGTTTTTTTGCTGTCATTTTGTGACGACACAGCCTTTTTGCATCAAAACACATTTATCTCAAGGAAACATCGCCATTTCTCCTTCCTGAATTGTATGATAGCTGGACATTCTCATTGTTTTTATGCTTGCATATAACTGTTAGAAGCAATAAAAAGCATCAAGCATCTGGAAATTGTACCTGAAGATTAATCCATCTTGTGGAGGTCCACCATTTTCCCCCCTGTGATATTTTTCTTTTGTTTCTTCCATAAAGCATACACAGTGCATGCATCCACTGGTGTCCCTCTCCTTACCTCTGTCATAATTTTGCAGAGCTATGACATCATATTCAACGGTTTTCCAAGCTGCTTAAAATAGTAAATGTAGTCTGTAAACTTCTAGATCTGAAGAAAGTAATGAGAATATCTCTATGAAAGTCCCCGAACTTAACTAAATTAACATGGATAACTGAATTGACTTACAGCAACAGAATAGCACTAAAAGTATCAGTAATATGCTTTTAGATCTAGAATTCTTGTCACTGTGTTTAAAACTATGTGCTTTTATTTTTTTATACCATTTTCCACAATTGTCAACATCCCACAATAAAAAATTTATCCCTATGTTTTATGTTTTTCTTTAGTTTAAAACCTAAAAAAAAGGTCTTTGTGACAATGACAACAGATTTCCTGAAGTATATTATTTTCCAGACATTATAAACGTTCTTTTTTTTTTTTTTTTTTACATTTGCTTGTGTTTAACTGTTTTGTGAACTGAGGGCAAAAACGTATTTTTGGATTGTAAATGTTGCAGACCCTTGCTATAGATAAAACGACTGTGTTTATGAGGGAGCTGACAAACCAGTGTGTCCCTTTCAGAAAACGAATGTAATGAAATGAGCTTTCCAAGGTAGGACCACTGATAAGGTTGTTTTTGAGTGCAAGGGTCCATTTTTGATTTTTTTCTACGCAGAACCTTTCTAGAGACACCAGTATTATTTGCTCAGCTCAGAGTTAGACTTATCTGTAGCAAAATGAAAGTTGTAGTGTCACTTTTTCCCAGTCTCCAGTATAGCTTGGCATTGAAAAAAAACAGTTCTTTTTTTTTTTTAGCTCTGTGGCTTTAAGAAAATGACCCGGATGAGCATCAATGCAACCGAGCTTTCTTTTCCGCTCTGATTTCGGATTTGGTGAGAGCGTGGATTTCATCATATTGGCCCAGTGTGTCACCAAAATGAGCGTCCCGGCGTTTATCGATATAACAGAAGAAGACCAGGTGCAATATACGTTTATTAAGGATATTAAAAATGTGTTTGCTAATTTAGCAGTAGAATAAAAGCTACGCATTTAGATAACTTAGCTCAGTTGCTAGCTACAATGCTAGCACCGTACTTAACTGACAGGTAATGGTAAATATGTGTATGTGAGCAAATAGAGAGAAAAGATACATTGTTACATTTTTGGATAAGTAATATGCGGGTTCGTTGAGATTTGTTGGCATTGGTGCCTTCTAGTTAAAAACAAGTAATATAAAGTGACGCTCGACTGGAAAATACGCAAATAATGCTACCCCTCTATATACCTATCGACAGAAACAAAGATGTTGAAAATATAACAAAGTATTAAAAACAATATCTTGATTTGTCTTCAAGTAATTCCACTAAATTCAAACAGTTTTTCTAATGCAGATTATGTGTCTACACATTTCTATATAATTAGTTTCAGTGCCTTAGCAGGGCTTTGTTATACTGCAGGCTTTAGTTACAATATTACGGTGGCCGGGAAGTGCAAAACAAAATTACATTAACCTGAAACACTTTTGCATTTTACCGAAACAAAATTACATTAACTTGAAACACTTTTACATTTTACCGAAACAAAATTACATTAACCTGAAACACTTTTGCATTTTACCGAAACAAAATTACATTAACCTGAAACACTTTTGCATTTTACCGAAACAAAATTACATTAACTTGAAACACGTGTAAAAGTGTTTCGGTAAACTTGTAAAAGTGCTTTGTTAAACTTGTAAAAGTGTTGTTTTTTTTGTAAAAGTGTTTCAGGTTAATGTAATTTTGTTTCGGTAAAATGTAAAAGTGTTTCAGGTTAATGTAATTTTGTTTCGGTAAAATGCAAAAGTGTTTCAGGTTAATGTAATTTTGTTTCGGTAAAATGTAAAAGTGTTTCAGGTTAATGTAATTTTGTTTCGGTAAAATGCAAAAGTGTTTCAGGTTAATGTAATTTTGTTTCGGTAAAATGTAAAAGTGTTTCAGGTTTAATATAATATTGTTTTGCACTTCCCGGCCACCGTACAGTATGACCTAAAAATTTCAGCAGAGTTGGATATCAACAGAAATGATTTTACTTGACCTTAATAAAAATCTTTTAAATGGTGCACATAATAAAATATATAGACTATGGGTGTTCAAAGTGCGGCCCCCCGACTGCAGTGTAAGAATGAGACAAATTAGCTCCGCCAGCGCAGGGCATTGATGCCGATGGAAACGTTTTATTTTTAATGTGGGCAGAATTATTACAGATAAAGTCTAACAATGGTTACTGTTAGAAGCACCTAGTGTTTGTCTTTTAAAAACCATGCGTTTAGCATTCTCTTTAATATCCTAGTAAATAGGACCACATCTATCTAGTAACTTTTAATCAAAAGCAGAATTTTGATGCACCCAAATCTGCCTTTAATTATTTTTAATAAATTTGGCTAAAATCAGGGGGCATTTTCAGATTAAAAAGTGACACCGAAATTTCGTTCCTTTGGCTGAAAATAGGCTAAATTTAGAATGATTTACACATCCGTTTCCTAGAAGACAAAAACTACTTGGTCTACTTAATTAAAATATTGCATGTTTTGTGATTTTTAGTTTAAAAAATGTTGGCCTGTGAGTGTTAATGACATGAAGATTTTGACCCACATGACAAAAAGTGTGGATCTAGGCTTAAAAATGTAAAAAGGTTTCACCATTTTCTAATTTAAAAGCATGAATAGACTGACGGGATGTTTATTAAATTCTCAAGAAAAACAAATCTAGCTCTTGTTGGACTATAGTTCAATATTCTGCAGTGGCAACATTCTAAACTTGAATAATTTTACTGTCTAATTTTGCAGGCTTCAGAGCTGAGGGCCTACATCAAGTCCAAAGGAGCTGATATCTCAGAAGAGAACGCTGAAGGAGGACTTCATGTTGATTTGGCTCAGATCATTGAGGCCTGTGACGTCTGTCTAAAGGATGATGATAAAGGTGGGTGATGAAGAACACCACTGTATCTTACAATTAGATCCTGAGGTGTTAACGAAAGAAGGTTCTTCCTGTTATTGGTTTTGATCTTGTTCAAATAATGAACTCATCACTGCTATCAGGTGTCTTCCCTCAGGCTTTAAAAACAGCAGTTATTAAACCACTGCTAAAGAAAAAAAATCTGGACAACACGTTAATGCAGAACTACAGGCTAATCTCCCATTCATCAGTAAGATTATTGAAAAAGATGTGTTTCAGCAGTTAAATGGCTTCATAACAATGACAAACCATTTTGATGCTTTTCAGTCTGGTTTCCGCGCTCACCACAGCACCGAGACTGTCCTCGTCAAAGTATTTGATGACATCCGCATAAATACAGACTGTGCAAGAACCACAGTGCTGGTTCTGTTGGACCTCAGTGCAGCATTTGACACTGTTGATCATGATATTTTATTGGAACGACTGGAGAGCTGGGTCGGACTCTCTGGTACACTACTTGGCTGGTTCGAGTCTTACCTAAAGAACAGGGACTTCTATGTTTCAATAGGAAACTTTTCATCAGAACGAACAGAAATCACATGTGGGGTGCCCCAGGGCTCCATCCTGGGGCCCCGCTTATTTAATATCTACATGCTCCCACTAGGCAAGATTATAGCAACCAATAACATTAGCTACCTTAACTACGCAGATGACACTCAGCTCTACATTACAATGTCACCAGGTGACTCTGAACCCATTCAAACCCTAAATCAATGCATTGACCAAATAAATAGATGGATGTGCCATAACTTTCTCCAGCTGAATAGAAACAAAACTGAAGTGATTATTTTTGGACCCAAGGAGGAACGATCAAGAGTCAGCACACAGCTTCAATTAATACAGCTAGAAACTACTGATCAGGTTCGTAACCTAGGTGTAGTAATGGACTCAGACCTGAACCTCCAGGGTCACATAAAGGCAATAACAAGGTCAGCGTTCTATCACCTGAAGAACATCTCTAGGATTAAAGGACTGATTTTGCAACACGACCTAGAAAAACTCATCCATGCGTTTATCTTTAGTCGGATTGATTACTGCAACAGCATCTTCACAGGTCTGCCTAAAAAGTCAATCAGACAGCTGCAGCTGATCCAGAACGCTGCCGCTCGCGTCCTCACTAGAACCAGGAAAGTAGAGCACATTACCCCAGTTCTAAAGTCCTTACACTGGCTCCCTGTAGCTCAGAGAATAGACTTTAAAATACTTTTACTAGTTTATAAATCATTACATGGCTTAGCACCAAAATATGTTGAAGACCTGTTGCCATGGTACCAACCACCAAGACCACTCAGGTCCTCCAACTCTAGCCTACTAAACATCCCTAGACTCAGAACTAAACATGGAGAAGCAGCTTTCAGTTTCTATGCTCCCCTTATCTGGAACGGACTTCCTGACGAGTGCAGAGCTGCTGAAACTCTGAACTGCTTTAAATCGAGACTAAAAACCCATCTGTTTAAAATTGCCTTTGAGTAAATGCTTGATGTTATATGTATGAAATGTGTTCATGCTCTCTTGCTTTTTTTATTTTATTTTTCTCTTGCTTTATTGTGTATCATGTGTAATGTGTGTTTCTTTTATGTGTTTCTTTTAAATCACCAAATCATGTAAAGCACCTTGAATTACCCTGCTGTTGAAAGTGTGCTATACAAATAAAATTGTCGTGCCTTGCCTTGCCTTGCCTTAACAGGACATTAGTAGGTCTGGTTCCCTTCTAGCAAGTAGGTGATGTTGATTTAATGTTAATAGAAGTCAAAACACATGTGCAGTTGTGTGGGTCAGTTTGAGTCACCTGTCTGCTTTCCTGTCTCTTTGTAGATGTTGAGAGCGTAATGAACAGCATTGTGTCTTTGCTGTTGATCCTGGAGCCAGAGAAGCAGGAAGCTCTGATCGAAAGTCTCTGTGAGAAGCTGGTAAAGTCCCGTGAAGGAGAGCGACCCTCCCTTAGGCTGCAGCTGTGAGTCAAAAATATGTCAATTTCCAACAATTAAAAGGAAGAGATTGGTGTAAACATTTGATGAGATGCTTTTATATTGGTAATTTTACAGGCTGAGCAACTTGTTCCATGGCATGGACGAGAACACCCCAGTGAGATACACGGTCTTCTGTGGCCTCGTCAAGGTGGCTGCGACCTGTAATGCCATCTCTTTCATCCCCACTGACCTTGATCAGGTATCTCCATTCCCCATCCTAAAAGTGGTCTCAGTTGAAAGATGCATTTCTTTGGCTTTATTCATGTTTGTGTTGCTGATCAGGTACGCAAGTGGATTATTGACTGGAACCTGAACACAGAGAAGAAGCACATACTTCTGAGGCTGGTGTATGAAGCATTGGTGGACTGCAAAAAAAGGTAATTGCACACAGTAATTTATGTTTTTTGTGACAATTGCTGGATGAGCAGATGCAGAAATACAAATGATCAAATGCATTTTATTTATTGTAGGGCTGCAGGATGTTTGGAAAACATGTAAATCTGATATTATTGCTGAACATGACAACAGTAATTACAATTAGCTTCTTGGCTGCTAAAAATATATATCAAGAGTGGGGATTGAGAGCAAAACAGTTATGGACATGCAGAATTTGAATACATGTCACTTGATATCAAATCATGCCAAATACTGCAACCAAGCAGTTTTTGCGATATTGCCAACGTTGGTGTTTGTGATGACGATTGTGATTTGATATAATATGCAGCTCTGTGTGCTTTATTACTCAATAGGTTAGGCTTCTTGTAGGGATGTGTATTGGTAAGAATCTGGTGATACGATATATTGTGATACTATGAGTAAAACAATATATTGTGATTTTTAAAACTTACTAGTTTATTTGGTCATTTCATTCCTTTAAATGTTAAAACATTTCAATTTTTCATGTACAACACTACCGAAAGGGTTTAGACTGAAGTGAATACTTATTATGCCTAACTCAGTTCACATACTTCTACGCAAGAACAAACACAAGCATTTATAATACACAATATCAAGTGTCAAACAAAAAGAAATAAGCATGTATTTGGAGTTTATTTTAACTTAAAGGAGCCGTATGTAAGATTGTGGCCAAAACTGGTACTGCAATTACTTTCAAAATACTGTAGAGCAAGTGTATCCCCTCCCGCTCCCCCCTGACTCGAGGTTGCCAGATAGGCTGCAGGATCCGTCAGTAACGTAGGCTGCTACAAGGAGCTTCCAAATGGCAAGTGACGAATCCTACACTATTTTTTTATTTTTTTTCCTGTTAATTATGTTTAATTATAATGACAGAGAAACAGGCTCTGATAATGCATTGCTAATGTTAGCAATGACGACTCGCCGTTTTTATTTCCCAAACAATTCCTTACCTTTTCAATTATGCGCTAATGTAACGTTACTTTGCACGAACATGCATAACTTTGTTCGACTGTCATGAATATTTGAAATGTCCATTTACATTAAGTACAAGTTAGCCAAACATAGATTCTGGAATTGCGCCGCTCAAGGTGGCAGCATGTTGGAGTAGCTCTGTTACTTTGGTTCATATTTTTTTCTTTTTTTAAAACTTAAATTCTTCCATTTCTGGTAGAAACATTGTTTTTGTGGACAACTGTTCTCTCTGGTTTTGAATGCTGTGCAGCTGGAAGGATTTTTGCTGATACTTTTTATTGTTGGACATTTGTTATGATGCATAACCATGGCAACAAGGTGGTTTACAACTGGCAGCCCCTGATTAACATCACAAAAGCTCAAATAATACCTCAACTACAGCCACAAAACCCTGATGAGTTGAAAAGAAGACGCCATAGATCCAGAGCATCCTCTACATCAGACTGTCATACAACTACAGAGCGTCTTCAGTCAGAGGCTTCTTCAGATCTGCAGAGCGCTACAAGAGATCATCCCACCCACAGCCATCAGCATCTACAACAAATCTTTGAAGGAACTTGCAAAATGAGTTACAACAACATTTAATTTCCCTTTGGGATTAATAAAGTAATTTTGAATTTGAATTGAATGAATTTTATCTGTTCAGGAGAAAATTAGCAACGTTGCCGTCTGTCTTCAAATTCTTCTGTTTTCAGCTACTCCCATCTTGCAAAGGCATCTCCTAATCCTATAATACAAATCCTTGTTTTATTTTGGACTTTGTCACAATGTATTTCTGAATGATAATGAGGTCTTTTAGGTGTAATAACGTTAGACATTTTTCATCACATGAACACTTTTGTAGCTGCAGCCGTAACTAGTAATTAGAACAGAACTGGCAACCCCTATGCCAAAACACTACTGACTTCGTGATTGGTAGATAGGTGGAGGGTGGCGCTTCTTAATGTCTACTGACCTATCAGGGACATTTTATGATAAATTGAAATACATTTCTTACATAAAGCTCCTTTAAATATAAATATTCCAATAGATATGTATATATACATTTGTTTTATGTTAATTTATTTTCGAATAAATCACGTCATCATTTAAATTCAATTCATCCGTGATGGATCTATTGAAGTCTTTTCACTAGTTTCTTAGTTTATTCATCCTGAGTTTAAATATTTTTGAATTGTAGTAGATTTGTGCATCTTTTTGAAAGCTTTGACTGTTTTGGACTGTTCTAACTGATCTTCCAGGTCGTTCCACAGATTAACACCTCTTACAGAAATACATCAACTTTTTTTTTATTTGTTTCTAGCTTTTACTTTTTTTTAAATGCCAGTTCCTCTGAGGTGTTCAAAAAGCTCATGGATGTGAGAAGGGAGAAGATTATTATGTGCCTTGTACACGATTACTAATATATTAAGGTCAGCGAAATCATAGATTTTCATTAGGTTTAGCTCTACAAAAATAGGGGTTGTTGGTGCATAGAAATCTGCTTTAGGGATGATTCTTACTGCCTTTTTTTGGAGTAGGAAAATAGGATGAGTATTGGATTTCTAGTTGTTTCCCCAGATTTCCAAGCCATAATTTAGGTAAGGAAGTATGAGGGAGTTATACAGTAATAGAAGAGATTTTTTTTAATCAAGTACAGTTTTCATTTTTGCCCATTACAGCAATGGTCTTTGCTAATTTTGTTTTTATTATACTTATGTGATTTCCATTCAAGTTTTCCATCAATGGTAACTCCTAAAAATGTATTTGGAAAAACTCATTCAATTTCTGTATCATACATTTTTTTATAATACAGTTGTATGATCACAAATTTTTCTATTTCCAAAAATAGTATATTTTGTTTTGCTCAGATTCATTGAAAGTTTGTTTAGATCAAACCATTTTTTTAGGACTTTGAGCTCCTCTTCTACTGTAGAAAGAAGCTGTTTCAGGTGTTTTCCAGAGCAGTACAGGCTGGTATCATTCGCATATAATAAACATTTCATGTTTTCCTAAACATCATTAATATACATTAGAAACAGTTTTGAACCCAAAGTAGAGCCTTGTGGAACTCCATGTGTAATTAGTTTTATTTCAGAATCAACATTATGTATATGTAGATATTGATATCTGTTGCTAAGATAACTTTCCAGCCAGGCATATGCAGGTCCCCTGACACCGAACCTTTCAATTAAAAAAAAAAGCCTTGTATGGTCTATGGTGTCAAAGGCTTTGTTCAGATCGACTAAAACACCCACTGCATATTCACTGTTATTTATTGCTGTAGCCGTGTCTTCCAAAAGAGCAATGGTTGCAGTTGTAGTAGATCAGTTTGATCGAAAACCATATTGATGTTCACTTAACAAATTATATTTAACAAAGTTGTCGAGCCTAACTACAAATTTTTTCCCCCCGAAATCTTGGGGAATTGCAGCAGAAGCGAGATAGGTCTATAGTTGTCAAATTTATATTTATTTCCATTTTTATGAATTGGAACTACTTGTGCTGTTTTCATTTCTTTTGGGAAGGTGCCCGTGAGAAAGGACTGATTGCAAATGTATTTAAATGGTTTTACCACACAATTAATAATTTCTTTTACTATCATTATATCAATGTTAAAACAGTCAGTTGATTTTTTTTTATTCTTGAATTTTTTCTTTTACAACTTCGATAATTTCATTTAGCTCAACCTCTCTTATGAAGAGTGAGTTAGGATTTTGTTTTGAACTGTTACAATGAAATCTTTGTGTGTCTTTAGGTTATATAATTTTGTTAGCTAATGTAGATCCAACATTAGTGGGAAAAAAACATTTAGGGCATTTGCACTTTCTTCTCATTTTCTATAATTTGATTGTCATTCACAAAAGAATGGGGCAGATTAAATGTTTTCCTGCCCTTCTTAATTATCTAATTTTATGTTTATCAACTTATTTTTATATAACTTGTATATATTTTCAGCGTCTGTAGTTCTATGTTTTATGTATAATCTATACAGATGGTTTTTCTTTTTACATGGTTTAACATTTCCATTTGTAAACCACGGCTTATCAGTTACAACTTTATGGTTAACCCTAAAGAGGGCAGTGCTTGTCATACAATTTTGTG